>OX422208.1:238622186-239222186 GCA_949130495.1 Sambucus nigra | reverse complement strand
ATATAACAAGATAAAAGATTTAATTAAATACTCCCCCTTTGTCTAACATGACCCTCTTAAGAAAGCGACATATCCCCCTAACTTAGATCTCCCAAATTAAAAGGTTTAGATACCATTTCTCCCCTATTTTGTTCAGGAATAGACAAAGATTAAAATTCATTAGATAACCTATTTTTCCCACGACACAAAATACATTAAGCTTTCCACACTCATATGGAAAAAATGTGTATAAATATTGTAGGTGGGGCTTAATGATAAGCCTCTCATTAAATTATTAAATGAGATTAGAGATGATTAATATTGACAAAAGTCCATGTGTTTATGCGACTGAGGTATTATTATGCGCGTCGGACATATCACGCGTATTTGTGTGTTATTTACATATTAACTAGACAATATTCTAGTATTGAGAGTTTTGACATATGTTATGGGACACATGCCACTTAAAATAGGACATGTGTCACCATGAGTTAATTGACATGTGGCGTCCCACTTGGGTTGGTTTTGCTATAAATAAGCCCTCCCCCCATACATTTGAGGGGGATCTTCTTGGAAGAGGAGAGTGATTTTCTTATCTTATGAGGTTTTATAGAGAGTTTTGAGATGAGTTCTTTGAGAAGAGTGGCAACACCTCCCATCTCTCCGAAAAACCACCACAATGAGTTTTTCGGCGAATAGTACGAACCCACGAACTACGCTGACTTTGATTCCGAGCATAACGGATACGTAGGCGCAACCGAAGTTGCTCAAGTCAAACACGTACAAAAATCGGGTATTTCCCCAAAATTAGACTACTCTCTTACAAATATCATATGGTAAATGGAAGTTAAGGGGTGTGAACTAACAATAAAATAATTAAGACCCGATCACTTAAACATGTTCACAGAGTTCTTATTTGATTGCAAAACTTTATCAAACTTAAATATAGCCTCATGTGACAATATAAAGTGAACTCACGAAACCAACAAACACATTGCACACAAGCCTAGAATTTTGATGATTCGACAAACCAATAGAGTCGTGATAAAAATAACATAACTAGGATACATTGTCATTGTGTAAACCCGTTGCTATATCCATCCCAACAACCTCAAATATAATATTTTTTTCTTTTCTTTTGAATGATCATATCAAACTCAACTACTTTGGCACAGGCTTATTTTAACAATGCCACATTTGTTTGGCCATATTTCAATGGTGACTTTTCACGCAAAGTAGTTTTATCTTTCGCTGCCCGATTCCATTAATAAACAACTACACCGAATAAATATTTTTCTATTTTATCTAAATCTGGGCAACGGTTCTTACATGCACATATCCTCCATAGTCATAGAAACATGTAGATGACTAAATTCATAGGAGAACATATCACTCAGCTCAAATATACTTGTGAAGTTAAAGATCAAATGATCTCGTGCATGTGTGAATCGAGGCATATAAAAGGAGAATCCATTAATCAAGTCAAAGTCAAACTACTCCATGCAAGCATGCTAAAGAACACTTTAAGGATTAAAAATATTAACCAAAAGTTCTAACCACATGGAAGCGGGGATGAAATTAGATTCAAACAGAAGCATATGCCACATAAAATGTGTAAAACTAAAATACATAAAAATAGAAAATTTTTTGAGTTTTTGAAATTTTTAAACAAACACAAAAATAACCCAAAAGACAAAACAAAAATCTTTTTGTATTTTTCTTAACTAAGACACAATAAATAAAAATTAAATACAAAAGATATACAAGTCATAATTCTAGAAACACATATATAATGAAGCAAAGACTTAGAAAATGACAAACAAACATACAACTAGAAAGAATATATCACGAGGCACAAAAGCTAGTATATGCAAACAAAACTAACACAATTAACCTTTAGATTTAGCAAGTAGGAATCCTGTGAAAGTAAATGAGAATCATAAACTCTCTCACATAAAGTATCCAAATCTAATCGACTAACCCACACAAGTGAAACACGACGCTCTCAGGATTTGGTGACTTTCGTGACTCCACCCTTTGACTTTCTAGGATAATTTTTAAGATCAAAGAAAATATTCTTAAGGTGCCCCTTCCAACCACAATGTGTGCAAGTGAAAACACGGTGTGAAGTGTGACCTAAGGATTAATCTTTTAAAGTGTTGCTAGAAGATTCTCTCAAAACTATGGTTTTGGCTTTATTAGCGAAAGTATATTGAGTATCAAAGCCAATACCACACTTGTCATCTTTAATTTGGACGGTCCCTAAGATTTTATCTAATTTCATCGACATACACTCCAAATAAAATTTGACCCGACTTGAGTCTTTTAAATTTTCTTCAAGTTACACTATTAGAGACTCAAGTAAGCAGCTACTCTCTTCAAACTCGAGAATCTCTTTCTTCATAGCCTCCATTAAACCTCTAAGGCAATCTCTTTCACCTTCAACATAATCTAGCCTCTCATGAAGATTTCTCTGACGTGACTTAATATCTTTAACTAAAACACTCTCATCATTACATATGGTACGCTCTCTCATTTTATCTTTTAACTTCAAGTTAGCCCTTTTTAATTTCAATGATTCCGCATACAACTCACGGAAGGCAACTTGAAGTTCACTCTCCTCTACCTCTTCTTCACTCTCACTCTCTTTACCATCAAAGTCTTGGGATTGACAAACAATGGCCTTAGAAGTGTCATGTAAAGTAAGATCTTCATGGAAAGATTCATTTTCAATGCTCAGATGACTTACCAAGAAAGCGATGAAGTTGCGCTCAATGGGGGAATAGGGTCCCTCTTTAGGTTCACTATCATTAAGGGTGGCATTTTATGAAATTGGTTGATTGCCCTCCCTCCTTAGTTTAGTGGGATACTCGTATGACCTATGGCCATAACCCTCATAACCATAACACCTAATTGACTCGTCCCTATTAAGATCCTCATTATGATTTTTAGGGAATCTCTCGGCTTTACTATTCTTAAACTTCTCATACTTCTTAAAATCATTTTTAAGTTTCTCCTTATTATTCTTGAGAAAGTTTCTAAACTTCCTAGCGAAAAAATCCATGTCTTTCGAATCAATCTCAAACTCATCATTCGAAACCGATGTTTCTTCCTTTTGGGCTTTCAAAGCTATGCCCTTATCATTCTTCTTCACATCCTTTGAGGGAAACATGTCAAGTTTATAGGTTTGTAAGTCACCTATAATCTCTTCTAGTTTCATAGAGTCTAAAGTGCCTAAAGAATTTAAAATAGTCACCTTTGGAATAAACCTATCAATTAATGGCCTCAATTTTTTTTACAACACGGTTGTTGGGTATCTTTTCTCCTAAATTAAAACATGAATTCACAATATTAGATAATATTGCATAGAACTCATCAAACGTCTCACTTTATAACATTTTAATGGTGTCAAATTGAGTGGTGAGATTTTGGAGTTTCGAAGCATTCACGACACTTGTTCCCTCATGGGTGAGTTGGAGTATATCCCATGCCTCCTTAGATGTTTCACACGTCATAATCTGGAGAAATTCCTCCAGTGTGATCTCACTAAAAAGGGCATTTAAACCACATAAATTAAAATTAGCTAACTTAAGCTTAGTCTCACCCCATCTTTCTACGAGTTTAGGTACACGAACCTCTCCTTCTAAACATGTTGGTGGGGTCCACTTTTTAACTACCGATAGCCAAACCCGCTCATCTAAGGACTTAAGTGCCGACCTCAAATGCGCTTTCCAATACGTGTATGTAACACCCCACTCTTACACCACCAATATTGTCCCCACTTTAACCACCACATCCAGCAGTATGGTTTTTATTAGATCTATATCCACAAATTGGTGTCAGTGGGGTTCGAACCTATGATACGTGCATCATCAATCACATGCCTTACCAATGGATCTAAAAGGCCTCGGTGTGAGAAGAGTGTAAATGTACATATATGAACCATTACTTTTCCTCACCTAGACGATGTGGGATGTAACTCTCTGGCTACCAAATCAACCATGGCCCAGTCTATTACAATCCACTCCCTTAGGGAGCCCAACGTCCTCATTGGGATGAAAGCAACCATCACCTAACATGTTGGCACACTTATTCCGACCGGGTACTTGCTCTGATACCATTCTCACCCATAAAACTGTCTTGATTCTTCACCAAAGTGAAAACCAAGTGTCCCTAACCATTACTACATGCATTAGGATCAATTCTAACGTGATTTTTACACCAAATCAATACCATATCTAATCAAGAACGAATTAAACCATTATAACATCAAAACCCTAGGTTTCCATATTCATCCTAAATTATTCATCAAATCTCAAGATTTATTTCGTGGATAATGACATATAATCACTAATTCATTATCCTCTACTGATATCTAATCGCTCTACATGCAATTCCTACCCAAACATGTATTTAAATAAATATTTTCTTCCATGAATCATCAAAATAATCAATAATGTTTGAAACCCTAGACACATGGGTATTATAACTTCATATTGATTGTAATAAACACTTGCCCCCTATGTTTGTAGGGTTTGATTTTGTGGATAAAGTGTTGGGTTGATTGTTTTCTCCTCCAATCTTCCTTTCCAAGTTGTGTGTGGTTCAAGAACATACTCCAAAATCCTCCAAATCTCTTCCTTAGGCTTCATAATGGTTCTCTTTGGATCTCCATTGGTTTCTATGAGTTTTATAACTCTAAAAACCTAGACCCTAACCCTTGTGATATGATTTTGTGTTTGTAAATTCGTTAGTCACTTAACCCTTTTACGTAAGATGACCAAAATACCCTCGTATGGTCCGGGTTTAGCCTAAAATTGCCCCGTGACTCAATTGAATCCTCGGGTATACTATTTTAACTAATTCAACCCTTTCGGACTAGTTAGTGACCTTATAATCATCATCTGAGTCACTTTAAATAAATATCCCATCTCAACCCCAAGTTGGTCTACACATGACTCCCGGTTGAGACTAATTCCAATTAGACCCATGTCACTCGCTATGACCTAATTTCTAATCATTAACCATTTACTATTCACTCAGTACATATGATTCATAATATTAATCAATATCTCTCTCTTGATTAAATTTTAATAATTACATCATTATTAAATTTAATTAAATTACTTCTCTCACATAACTTAAAATAAAATGAATTAATTACCGAAATAATTAAATATCAAATATGTAGAAGTATGAGGTATTACATACTTCCCCCCTTAAAAAGGAATTTCGTCCCTAAAATTAGGTCATACCTGCGGTAAACAACTCTTGATACTACTCGTGAATGTCATCCTCCCGTTCCCAAGTAGACTCATCGACGCCGTGGTGCCCCCACTGCACTTTGACTAGGGGTACCACCTTAGACCGTAGCTTTTGCTCACTGCGATCTAGAATAGGCATGGGTGTCTCCGCATATGAGACGTCTGACTACAAATCAATATCCTTGAGTGGAACATGCTAGAAATCTCTCTCTCTCCTCCTATACTTCTTCAGCGATGCCACATGGAACACGTAGTGTATCCGCTGAAAATGCTCCGGTAAACCCAATCTATATGCTACCGGTCCCATTATCCCAACAATAGGTAAATGAGGCACATACCTCGGTGCTAAATTCACCTTCTTGTAGAATCTCATAACTCCCTTCATGGGAGACACCCGTACCAACACCTGGTCACCAACGTATAAATTAACATGTCTTCGATCGACATCAGCATAACTCTTCTGCCTATCTTGAGCTATCTAAATGCGTTGTCGACTAAGATCAATCTTGGAAGTCGTCTCCTGTATCATCTCTGGCTCCAATAACTTATTTTCCCCCACATCTAACCAGTAAGCGGGCGAATGACACGGCCTCCCATAAAGCGCCTCAAATGGTTCCATACCGATGGTAAATTGATAAGAGTTGTTATACGAAAACTATACGAATGGAAGTTATCGCTCCCAACCTCCCCTAAAATCTAGGATACACATCCTCAATATGTCCTCTAGCATCTGATTAACCCTCTCAGTCTACCCGTCCATCTGTGGATGGTAAGTGGTACTCAACCGCAAGTCTGTGCCCATGGCCTCCTAAAAACTCTGCTAGAAGTGAGAAACAAAGATCTTGTCTCTATCAGACATAATTTTAATCGACACCTCATGCAGCTTCATTATCTTTGCGATGAATAGCTGTGCATACTTACTCATCTCGTAATCGGTGCAAATTGGCAAGAAATGGGCCACCTTGGTCAGTCGATCCACTATCACCCAAATGGAATCATGACCCCTCCGCGATGTCGAGAACCCAATGATAAAGTCCATCGAAATGCTTTCCCACTCCCACATAGGAATCTAGAGTGGATGTAGCATCTCTGAAGGTTATCGATGGTTAGATTTCACAAGCTAATAGGTAACACACTTCGAGACAAACTCTGCTATGTCTCGTTTCATAGCCGACCACCAGTACTGTCTCCTCATATCCTGGTACATCTTATCCCCGCCGAGATGTATTAAAAACCTCAAACTAAGAGACTGTGTCATAACTTCATGTCTTAAATCCTCAGCCCCTAGAACTACAAGTCTCCCATTAAACTGTAGACCTCCTTTTGAGCTGATTAAGTAAGACTCTACGCCCTCGGCTAACAACTGATCTTCTGCCCGTGCCTTCCCTACCCGCATCATAATATCGAGAGTGATAGATATAACTACCATGCATGCTCAGGAAAGCTCATCATCGTGTTAAAGCTCACTCCACTTTACCTTTTAAGCCTCTACTATCTCTCCTGTAGGTCACCGGCTCAACGTGTTAGCCACCACATTAGCCTTACCATGATGATACTGTATATCAAACTGGTAGTCCTTCATGAAATTTAGCCACCGCCTTTGCCTCATGTTTAGATCCTTCTATGTGAAGAGATACCGAAGTGACTTGTGATTCGTGAACAAAGTGAATTGCTCCCCCATAAGATAATGTCTTCATATCCTTAACACAAAAATGACCGCTGCTAACTCAAGGTCGTGTTTGGGGTAATTCTTCTCATGGGGCTTAATCTTTCAGGAAGAATAAACTATAGCCCTCTCCTTCTACTGTAATACACCCCAAGTCCCTACAAGGATTCATCGGTATAGACCTGGTACTCTAATTCTGCATAGGCAAAGAAAGTACAGGTGCTGATGTTAACTTGTCATTTAGCTCATCAAACGCTAACTGGAAATGATCGCTCAACACAAACAGTACCCCTTTGCGAGTCAGGTTCATCAACGGATCCATAATCTTCAAGAATCCCTTAATGAGGCAATGATAATACCCGACCAACTCCAAGAAGCTACAAATCTCGATAGGTGTCGTGGGATATCCCCACTCCCTCACCGCCAATACCTTACTCGAATCAATGACAATGCTCCCATCGAACACAATGTGGCCTAAAAACTTCACTTCTCGAAGCTAAACTCCACACTTCTTAAATTTGGCATACAATAGATGGTTCTATAGCATCTACAGAACCATAGGCAGATGCTCTACATACTCATCCTAGGTGAGAGAATAAACCAGAATGTCGTTTAAAAATACAATCACGAACTGGTCTAGGAACTCCCTGAATACCCTGTTCATGAGGTTCATGAACACCGCCGACACATTGGTGAGCCCAAACGATATCACACTAAACTCGTACGATCCATACCGTAACAGAAAATTGGTTTTAGGAACGTCCTCCTCTCGAATGGACAACTGATGATACCCAGATATCAAATTATTTTTGGAGAAGTATGCCGCTCCCCTCAATTGGTTAAAAAGGTCATCGATCCTCGGCAATGGATACTTATTTCGTATCGTGACCTTATTAAGCTCCCTGTAGTCAACACACAAGCGGAGTGAACCATCCCTCTTCTTCACAAATAATACCGGCGCACCAAACGGTGATGTGCTTAGCTGAATGAAACCCTGAGCCAAGAGCTACTGAATCTTCTCTCAACTCATGCATCTCTGAAGGTGCCATACAGTAAGGTGCTGGGGCAATTGGTCTCGAACCCGGTGCTAGATCTATAATAAACTGAATCTCGTGACAGGGTGATAGCTCCTAAAATACGTCCTCAAATTCCCTCACAATCAGAATTGAGTCTAATGGTATAACTACCTTCCTTTGATGTCTCCTCCTCAATATAATATAAGTGGGTGCGCGATCCTCCCTCAGGAAGAGGCAACGCTACAAGGAACAACTCCTGCCTTGGAATGGAAAACACAATGGTCCTCTCATAGCAATCTAGCATCGCTCTATTTCCCGCCAACCAATCCATACCCAAAATCACATCATAACCCTCCATATCTAACTCGAGAAGGTCCATCGCTAATCTCAGTCTCCCTATAACAATATTGACTCTCTTATAAATTGAGCGTATCAATGAACCACTACCCATCAGTGAGTCTACACACATAAGGAGACTATCGATTGTCTCTAATAAATTGGAAGCTATAGGAAATCTATTTTTTATAAAATAATATGACGCCCTAGTATCAAATAAAATCCTACTCTCAAGCCCATGAATAGGAAATATAACCTCTACTACCGGTGGTGCCTGAGGTACTGGTGGCATGGATATGTCTTGAACGTTATACACATGCTCGTAGTGGAGCATGCTGTCCCTACTGCTGTGCTCCACCCTGTTCTGGAAAATCCCTCCTCTTGTGACCCTGCTACCTAGATATAAAGAACTGCTCAGGAATACCCTTTGTCTCTGGCCCTGCTAGCCCTGACGCTGCTAGCCTTATTGGCCTCCCCCTTGGTTCCCTTGGCTCTGACTGCCCTGAGGAACCTACTGCTGATTTAGGCCCTGATGAACCTATTAGTAACCATGCCTAAATCTCTTGGCTTTGTTCCCCTGTCGGGAATCCTGCCCTACTGACTAACGTCTGCTGCTATTGAGGTTCTTCACTAGAACCACCTCCATTAGACTTACCTGGCTGGCTAGGATCTACTATTATCTTTCTTCCCTTCATGTGGAAGCGATGATCCTAGCCGTGAACAAGTGCGGTATTGACGACATTAATATATGTCACCAACGCGGGATGTCCTATCAAATGTTGCCTGATCTTCCAGGCCATACCATCCATGAAATTAGTTTTCTTTCTCTCTTCGTTGCTCACCTTATATGGCACAAATTTAGCCATACGGGTGAACTCATCCTTTTAGTCAGCTACCGAGCGACCACCCTGAATAACTACCCCAAACTTCTTGCGTATCTCAGACTCCACGACAGGTGGGAAGTACTTGCGGTCAAACTGTACCCAAAATTTTGTAATGGTCATCAAATCTCTTTCCTCAGCGGTGTTCACAGACTCCCACTACTGTAAAGTAGCATCGGCCAATTTGAAGGTAGCTAGCATCTATTTTTGCACTTCGGTATAATCCACCATGTGTAGATGGTGCTGAATGTTCTTCTTCCACTTACATGATGCAACCACATCAATACTGCTTTGAAACTCAGGCAGATGGCCCTTCTAAAATGTCTCCCTGACTCCCAACCAAGAAGATGGCCCTGGCTGGGCCTGAACCTCCAATGCCACTGGCGGCTGGGCCTTGAGCTGGGGAAAATGGGCTTCCATAGCTATCATGGCTGCATTGACCACTTGGGCCACTATCTCTGCCACTTGGGTAGTTGAAATCATATCTGCTGGTGGCGGTACCTGTGGCTCCTGTATATCCTCCCTCAAACCCTCTCTAGCATCAGCCTTATCTGCTCTCTCTCTTTCCTCGATGGCATCTAAAAATAAATCGAATTTGTATGAGTTCATAGTTAATACAATTAAAATAACAAAAGTACGTAAATCACACACACATTAAGATAAAAACAAAAGTCCTAATAATGGGGCTCTAAATCAAACGAACGCTACGCTGAAATCATAGTAAGCCGTAAAAATCCTATGGACTCTAAAACTTGATGCTCTGATACCATCTGTGACACCCCTCTAATTAAACACCGGGTAATCAGTCCCTTATTAAATTAAATCAGGATTGACTAATTGGTTCATTCTTAGCATCACTGTCCAAAACCAACTTAATTACTAATCACCTATTAGTTAATTAAACGGGAGCCAAATTTTATCTTTCATTAAACAGATAACAACATGCAAAAAATAATATATACTCTACAATAACAAAAATTCTAAACCATCACAAGATATAAATAAATAAAGTATTGTCGAATAAACCATCGGCTAAAACCAAACCAAATAAAATCTAATAATAAAATCCAATACAAGTTTGAACTGAGATAATAAATCTGAAAGGGAAAATATGCCCAACTGAAACTGTAACTGGAAATAGATTTCTATACTAGGAATGGAGAATATATGTGTCTAATCCAAAACTCTGCAAGCATCCATCCGTGCTGAAGCAGCGTATTTCTGTAGCAGAATATCAAGTCCGACGTCCTTGTGGCTGGACACCTAAAAGGTTTAATTTTTTTTATAGCAAGAGTTTATCACAGTTCAAAATCGGTTATTGATTACACATGTTTCGTACACTCTCTTGAGTATCCTCACCTCTCATTTATAGTGCACGCCTAACGTTCTCTGTTTAGTCCACCTAGCTATACTACCCAAGCTAATTAGACATAAGTAACTATATGGACTATTCACCTCTCTAAGTCCCCATACCACCCATACAATATGCTAAACGAATTAACATTTCTCGTATGTTAAGAGTTGAAATTAACATTTCATTTATCTTCCCGTTCATTCAATTAATTAAGTTTCACTACTTAATTCATTCTTTAGATATATACTATCTATCAGTCTACTGTCACACATAAGTAGAAAAATCACAATCGTATATATATATATATATATATATATATATATATATATATATATATATACGGTGTCTCTCAAAAGGACCACCGTGAAACAATAGTCATACCCTGCTATCAGCCCAAGTACTTCTCATACTAAATAGGGACTATTGGTTCATCATATCTCCTCAAACCCAAAATCATAAATCAAATGGTGGGGGCGAACAGAGTTCTAAGACTTTAGGATACGCATATACCTAACGTACCCAAATAACACATCGGTCTCACTAATACACATCACATAGAGAGCTTCCTTAAGTTCTATGTTCTGGGGCACAAATCCATACCTCACTGGAATTGTTAAGTTGGGATCACCTACTACGCGAGAACCTCCGATTATAGCAAGCAACGTAGGTATGCTAACTCATAATATTAATCATAAAGGTACACACACAACCTATATATATATATATATATATATATAGTAGGTTTTCACACAACATAAATATCATCGTTCGTACATAGGATAATTCACTAACATACTCCCCATACTTGTTATCTTACGATTTAACTCACTATCGTATTACCTAAGTATTATTCTCTACTCCAAGGGACCTAGTTACCACTTTCTTTACTTTAGTAGTTAAGTCTTCCTTACCCTACTAGTCTATGCAAATAAGCACTCTCATGCTTACCCGTAATTGTATTCTCATCTTCTCAAATTAAATTATGTCACAATTAAGCTTGTTAAAACATTACTTTAATTCACTCAAGGTCAAAGCCTATTACCCTATCATAGGCCTACTGTAATATAAATAATCCTTCATTCTATTTAATCAAGGTCCCAAAAGTTTCCCCGATAATGTTTTAGGTATACTAGGCTTAAAAAGGAAAAACTCAACTTTTCTGGCCAGCCGAATCGCTAGAAGGCCAAATTGATTCACCCCTGGCCGAATCGATTTGTTTTTCTGCAGATTCATCTTCTTCAACACGCAAATACGTTTTCATCATTCTCACTCATAAAACTCTCACGATTCTTCTCCAAACTCAAAACTAAGTGTCCATAACCATTACTACATGCATTAGGATCAATTCCAACGTGATTTCTACACCAAATAAATACCATATCTAATAAAGAATGAATTAAACCATTTTAACATCAAAACCCTAGGTTTCCATGTTCATATTCTATTATTCATCAAAACCCTGATTTATTTCATGGATAATAATACATAATCGCTAATTTATTATCCTCTACTGATATCAAATCGTTCTACATGCAATTTCTACCCAAACATGTATTTAAATCAATATTTTCTTCCAAGAATCATCAAAATAATGAATATAATCGAAACCCAAGACACATGGGTATTATACCTTTGTAGTGATTGAAATAAACACTTTCCTCTATGTTTATAGGGTTTGATTTTAAGGATAAAGTGTTGGGTTGATTGTTTTCTCCTCCAATCTTCCTTCCCAAATTATGCGTGGTGCAATAACGCACTCTAAAATCCTCCAAATCTCTTCCTTAGGCTTCACAATGGCTCTATCTGGGTCTATAATGGCTTCTATGAGTTTTCTAAACTCTAAACCCTAGCCCCCAACCCTTATAATCTGATTTATTGTTTGTAAATTCGTAGGTCACTTAACCCCTTAATGTAAAATGACCAAAATACCCTCATATGGTCCCGATTTAGCCTAAAATTGCCTCGTGACTCAATAGACATCCCCGGTTATACTATTTTGACTAATTCCACCCTTCCGGACTCATTTGTGACCTTGTAATCATCATATGAGTCACTCTAAATAAATATCCTAAATCGACCCCAAGTTAGTTTGCACGTGACTCCTGGTTGAGAAAAATTCCAATTATGCCCATATCACTCGCTATGGCGTAATTTCTAATCATTAACCATTTACTATTCGGTCTGCAAATATAATTCATAATATTAATCAATCTCTCTCTCTCTCTCTCTCTCTCTCTCTCTCTCTCTCTCTCTCTCTCTCTCTCTCTCTCTCTCCGTCTCTCGATTAATATTTAATAATTACATCATTATTCAATTTAATTAAATTACTTCTCTCGCATAACATAAAATAAAATGAATTAATTACCTAAATAATTAAATATCAAATATGCAGAACTACCAGGGTAGTTGGAACCATAAAAAATAGGAAATTTTGTAAAAGGTAAATTTTCCATTTTTAAGGAAAAAAGTTCGACAAAGGATCTTAACACAATAATTTAGTGTTCCTGCTCTGATACCAATCTGAAGGGGGTGATATCTTAATGTAGATGCTTGATACCCCAATTTTAAAATTCCTAAATGGAGATATTTCACACAGTATACCAAAATAAAAATTTCTTCCAAATTTAACAATTAAAGTTGCCAAAATTTAATTTGCACAAAATTAAAATTAAACTCAACTAAAGAAATATTTAATTTTGTTTTAAACAAAAATGAAATAAACTCAATTCAAGTTCTTCATATGCCAAACAAACTAAGCATGAATATTTTCAATTAAATTTCTTGATTCGAATACCGAAACACAATTAGCACCAAAATTACACTAAAGTTGTGATTAAACCAATTTTTATCTTTTTAATCCTACACATGCATCTAAGTGGTTTTTCAAGGTAAAAGGAAAAAATCACAACACAAGACTGCGATGTACGAGGAAAATCCATAATGGGAAAACCTCGGATGACCCAGCCAAAAAATCTAGCAGGTATGGTTTTACATAAGCAAGACAAAAGTCTGACTTACTTGACTCAACTCCTTTTAAAGCCTTGACGCTTCTTCTTTCTTGCACCTCCGCCTAGTTTATAACTTCGAAATCCACCGTAGTCTCAGAATCCACCGATGGGGCTCAGCTACCATCAACAACACATGAAACTTTTCTTCAGATGCACACCGCAAAACAACGAACGAACTCCTCCGTAGAAAACTTTTCTGTTTTTGGGTAAAAATGAAACCCGGTGCCAACAATATGATCTCAGACAATATAATATATGTAGGAACTTGGATAAATCTGAAACATGTGTGCGTACTTTATGTTTTGGTAGAAATTAAACCATGAAAAAATCAACACACAAAATGGGAATCTTTGGATAAGAATATTTTCTCTCTAATTCACTCTAAAGTCTAAAAAAGTCAGTTGAAAAAATTGTTCCCAAAGTCTTAAAAGCAGGTACAAAAGTAGTGGGAAAGTGGGAAGTTTTTTAAGAAAAATTGTCAAAAACAGATGCTGGTCGTTCGAACGACATAGTTCGAACAAGATTACTAACGAGATTACTAACAGAAATCTAGTGACAAAAGTCGTTAGATAAGCCGGTCGAACGAAACTTCTAATGAGAAAATAATGAAAATCTCGTTAGATAAGTCGTTCGAATGAGAAAAAATTATCGTTCTAACGACATTTCAGAAAAATCAAAATTCTTTTTAAGCCCAAATTTTTTTTATGCAAAGTTTTAAAATGAATTTCTGAGAAAAATAAAAAGTCCTTGTGACAAAAATTGTATAAAAAGACACCCATAAAGAATAACTAAGTCTCTCTCTATATTAAATGTATTCGTACCTTTAGAGACTTTGGAATCCAAATGTTTATGACGTAAAACCTTGGCACATAAATCGATATTACTGTGATCTCCAAGCTCTTGGCCTCTACGTCTTCAACTCAAACGTCATAGGCTTAAATGGATATGACAAAGTACTATCCTATGACTCAATTAATTTATCCAGAATTAAGCCAACACTACAAATAGACTCGATTGGAAATTTTCCATTACATATCGTCATATTCTCAAACCGGGGGTCCTATGACCATGCAGTTAGTTCTTGCGAATTACATTAGTCCCGTGGAAGGTGTTCGCGCCTTTCACGGGGCCGTTTGGGGGGTGTTTTGGTTTTTCGACCTCTAACGACATGTTTTTATGCCTAAGTATAGATATTTTCAAATTATCATCACATTCTTAAATCGGGAGTCCCTTGACCACGCGATCAGTTCCTGGGAGTTACAGTGGTCCTGTGTGAGGTGTTCACGCCTCTCACGAGGCCATTTGGGGGGTGTTTTGGGTTTTCTCCCTCAAACGACATGTTTTTAAACCTAAGTCTAGATATTTATATATTATCATCATATTCTCAATCAGGGGTTCCGTGACCATGCGGTCAGTTCCTACGAGTTACATTGGTCCCATGTGAGGTTTTTGCGCCTCTCACGGGGCTGTATTGGGGGAGTTTTGGGTTTTCTCCCTCTAATGGCATGTTTGTGGGCCTAAGTATAGATATTTCCAAATTATCATCACACTCTCTAATCAGGGGTCCCGTGATCCTGCGATCAGTTCCTGCGAGTTTCATTGGTCCCGCGCGAGGTGTTCACGCCTCTCACGGGGTATTTGGGGATGTTTTGGGATTTCTCCCTCTAACTATATGTTTTTAAGCCCAATTATAGATATTTATATATTATTGTCTTATTATCAATTAGGGGTCCCATGACCACGTGGTCAGTTCCTGCGAGTTATATTGGTCCCATGCGTGCTTTTCACGCCTCTCACGGGGCTGTTTAGGGGATATTTTCCTCTAATGGCATGTTTTTAAGCCTAAGTCCAGATATTTTCAAATTATAATCATATTATCAAACCGGGGGTCCCGTGACTACGCGATCAGTTCTTCGAGTTACATTGGTCCCGTTCGAGGTGTTCGCACCCCTCACGGGGCCGTTTGGGGGGTGTTTTGGGTTTTCACCCTGTAAAAGAATGTTTTTAAGCCTAAGTTTAGATATTTAAAAATTATCACGATATTATCAAATTAGGTTCCCGTGACCACGATGTCAGTTCCTGCGAGTTACATTGGTCCCGTACGAGGTGTTTGCGCTTCTCACGGGGCCGTTTGGGCGGTGTTTTGGGTTTTCGTCCTCTAACGTCATGTTTTTAAGCCTAAGTATAGATATTTTCAAATTATTGTCATATTATCAAGGGTTACCGTGACCACGCGATCACTTCTTGCGAGTTACGTTGGTCTCTGCAAGGTTTGCGCGCCCCTTAAGGGGCCATCTGGGCGGTCTTTCGGGTTTTCCCCCCCAATGGTATGTTTTTAAGCCTAAGTATAGATATTTCTAAATTATTGTCATATTCTCAAATCGGGGGTTCCATGACCACGCAGCCTGTTCCTGCGACTTTCATGACTCCCGCGCGAGGTGTTCGCGCTTCTCACGGGCCTGTTTAGGGGGTGTTTTGAGTTTTCTCCCTCTAACGGCATATTTTTAAGCCCATATCTAGATATTTTGATATTATCATCATATTCTCAACTGGGGGTCCCGTGACCACACGGTCAGTTACTACGAGTTAGATTGGTCCCGTTCGAGGTTTTCATGCCTCTCACGTGGCCATTTAGGGGGTGTTTTGGGTTTTTGCCCTCTAATGACATTTTTTTAAGCCTAAGTCTTTATATTTTCAAATTATCATCATGTTATCAAACCGGGGGTCTCGTGACTACATGATCAGCTCCTGTGAGTTACATTGGTCCAGTGCGAGGTGTTCGCGCCCCTCACTGGCCCGTTTGGGGGGTGTTTTAAGTTTACCCTCTAACTGAATTTTTTTAGCCAAAGTCTAGATATTTTGAAATTATCATCATATTCTCAAATCGGGGTCTTGTGACCATGCGGTCAGTTCTTACGAGTAACATTTTTCCCATGCGAGGTCCTTGCTCATCTTACGGGGTCGTGTGGGGGGTTATTTGGGTTTTCGTCCTTTTAGGGAATGTTTTTAAGCCTAAGTATAGATATTTTCAAATTATCATCATATTTTCAAACCGTGGGTCCCATGACCATGCGATCACTTCTTGCGAGTTACATTGGTCCCGTGCGAGGTGTTCGCGCCCCTCACGGGGCTGTTTGGGGGATGTTTTTGGTTTTTTCCTATAACAGAATGTTTTAAAGCCTTAGTCTAGTTATTTGAAAATTATCGCCATATTCTCAAATCGGGGTCCCGTGAGGAAGGGGTCAGTTCCTCGAGTTACATTGGTTCCGTGCAAGGTGTTTGCGCCTCTCACGGGACCATTTAGGGGGGTCTTTTGGGTGTTCGACCTCTAATGACATGTTTTTAAGCCTAAGTTAAGATATTTTCATATCGAGGGTCCCGTGACCACGCAGTCAACTTTAATAAGTATCACTAGTCCCGTGCGAGGTTTTTGCTCCCCTCACGGGGCCGTTTGGTGGGTGTTTTGGATTTTTTCCCTCTAACAACACATTTTTATGCAAATTATGACCATATTATCAAACCGGGGGTTCCGTGACCACACGGTCAGTTCCTGTGAGTTATATTGATCCCGTGCGAGGTGTTCGCACCTCTCACAGGGTCATTTGGGAGTGTTTTGTATTTTCTCCCTCTAAAGGCATTTTTTAAGCCTAAGTCTAGTATTTTCAAATTATCATTATATTCTCATACTGGGGTCTCGTGACCATGCTGCCAGTTCCAGTGAGTTACATTATTCCCGAGTGAGGAGTTCGCGCCTCTCACTGGGCCATTTTTTTTTTGGGGGGGGGGGGGTTGTACCCTTTAATGGCATGTTTTTAAGCTTAACTATATATATTTTGAAATTATCGTCATATTCTCAAACTGAGAGTCCCGTGACCACGTGATCAGTTCTTGTAAGTTACATTGGTCCCCTCTCACGAGCCTGTTTGGGGGTGTTTTGAGTTTTTTCTGTCTAGCAGAATTTTTTAAGCTTAATTCTAGATATTTTGAAACCATAGGTCCCGTGACCACATCGTCAATTCCAGTGAGTTACACTGGTCCCGTGCGAGGTGTTTGCGCCTCTCACGGGGACGTTTGGGGAGTGTTTTTTGTTTTCGCAATCTAACAGCATGTTTTTAAGCATAAGTCTAGATATTCTCAAATTATCATCATATTCTCAGACCAAGGGTCCCTTGAACACGTGGTCGGTTCCTGTTAGTTACATCTATCCCGTGCGAGGTCTTCGCGCCTCTCACGGGGCCGTGTAGGAGGTGTTTTGGGGTTTCACCCTCTAACAACATTTTTTAAGCCCAAGTTTAGATATTTTTAAATTATCGCCATATTCTAAAATGGAGGTTCCCTTTACCACACAGTCAGTTCCTAATAGTTTCATTGGTCACGTGCGAGGTGTTGGCACCCGTCACAGGGCCGTTTGGGGGTTGTTTTGGGTTTTCACCCTCTAGTGGCATATTTTTAAGCCTAAGTCTAGATATTTTTAAATTATCATCATATTCTCAAACTAGAGGTCCCGTGACCATGTGGTTAGTTCTTGCAAGTTACATTTGTCCTTTGCGAGGTGTTCGATCCTCTTACGGGGCCGTTTGGCGGGTGTTTTGGATTTTCACCTTAAACGACTTATTTTTAAGCCTAATACTAGATATTTTAAAACTATATTCATATTATTAAATCGGGGGTCCTGCGACTATGCAGTCAGTTCCTACAAGTTACACGAGTCCCGTGTGAGGTGTTCATGCCTCTCACGGGGCCGTTTGGGTGTTATTTTGGTTTTTTTCCCTCCAACTACATGTTGTTAAGCCTAACTCTATATATTTTCAAACTATCATCATATTATCTAACCAGGGGTCTCGTGACCACGTGGTTAGTTTCTGCTAGTTACATTGGTCCTGTACGAGGTGTTCGTACTTCTCATGGGGTAGTTTGGGTGGTGTTTTAGGTTTTTGCCCTCTAACAGCATTTTCAGCGTAATTCTTGATATTTTTAAATCGTGGGTACCATGACCACATTGTCAATTACTACGAGTTACATTGGTCCCGTGCGAGGTGTTTCCGTTTCTCATGGGACGGTTTGGTGGGTGTTTTGGGTTTTCACCCTCTAGCGACATGTTTTTAAGCCTAAGTCTAGATACTTTCAAATTTTTATCATATTCTTAAATTGGGAGTCTCGTGACCACACGGTGAGTTCCTGCGAGTTACATTGGTCCTGCAGAGGTGTTCGCATATCTCAAGGGGCCGTATGGGGGGTGTTTTGGGTTTTCATCCTCTAATGGCATGTTTTTAAGACTAAGTCTTGATATTTTCAAATTATCATCATATTCTCAAACCATGGGTTCTATGACCACGCGGTCAGTTCTTGCGTGTTACATTTATTTTGTGCGAGCTGTTCGCACCTCTTATGGGTCCATTTGGTGGGTGTTTTAGATTTATGCCCTTTAATGACATGTCTTCAAGCCTAAGTTTAGATATTTTAAAATTATTGTCATATTCTCAAACCGGGGGTCACGTGACTGTGCGGTCAGTTGCTGCAAGTTACATTGGTCCCGTGCGGTGTTCACGCCTCTTACGGAGCCGTTTGGGGGGTGTTTTTGATTTTTTCCCTCTAACGGCATGTTTTTAAGCCTAAGTATAGATAATTTCAAGTTATCATTATATTCTCAAATCGGGGCTCCCTTGACCACGCGATCAGCTCCAACGAGTAATATTGGTCCTGTGCGAGTTGTTTGCGCCTCTCACGGGGCCATTTGGGGGGGGGGGGTGTTTTGGGTTTTCTCTATCTAACGGAATGATTTTAAGCGTAATCTAGATATTTTAAAATTATCATCATATTCTCAAATTGGGTCCCGGGACCACACGGTCAATTCCTACGAGTTACATTTGTGCCGTGCGAGGAGTTCGCGACTTTTACTGCACCGTTTTAGGGGTGTTTTGGGTTTTCGCCCTCCAGCGGCATGTTTTTAAGCCTAAGTCTAGACATTTTAAAATTTTCTTCATATTCTCAAACCGGAGGCCCGTGACACGCAGTCAGTTCCTGTGAGTAACATTCGTCCTGTGCGAGGTGTTCGCGCCTCTTAAGGTGCCGTTTGGTGGTTATTTTTGATTTCTCCCTCTAATGGCATGTTTTTAAGCCTAAGTGTAGATATTTCAAAAATATTATCATATTCTCAAACTAGGGGGCTCGTGACCACATGATCATTTCCTGCAAGTTACATTTGTCCCGTGCGAGGTGGTCGTGCCTCTTACTAGGCCGTTTGGGGGTGTTTTGGGTGTTCGCGGGGCCGTTTTGGAGGGGGAGGGTGTTTTGGGTTTTCACCCTCAAATGACATATTTTTATGCCTTAATCTAGATATTTTCAAATTATTGTCATATTCTCAAATCGGAGGTCCCATGATCACGCGGTAAGTTCCTGCGAGGAATATTGGTCCCGTGCGAGGTGTTCGTGCCTCTCACGGGACGATTTGGGCGGTGCTTTGGGTTTTCTCCCTCTAATGACATGATTTTTAGGCTAAATCAAGATATTTTCAAATTATCATTATATTCTCAAATCGGGGGTCCCATGACCACGCAGTGGGTTCCTGCTAGCTACGTTGGCCCCGTTTGAGATGTTTGCACCTCTCACGGGCCCGTTTGGTGGGGTGTTTTGGATTTTCGCCCTCTAATGGCATGTTTTTAGTCCTAAGTCTTGATATTTTCAATTTATCGTCATATTCTTAAATCGGGGGTTCCGTGACCACGCGGTCAGTTCCTACAAGTTACATTGGTCTCGTGCAAGGTGTTTGTGCCTCTCACACGGCTGTTCTCTAACGGCATGTTTTCAACCTAAGTCTAGATATTTTCAAATTATCATCATATTCTTAAATTGGGGGTCACGTGATCACGTGGTCAGTTCTTACGAGTTACATTAGTCCCGTGTGTGGTGTTTGCACCTCTCACGGAGCTGTTGGGGGGGGGGGGGGTCACCCTCTAGTGACATGTTTATAGCCTACGTCCAAATATTTTTAAATTATCATCACATTCTCAAACCAGGGATCCCATGACCACGAGGTCAGTTCCTGTGTGTTACATTGGTCCCGTGCGAGGTGTTCGCGCCTCTTACGGGACCATTTGGGGGTGTTTTTATTTTTTCCCCTCTAACGGCATGCTTTTAAGGCTAAGTATAGATATTTTAAAATTATCATAATATTCTCAAATCGGGGGTTCCGTGACCGCGTGGTCAGTTTCTGGTTACATTGGTCCCGTGCGAGGTGTTCGCGCCTCTCACGGAGCCGCTTGGGGGGGGGGGGGGGTGTTTTGGGTTTTCACCCTCTTACGGCATGTTTTTAAGACTAAGTGAAGATATTATCAAATTGTCATCATATTCTTAAACCGGGGACTCATGCCCACACAATCAATTTCTCCAAGTTACATTGGTACCGTGCGGGGTGTTCACGCCTCTCATGGGGCTGTTTGGGGGCGTTTACCCACTAATGGCATTTTTTTAAGCATAAGTCTATTTTTTTCAAATTGTCATCATATGCTCAAATCGGGGGTCCCGAGACCACGTGATCAGCTCCTTCGAGTTACATTATTCTCGTGCGAGGCGTTCACGACCCTCGTGAGGCCATTTGGGGGGTGTTTTGGTTTTTGACCTCTAGCGGCATGTTTTAAGCCCAGCTCTAGATATTTTCAATTTATCATCATATTCTCAAATCGAGGTTCCCGTGACCATGCGACCAGTTCTTGCGAGTTACATTGGTCTCGTGAGAGGTGTTCGCGCCTCTCAGGGGGCCGTTTGGGTGGGTGTTTTGCATATTATCCCTCTAACGACATGTTTTTAAGCCTAAGTCTAGATATTTTCAATTTATTGTCATATTATCAATCTGGGGACTCATGACCACATGGTCAGTTTCTCGGAGTTACATTGTGACCATGTGGGGTGTTCAAGCCTCTCATGGGGCCGTTTGGGGGTGTTTTGGATTTTTTTCCCTCTAACGGCATGTTTTTAAGCCTAACTCTAGATATTTTCAAATTATCACCATATTCTCAAATCGGGTGTCCCATGACCAAGTGATCTGTTCCTACGAGTTACATTGTTCTCGTGCAAGGTGTTAACGATTCTCATGGGGATGTTTGGGGGGTTTTATGGGTTTTCGCCCTCTAGCGGTATGTTTTATGCCTAAGTCCAAATATTTTAGTATTATAGTCATATTCTTAAGCCGAGGGTACGGTGACCACGCTACTAGTTCCTTCTAGTTACATTGATCCCATGCGAGGTGTTCGCGCCTCTCACTGGACTGTTTGGGTGGGTGTTTTGTGCACTCTAATTGAATGTTTTTGAGCTTAAGACTATATATTTTAAAACTATCATCATATTCTCAAACCAAGGGTCTCGTGACCATGTGATCAGTTCCCACTAGTTATATTGTCTCTTGTGAGGTGTTCGCGCCTTTCACGGTTCCGTTTGGTGGGTGCTTTGGTTTTTTACCCTCTAGCAACATTTTAAGCCTAATTCTAGATATTTTTAAACCTTGGGTCCCGTGACCACGTGGTCAATTCCTGCGAGTTACATTGGTCCCGTATGAGGTGTTCATGCCACCCACGGGGCCGTTTGCGGGTGTTTTGGGTTTTTGCCCTCTAGCGGTTTGTTTTTAAGACTAAGTCTAGATATTTTCAAATTATCATCAAATTGTTAAACCGTGGGTCTCGCAACTACACGATGAGTTCTTACGAGTTACATTGGTCCCGCACAAGGTGTTCGGGCCTCTCACGGGGCCATTTGGGGGGTGTTTTGGGTTTTCGCCCTCTAGCAGTATGTTTTTAGGCTTAAGTCCATATATTTTCAAATTATCATCATATTATTAAATCTAGGGTCTCGTGACCACACGGTGAGTTCCGACGAGTTAGATTTGACCCGCACGAGGTGTTCGCACCTCTCACGGGGCAGTTTTGGGAGTATTTTTAGTTTTCTCCCTCTAATGGCATGTTTTTAAGACTATGTCTAAATATTTTCAAATTATCATCATATTCTCAAACCAGGGGTCTCGTGACCACACAACGAGTTCTTACGAGTTACAGTTGTTCTGTGCGAGGTGTTCACACCTTTTACGGGGCCGTTTGGTGGGTGTTTTGGATTTTTTCCCTTTAACGACATATTTTTAAGCCTAAATCTAAATATTTTAAAATCATTATCGTATTCTCAAATCGGGAGTCGCGTGACCACACGGTCAGTTACATTATTTCCGTGCAAGGTGTTCGCGCCTCTCACGGAGCCGTTTGGGGGGTATATTTGATTTTCGCCCTCTAACGACATGTTTTTAAGCCTTACTCTAGATATTTTCAAAATATCTTCATATTATCAAACTGGGGCTCCCATGACCACGCGATCAGTTCATAGGAGTTACATTGGTCCCCTTCGAGGCATTTACGCCTCTCACGGGGCTGTTTGGTGGTGTATGGGGTTTTCTCCCTCAAACAACTTGATTTTAAGCCTAATTCTAGATATTTTGAAATTATCATCATATTCTCAAATCGAGGGTCCCATGACCATGTGGTCAGTTCTTGCACGTCACATTGGTCCCATTTGAGGTGCTCGCGCTTTTTACAATTCCGCTTGGTGGGTGTTTTGGCTTTTCGCCCTCTACGACATGTTTCTAAGTCTAGATATTTTCAAATTATCATCATATTCTGAAATTGGGGATCCCGTGACCACACAGTTTGTTCCTGCGAGTTACGTTAGTCCCATGCGAGGTGTTTGTGCGTCTCATGGGGCTGTTTTGGGGTGTTTTGGGTTTTCGCCCTCCAGGAGCATGTTTTTAAGCCTAAGTCAAGATATTTAAAAATTATCTTCATATTCTCAAATCGAGGGTCCCGTGACCATGTTGTCAGTTCCTGCGAGTTACGTTGGTCCATGCAAGGTGTTCGCAACTCTCGTGGGGCCATTTGGGGGGTGTTTTGGGTTTTTCCCTATAGTGGCATGTTTTTAGGCCTAAGTGTAGAAAATTTCAAATTATCATCATATTCTCTAGCCGGGGGTCCCGTGACCACACGACCGGTTCCTGCGAGTTACATTGATCCCGTGTGACGTGTTCGCTCCTCTCACGGGGTCATTTGGTTGGGTGTTTTACGCACTCTAAATACATGTTTTAAGCTTAAGTATATATATTTTCAAACTATTATCATATTCTCAAACCGAGGGTCCCGTGACCATGTGACCAGTTTTGGCGAGTTACATTGGTTCTGTGCGAGGAGTTCGTGCCTGTCACGGGTCCGTTTGGGGGGTGTTTTGGTTTTTACCCTCTAGCGAAATTTTATAAGCCAAATTCTAGATATTTTCAAACCGTGGGTGCCATGACCATGGGTACAATTCTTGTGAGTTACATTGGTCCCATGTGAGGTGTTCGGGCCTCTCACGGGGCCATTTGCGGGTGTTTTGGGATTTTGCCCTTTAGCGGCATGTTTTTAAGCCTAAGTATAGCTATTTTTAAATTATCATCGAATTCTTAAACTGGGGGTCTCGTAACAACACGGTGAGTTCTTACGAGTTACATTGGTCCCGTACAAGGTGTTCGAGCCTCTCATAGTGCCGTTTGGGGGTGTTTTGGGTTTTCTCCCTCCAACGACATGTTTTTAATCCTAAATCTAGGTATTGTCAAATTATCATCATTTTCTTAAATCAGGGGTCTCGTGACCAAACGATGACTTCCTACGAGTTACATTTGTCTCGTACGAGGTGTTCACAACCCTCACGGGGCCGTTTGGGTTTTCTCCCTCTATTGATATGTTTTTAAGACCAAGTCTAGATATTTTCAAATTATCATCATATTCTCGAACTAGGGGTCTTGTGGCCACGTGGTCAATTCTTTCGAGTTACATTTGCCCCGTGCAAGGTGTTTGCACCTCTTACGGGGCCGTTTGGTGGATGTTTTGTATTTTTACCCTCTAATGACATGTTTTTAAGCCTAACTCTAGATATTTTAAAACTGTATGCATTTTCTCAAACTGGGGGTCGCATGACCACACGGTCAGTTACATTGGTCCCGTACGAGGTGTTTGCGCCTCTCATGGAGCCGTTTGGGGCGTGTTTTTGATTTTCTCCCTATAACGACATGTTTTAAGCCTAACTCTAGATATTTTCAAATTATCGTCATATTCTCAAACCAGGGCTCCCATGAGCACGCAGTTAGTTCGTGTGAGTTATATTGTTCCCGTGCGAAGTGTTTGCGCTCTCATGAGGCCGTTTGGGGATTTCTCCCTCTAACGGCTTGATTTTAAGCCTAAGTATAGATATTTTCAAATTATCATCCTATTCTCAAATCGGGGGTCCAATGACAATGCAGTCAGTTCCTAGGAGTTTCATTGGTCCCGTCTGAGGTGTTCACGGCTTTCACAACGTCGTTTGAGGGGGTGTTTTGGGTTTTTGCCCTCCAACAACATATTTTTAAGCCTAAGTCTAGATATTTTCAAATTATCATCATATTATGAAGTCTGGGGTGCCATCACCATGCGGTTAATTCATGCGAGTTACATTGGTACCATGCGAGGTGTTCGCACCTCTCACGGGGCTGTTTGGGGGGTGTTTTGGGTTTTCTTCCTCTAGGAGAATGTTTTTAAGCCTAAGTCAAGATATTTTAAAATTATCTTCATATTATCAAATAGGGGTCCCATGACCACGCCGTCAGTTCCTACAAGTTACATTGGTCTTGTGTGAGGTGTTCGCGACTCTCACGGGGCCGTTTAGGGGTGTTTTGGGTTTTCGCCCTCTGGCGGCATGTTTTGAAGCCTAAGTCTGGGTATTTTCAAATTATCATCATATTCTCAAACCGAGTGTTCCGTGGTGATGCGACCAGTTCCTGCGAGTTACATTGGTCCCGTGCGAGGTGTTCGCACCTCCCACGGGGCCGTTTGGGTGGGTGTTTTGCATACTATCCGTCAAACGCATGTTTTTAAACATAAGTTTAGATATTTTTAAATTACCGTCATATTCTCAAATCGGGGACTCATGACCACACGGTTAATTTCTTCGAGTTACATTTGTACCGCGTAGGGAGTTCACGCCTCTCATGGGTCCATTTGGGGGTGTTTTGGGTATATTCCCTCTAACGATATGTTTTTACGGCTAAGTCTAGATAGTTTCAAATTATCATGATATTCTCAAAATTGGGGTCCCGCGACCACGTGATCAATTCCTCCAAGTTACATTATTCTCATGCGTGATGTTCACGACTTTTGCGGGGCCGTTTGGAGGGTGTCACGGGTTTTTGCCCTCTAGCAACATATTTTTAAGCATAAGTCAAGATATTTTCAAATTATTATCATGTTCTCAAGCCGGGGTCCCGTGACCATGCGACCAGTTCCTGAGAGTTACAGTGGTCCCGTGCGAGGTGTTCGCGCCTCTCATGGGGTTATTTGGCTAGGTGTTTGCGCACTCGAACGACATGTTTTTAATATTAAGTCTATATATTTTCAAATTATTATTACATTCTCAAACCGAGGGTCTTATGACCACACAGTCAGTTCCTGCGAGTTACATTGTCACGTGCGAGGTTTTCTCGCCAATCACAGGACCGTTTGGGGGTATTTTTTGTTTTCTCCCTCAAGTGGCATGTTTTAAAGCCTAAGTATAGATATTTTTAAATTATAATCATATTCTTAAACCGAGGGTCTCGAGATAACACGATGAGTTTCTACGAGTTACACTGGTCCTGCGTGAGGTGTTCGTAGCTCTCACGGGGTCATTTAGGGGGTGTTTTGAGTTCTCTCTCTAATGACAAGTTTTTAAGCCTAAGTCTAGTATTTTTCAAATTAGCGTCATATTAAAAAATTAGGAGTCCCGTGACCACGTGGTAAGTTCCTGCGGGTTACATTGGTCCTGTGCGAAGGGTTCGCATGTCTCGTGGGACGTTTGGGGGGTATTCTTGACTTTTGCCTGTAACAACAAGTTTTTATGCCTAAATCTAGATATTTTCAATTTTTTATCATACTCTTAAATCGGGGGTCCCGTGACTACACGATCAGTTCCTGCGAGTTACATTGGTCCCATACGAGGTGTTCACGCCTCTCAGAGGACCGTTTAGAGGGTGTTTTGGGTTTGCTCCCTCCAACGGCAAGCTTTTAAGCTTAAGTTTATAAATTTTCAAATTATCATCATATTCTCGAATCGGGGGTCCCATGACCACACGATAAGTTTCGAGTTAAATTGGTCCCGTGCGAGGTGTTCGCGCGTCTCACAGGGCCATTTGGTGGGTGTTTGGGGTTTTATCCCTCTAATGGCGTGTTTTGAAGCGTAAGTCTAGATATTTTCAAATTATCATAATATTCTCAAACCGGGGGTCCCGTGACCACGTGGCCAGTACTTGTGTGATACATTAGTCCCGTGCGAGGCATTTGCGCCTCTCACGGGGCCGTTCACGGGGTGTTTTGGGGTTTTGCCCTCTAACAACTTGGTTTTATTCCTAAGTCTATATATTTTAAATTATCATCACATTTTGAAACCGGGAGTCCTGTGACCACGCAGTCAATTCCTGCGAGTTACATTGGTCCCTTGCGAGGTGTTCGTACTTCTCAAAGGGTTCGTTTGGGTTGTGTTTTTGGTTTTCGCGCTCTAGGGTCATGTTTTTAAGCCTAAGTCTAGATTTTTGAAATTATCATCATATTCTAAAATTGGGGATCCCGTAACCATGCGATGTGTTCCTACGAGTTACATTTGTCCCATATGAGGTGTTCGCCCCTCTCTTGGGGCCGTTTGGGGGTTATTTTGGATTTTTGATCTCTAACGGCATGTTTATTAAGCCTAAGTCTAGAAATTTTCAAATTATCAACATATTCGGAAACCGAGGGTCTCGTGACCACGTGGTCAGTTCCTGCGAGTTATATTTGTCCTGCGCGAGGGATTCGTGCCTCTCACGGGGCCGTTTAGGGGGTGTTCTGTATTTTCGTCCTTTAACGACATGCTTTTAATCTTAAGTATAAATACTTTTGAATTATCGTCATATTCTCAAACTAGGGGTCGCATGATCAAGCGGTCTGTTCCCGCAGATTATATTGGTCCCTTGCGAGGTGTTCACGCTTCTCATGGGGCCATTTGAGGGGTCTTTTGGGCTTTCTCCCCCTAACGACATGCTTTTAAGCCTAAGTCTAGGTCTTTTATAGTTATCATCATATTCTCAAATCGAGGGTCCTCTGCCATGCGGTCATTTCTCGAGAGTTGCATTGGTCCTGTGCGAGGTGTTTTCGCCTCTCAGAGGGGCAATTTGGTGGGTGTTTTTAGTTTTTACCCTCTAGCGACATATTTTTAAGCCTAACTTTAGAAATTTCAAATCATCATCAATACTCCAATTGGGGGTCCCGTGACCATGCGATCAGTTCCCTCGAGTTACGTGGGTCCCGCGTGAGGTGTTCAAGCCTCTTATAGGGGCTGTTTGGGAGGTGTTTTTGGTTTTCCTCCTCTAGCGGCATGTTCTTAAGCCTAAGTTTTGGAATTTTCAAAATATCAACATATTCTAAAATTGGGTGTCCCGCGACCATGCGGTCTGTTCTCGCGAGTTCATTGATCCCGTGCAAGGTGTTCCCGCCTCGTACGGGGTGGTTTGGTTGGTGTTTTGGGTTTTCACCCTCTAATGGTATGTTTTTAAGCCTAAGTATTAATATTTTGAAATTATAGTCATATTCTCAAACCGGGGGTCCCATGACTACGTGGTCAGTGCCTACAACTCTCATTAGTCCCGTGCGAGGTGTTCAAGACTCTCATAGAAATGTTGGGGGAGGGGTGTTTTTGTTTTTGTCCTCTAATAGCATGCTTTTAAGCCTATGTCTAGATTTTTCAAATTATCATTATATTCTCAAACCAAGGGTCCCGTGACAACGTGGCCAGTTCTTGCGTGTCACATTGGTCTCGTGTGAGGTGTTCGTGACTTTCACGAGGCCGTTCGGGGGGTGTTTTGGGCTTTCTCCCTCTAATGGCTTAGTTTTAAGCCTAAGTCGATATATTATTAAATTATCATCACATTCTCCAACCGAGGGTCCCGTGACCATGTAACCAATTCGTGCAAGTTTCATTGGTCCCATGGGAGGTGTTCATGCCTCTCACAGGTCTATTTTGGGGTTTTTTGAGCTTTCACCCTCCAGCGGCTTGCTTTTCGGCATAATATGAGAGATTTTGAAACCAGTGGTCCTGTGATCATGTGGTCAATTCTTGGGAGTTGCATTGTTCCCTTGTGAGGTGTTCGCACCACTCACGAGGTCGTTTGGGGTGTGTTTTTTGGTTTCTCCCTCTAGCGTCATGTTTTTAAGCCTAAGTCTAGATATTTTGAAATTATCATCATATTCTTTAACCGGGGATCTCGTGACCACACGATGTGTTTTTGCGAGTTACATTGGTCCAGCGCGAGGTGTTCGCCCCTCTCACGGGGCCGTTTGAGGGGGCGTGTTTTGGGTTTTCGATATCTAACGGCATATTTTAATGGTTAAGTCTAGAAAATTTTAGATTATCATCATATTCTGAAATCGGGGGTCCCGCGACCATGGGGTCAGTTTCTGCGAGTTACATTGGTCCTGTGCGAGGGGTTGCGCCTCTCACCGGGCCGTTCAAGGGGTGTTTTGGGTTTTTTTCCCTCTAACGGCATGCTTTTAAGCCTAAGTTTAGGTATTTTCAAATTATCATCATATTCTTAAATCAGGGGTCCCGTGACCACTAGGTCAGTTCCTGCGAGTTACATTGGTCCTGTGCGAGGTGTTCGTGCCTCGTAGAGGGGCCATTTGGGGGGTGTTTTTTGTTTTTACCCTCTTGTGGTATGTTTGTAAGGATAAGTTTAGAAAATTATAAATTATAGTCGTATTCTCCAACTGGGGATCCAGTGACCATGTGGTCAGTTCCAACGAGTTATATTGGTCCCGTGCGAGGTGTTCGAGCCTCTCACGGGGCCATTTGGGGAGTGTTTTGGGGTTTCTCCCTCTAATGACTTGATTTTAGGCCTATGTCTTGGTATTTTCAAATTATCATCATATTCTCAAATCGGGGGTCCCATGACCACGCGATCAGTTCTTGAGCGTTACATTGGTCCCATGCGAGGTGTTTGCGCCTCTCAGAGGTGCTGTTTGGGGGGTGTTTTTTATTTTTGCCCTCCAGCGTTCTATTTATAAGCCTAAGTTTTGAAGTTTTTAAATTATCATCATATTATCAAACTAGGGGTCCCACAACCATGCGATCAGTTCCTGCGAGTTACCTTGATCGCGTGCAAGGTGTTTGCGCCTCTCACGGGGCCTTTTGACGGGTGTTTTGGGTTTTCTCCCTCTAACTGCATATTTTTAAACCTAAGTCTAGATATTTTAAAATTATAGTAATAATCTCAAATCGGGGGTCCCAAGGCAGTTCAGTCAGTTCCTACGACTTACATTGGTCCCGTACGAGGTGTACGCGCCTCTCACTTGAACATTTGGGGGATGTTTTAGGTTTTTTCCCTCTAACGGCATGCTTTTAAGCGTAAGTCTAGATATTTTCAAATTATCATCATATTCTCAAATCAGGGTTCCCGTGACCACGTGGTGAGTTCCCCCGAGTTTCATTGGTCCTGTGCAGGGTGTTTGCACCTCTCACGGGGCTGTTTGGAGGGTGTTTTGGGGTTTTATACTCTAGTGGAATGTTTTTAGGCCTAAGTCTAGATATTTGTAAATTATCATCATATTCTCAACCCGGGGGTCCCCTGACCACGTGGTCAGATCCTGCGAGTTACATTTGTCCTTCGCGAGGTATTCGCGCCTCTTATGGGGCCATTTGGTTTGTGTTTTGGATTTTCGCCCTCCAACAGCGTGTTTTTAAACCTAAGTGTAGCTATTTTAAAATTATCTCCATATTCTCAAATTGGGGATCCCGTGACCTTGCAGTCAGTTCCTGCAAGTTACATTGGTCCCGTTTGAGGTGTTCGTGCCTCTCATGGGGCCGTTTGGGGGATGTTTTTGGTTTTCTCCCCCTAATGCCATGCTTTTAATACTAAGTCGAGATATTTTTAAATTGTCCTCAAATTCTCAAATCGAAGGTCCCGTGATAATGCAGTCGGTTCCTGCGAGTTACATTGGTACCGAGCAAGGTGTTCGGGCCTCTCACGGGAACTTTTTTTTGGGTTTTTGTCCTCCAGCGTCTTGTTTTTAAGCCTAGGTATAGAAAATTTTAAATTACCAGCATATTCTTAAATCGAGGGTACCATGACCACGCAGTAACTTCCTGGTTAAATTAGACCCGTGCAAGGTGCTCGTGCCTCTCATGGGTCCATTTGGTGGGGGTTTCTCCCTCTAACGACATGTTTTTTATCATAAGTCAAGATATTTTCAAATTATCTTCATATTCTCAAACCGGGGGTCCCGTGACCACGTGGCCAGTTCTTGCGTGATCCATTGGTCCTGCGCGATGTGTTCGTACCTCTTATGGGGTCGTTCGGTTTTTTTTTGGCTTTTTCCCTCTAACGGCTTGGTTTTAATCCTAAGTTTATATATTTTCAAAATTATCATCACATTCTCAAATTGATGGTTCCGTGACCACGCAGTCAGTTCCTTCTAGTTACATTGGTCCCGTCCTAGGTGTTCGCGTCACTCATGGGGCCGTTTCGGGGGTGTTTTTTATTTTCACCCTTTAACAGCATATCTTGAAGCCTAAGTGTAGATATTTTCAAATTACATCATATTCTTAAATCACGGCTCTCCTGACCACATGGTGAGTTTCAGCGAGTTTTAATTGGTCCATTGCAAGGTGTTCGAGCCTCTCAGAGGGGTCGCTTGGGGGGTGTTTTGGGTTTTGCCCTCTAACGACATGTCTTTAAACCTAAATCTAGATATTTTCAAATTATCCTCATATTCTTAAACCAAGGGTCCCATGATCTTGCGATCAGTTCTTGCTTTTTAAATTGGTCCCTTACGAGGTGTTCGCTCATCTCCTAGGGCCATGTTCGGGTGTTTTGAGTTTTCTGTCTGTAATAACAAGCTTTTAAGCCTAAGTCTAGGAATTTTCAAATTATCATCATATTCTCAAATCGGGTGTCCCATGTCCACGCGCTCGCTTCCTGCAAGTTACATTAGTCACGTAGGAGGTGTTCGCGCCTCTCAAAGGGGCCGTGTGGACAGTGTTTTTGGTTTTTGCCCTTTAGCACCATATTTTTAAGCCTAACTTTAAAAATTTTCAAATTATCATCATATGCTCCAACCGGGGGTCCCGTGACCATGCGGTCAGTTCCTGCAAGTTACATTGGTCACGTGTGAGGTGTTCGCGCCTCTCATGGGGCGTTTGGGGAATATTTGGGGTTTCTCCCTCTAATGACTTGCTTTTAGGACTAAGTCTTGGTATTTTCTAATTATCGTCATATTCTCAAATTGAGTGTTCCATGACCACATGGTCAGTTCTTGCGAGTTACATTGGTCCCATGTGAGGTGTTTGCGCCTCTCAGAGGGGCCATTTGGGGGGTGTTTTTTGTTTTTGCCCTCTAGCATTATATTTTTATGTCTAACTTTAGAAAATTTGAAATTATCATCATATTCTCCAAACGGGGGTCCTGTGACTATGTGGTTAGTTCTTTGGTGGTACACTAGTCGCGTGCGAGGTGTTCGCACCTCTCAGGGGGCCGTTAGGGGGGATTTTTTTAGGGTTTCTCCTTCTAACATAATGATTTTATGCCTAAGTCTAGGTATTTTAAAATTATGATCATATTCCCAAATCGGGATTCCCGTGACCACGCGGTCAGTTCTTGCAAGTTACATTGGTCCCATGCGAGGTGTTCGTGCCACTAACAGGGGCCGTTTTGGGTGAATTTTTTGTTTCCGCCATTTAGCGGCATATTTTTAAGCCTAAGTCTTGAAAATTTCAAATTATCATCATATTCCGTGACCATGCGATCAGTTCCTGCGTGTTACATTGATCCTGCGCAAGGTGTTTGTGCCTCTCAATGGGCCATTTGGGGGGGTGTTTTTGGTTTTCTCCCTTTAACGGAATGTTTTTAAACCTAAGTCTAGATATTTTAAAATTATAGTCATATTCTAAAGACGGGGGTCCCATGACCACATGGTCAGTCCCTACGACTTACATCGGTCCTGTGTGAGGTGTTAACGCCTATCATTGGAACATTTGGGGGGTGTTTTGGGTTTTCTACCTCTAACGGCATGCTTTTAAGCCTAAGTCTAGCTATTTTCAAATTTTTGTCATATTATCAAATCGTGGATCCCATGACTACGCGGTAGTTCCTGCGAGTTTCATTGGTCAAGTGCCAGGTGTTTGCACCCCTCACGAGCCGTTTGGGGGGTTGTTTTCGATTTTCACAGTCTAGTGGCATGTTTTTAAGCCTAAGTCTAGATATTTTAAAATTTTCATCATATTCTCAAATCAAGGGTCCCATGATGACGACATTAGTTCATGCGAGTTACGCTGGTCCCGTGCGAGGTGTTCATGCCTCTCACATTATCGTTTAGTTTTTTTCGGTTTTCTCCCTCTAACGGCATGATTTAAAGCCTAAGTCTAGGTATTTTCAAATTATCATCATATTCTAAAATCAGGGGTCCCGTGACCACGCGATCGGTTCCTACAAGTTACATTGATCCCGTGTGAGGTGTTCGCGCCTCACAGAGGGTCGTTTGGGGGGTGTTTTTTGTTTTCGCACTCTAGCGGCATGTTTTTATCCCTAAGTCTAGTAATTTTCGAATTATCATCATATTTTCAAACTGGGGGTCCTGCGACCATGCGATCAGTTCCTATGAGTTACATTGGTCCCGTGTGGGGTGTTCGTGCCTCTCACGGGGCCGTTTGGGGGGTGTTTTGGGTTTTCTCAGTGTAACGGCTTGTTTTTAAGCCTGAGACCATATATTCTCAAATTATCGTCATATTCTTAAATCGGGGGTCCCATGACCACACAGTCAGTTCCCGCGAGTTATATTGGTCCCGTGTGAGGTGTTCGCGACGAGGTGTTGGCGCCTCTCACGGGGCCATCTGGGTAGTGTTTTGGGATTTTGCCCCCTCATGACATGTTTTTAAGCCTAAGTCTATTTACTTTCAAATTATCATCATATTGTTAAACGGGTGGTCCCGTGACCATGCGGTCGGTTCCTGCGAGTTGGATCTGTCCCGTGCGAGGTGTTCTCACCTTACACATGGCTCTTTGGTGGGTGTTTTGGGTTTTCTCCCTCTAACGACATGTTTTTAAGCCTAAGTCTACCTAGTTTCAAATTATAGTCATATTATCAAATTGGGGGTCCCATGACCACGCGGTTAGTTCCTGCGAGTTTCATTGGTCAAGTGCGAGGTGTTAGCACCTCTCATGGAAACGTTTGGGGGGTGTTTTAGGTTTTCACACTCCAACGACATGTTTTAAGCCTAAGTATTGATTTTTTAAATTAGGGTCATATTCTGAAATCGGGGGTCCCGCGACCATGCAGTCAGTTCCTATGAGTTATATTTGTCCTTTGCGAGATGTTTGCGTCTCTCATCGGGCCTTTTGGTGGGTGTTTTGTATTTTCGCCCTTTAACGGCATGTTTTTAAGCCTAAGTAAAGGTAATTTAAAATTATCTTCATATTCTTAAACTCGAGGTCCCATGACTACGTATTCAGTTCCTGCAAGTAACATTGGTCCTTTGTGAGGTGTTCATGTCTCTCACGGGGGCGTTTGGGGGGTGTTTTGGGGTTTTCCCCCTCTAACAACATGTTTTTATGCCTAAGTCTATATATTTTCAATTTATCGTCTCAAACCGGGGATCCCGTGATCATGCGATCATTTCCTGGTTGTTACATTGGTCCCTTGCGAGGTGGTCGCGCCTCTCACAATGACGTTTGGTGGGGTGTATTGGGTTTTCGCCCTCTAACGATTAGTTTTTAAGCCTAAGTCTAGATATTTTCAATTTATCGTCATATTCTAAAATCGAGGGTCCCATGACCACGCCGTCAGTTCTTGTAAGTTAGATTGGTCCAATACGAGTTGTTCACGCCTGTCACGGGGCCGTTTGGGGCGTGTTTTGGGTTTTCTACCTCTAACTACATGCTTCTAAGACAAAGTCTAGGTATTTTCCAATTATCGTCATATTCTCAAATCTGGGATCACTTGGCCACGTGGTTAGTTGTTGGGGGTTACATTGGTCCCATGCGAGGTGTTCACACCTCTCAAAGGGGCCGTTTGGGGGGTATTTTTTGTTTTCGCCCTCTAGCGGTATATTTTAAAGTCTAAGTCCAGAAATTTTCAAATTATCATCATCTTCTCAAACTGGGGGTCCCCCTTTTTTATTTAGTTCCTGCGAGTTACTTTGGTCCCTTGCGAGGTGTTCATGCCTCTCACGGGGCGGTTTGGGGGGTGTTTTGGGTTTTCACCCTCTAACGACATGTTTTTTATCCTATGTCTAGATATTTTAAAATTATCATCATATTTTCAAATCGGGGATCCCATGTGAATGAAGTCTGTTCATGCGAGTTACATTGGTTCCGTGCGAGGTTTTCGCGCCTCTCATGGGGCCATTTGGGGGGTGTTTTGGGTTTTCACCCTCTAACGGAATGTTATTAAGCCTAAGTTTAGATATTTTCAAATTATAGCCATATTTTCACATTGGGGGTCCCGTGACCACACGGTTGGTTCGTGCGAGTTTCATTGGTCTAGTGCGAGGTGTTTGTGCCTCTCATAGGAACGTTTGGGGGGTGTTTTGGGCTTTCACCCTTTAGCGGCATGTTTTTAAGCTTAATTCTACCTATTTTAAAATTATAGTCATATTCTCAAATTAGGGGTCCCGAGACCTTGCGATATGTTCCTGCGAGTTTCATTGGTCACGTACGAGGTGTTCACACCTCTCACATTGCCGTTTAGGGGGTGTTTTAGGTTTTCACACTATAGTGTCATGTTTTTCAACCTTTGTCTAGATATTTTTAAATTATCATTATTTTCTCAAACCGGGTTTCTCCTAACCACGCAGTCAGTTCTCGCGAGTTATATTTGTCCTTTGGAGTTCACGCCTCTCACGGGGCCATTTGGTGGATGTTTTTGATTTTAGCTCTCTAACAATATGTCTTTAAGCCTAAGTCTGACTATTTTAAAATTATCTTCCTATTCTCAAGCGGGGGGCCCCATGATCACGCAGTCAGTTCTTGCAAGTTACATTTGTCCTCTGCGAGGTGTTCATTCCTCTCACGAGGCCTTTGTGGGGTGTTTTGGGTTTTTTCCCTCTAACGACATGTTTTTAAGCCTAAGTCTATATATTTTCAAATTATCATCATATTCTCAAACTGAGGGTCCCATGACCACACGATCAGTTCCTACGAGTTACATTGGTCCCAAGCGAGGTGTTTGCACTTCTCACGAGGTGTTTTGGGTTTTCGCCCTTTAATGGCATTTTTTAAACCTAAGTCTAGTTCTTTTCAGTTTATCGTAATATTCTTAAACCGGGGGTCCCATGACCACACGACCAGTTCTTGCAAGTTATATTGGTCCTATGCGAGGTGTTCGCGCCTCTCACGAGGCCGTTTGCTGGGTGTTTTGAGATTTCTCCCTCTAGTGACATGATTTTAAGCCTAAGTCTAGGTATTTTCAAATTTTTGTCACATTTTCAAATCGGGGTCCCGTGACCACGTAGTCTATTCCTACGAGTTACGTTGGTCCCCTGCGTGGTGTTCGCTCTTCTCAAAGGTGCTGTTTGGGTGGTGTTTTTTCTTTTCTCCCTCTAGCAGCATTTTTTTAAGCCTAAGTCCAGAGAATTTCAAATTATCATCATATTCTTAAAGTGGGGTTCTCGCGAGCATACGGTCAGTTCCTGCGAGATACATTGGTCCCGTGCGAGGTGTTCACACCTCTCACAGGGCCGTTTGGGGGGCATTTTGGGTTTTCTCCATCTAATGGCATATTTTTAAGGCAAAGTCTAGATATTTTGAAATTATAGTCATATTCTGAAATTGGGTGTCCCATGACCATGCGGTTATTTCATGCGAATTATATTATTCCCGTGCGAGGTGTTCACGCCTCTCATAGGGATTTTTTTTGGGGTGGGGGTTGTTTTGGGTTTTTACCCCTAGTGGGATGCTTTTAAGACGGAGTCTAGATATTTTTCAATTATTGTCATATTCTCAACCCGGAGGTCTTGTCACCCCGCGATCAGCTCATGCAAGTTACATTGGTCCTGTGCATTGTGTTCGAGCCTCTCATGGAGCCATTTGGGGGGTGTTTTTATTTTCACCCCCGTAACGGTATGTTTTTAAGCCCAAGTCTAGATATTTTCAAATTATCATCATATTTTCAAACTAGGGCTCCCATGACCAAGAGTTCAGTTCATGCGAGTAACATTGGTCATGTGCGAGGTGTTGGCGCCTTTCATGGGGCGTTTGGTGGGTGTTTTGGATTTTCTCGCTTGAACAACTTTTTTTAAGCCTAAGTCTAGATATTCTTAAATAATCGTTAAACTCTCAAATCGGGGGTCGCGTGACCACGTGGTCAGTTCCTGCAAGTTACATTTGTCCCGTGCGAGGCGTTCGCACCTTTTATAGAGCCTCTTAGTGGTTGTTTTTTATTTTCACCCTCTAACGGCATGTTTAAGGCCTAAGTCTAGATATTTTCGAATTACCGTCATATTTTCAAACTAGGGCTCCCATGACCATGCTGGGAGTTTCTGCGAGTTACATTGGTCCTGTACGAGGTGCTCGCGCCTCTCACCGGGCCATTCGTGGGGTGCTTTGGGTTTTTTCCCTCCATCGGCATGTTGCTAAGCCTAAGTCTAGATATTTTAAAATTATAGTCATTTTCTCAAATCGGAGGTCCCTTAACCACACGGTCAGTTCGTGCGAGTTACATTGGTCCAGTTCGAGGGGTTTGCACCTCTCACCGGAACGTTTAGGGTGTGTTTTGGATTTTCACCCTCTAGTGGCATGTTTTTCAGCCTAATTATACCTATTTTAAAATTATAGTCATATTCACAAATTAGGGGTCCCGTGACCTCGCGGTTAGTGATAACGAGACTTTTGCGTATGTCGTTGTTGAAAGCCAAGTTAGTCAAAACCTCAAATACCTAGAAAATATAATAATCTCAAGTGTAGAGGTAAGTAAGGGTATCAATCCACTTTCAAGGTTGTAAAGCAAATGGAACAAAATTGTAGTTCACTTTTTATTTTCTTTTTGTATTTTTTCACTTTTCTACTTTTTTTAGCTTTTTCAAATATTAAAACAAATGGGTGAGGTGAGGTGAAATAACACTAAAATAAAATGTGAGATGAAAACAACTAACTAAAAAGTGACTAAAAGTGGAAAATAAAGTCTAAACTAAAAATAAGAGATAAAGTGAGGTAAATAATTGTGAGAACAATCAAGGAATGGGATTACACCACAAATTTTAGTTATTCTAATTAATTAATTTAATTAATTAAATTCTCCCAAATTAATAACAACATTACAAATCAACTCTCATTGCAAGTGTAATTTTAATAGTAATATTTTAGAAAATTAAGTTTAACACCCCAAAACTCTAGAAAAATAGACCCACACTCCTTTTAATTCATCACCCGCTAGGATCGATCGATTAAAATTTATGTAAATCTTAGAAAATAAATTTAGAGTTGAAATTCGAGTTATAATACCCCACTTAAGAAACCCCTATCTCTAGTTCGAATCTAAAATGGGTATTATAACTAGAATTTTGATTTTCTCTCGAAAATCATTTACCCTCTCTCGAGGCGTAAATCTAAGGGTGAGGGATAAAAATTAACATTCAAAGGGAAATTTCAAGTAATCAAACTAATTAAACTAAAACAACATCAAAGAAGGGTTTTTCCCCACCCCTTGAAAGGGGATTTAGCCTAACATGATGTTAAACATGACAAATTAATAATCAAGGCTACTAAAATAAAATAGAAGGGATTAAAACAAGCAAACCAAATCTCTTTGAGAAAGTTGAACTCTACACTTCCAAATTGAAGCATACAATCCCTCTGATTGAGCATCCAATTGATTTGAAATTAAATATCCACTCAATTAACTCTCTTACAATGTTTAATCTCACAAATATCTAACAAAAATAAAAAGAATAAAATAAAACTATTTACAAACGGTGTTTTTCTCTCTACAATTCTCTCTCTAGAAATTACTATCTAAAAGCTTAATCCCTTTCATATGGGGTCTTCAATTTCATTTATAGTAGGCACATGGAGCATGGTGGTATTTTTGGAAGAATTAAGGTGCAAGAGGTTGTATAAGGTGTTGGTAAGGGTTAGTTTATGAATTAATAGATGGTGCATGTGGTTTGGGTGTGAAGTCATGATAGTGGGGAGAATGAGGGTATAAAATCTGATTTGGTATAAGGTTTATTTTGGGCAATGGTTAAAAGATATAGTTGGGGGTATTTGGGTAAAAGGGGTAAAAGGTGGTATTAGGCACATGGGGCTTTAATAAGTTTGGTCTTGTTTGGTTTTTTTTTTGGCTTATGCAGGTGGTAGAATTTGTGGCTATATGGGGGAATAGGATCAAAGGTGGAAATTGGTCCATGGCTAATGGGTATGGCATGTGGGTTTAGTTTAAGGCTGACTAAGGTTCAAGACAATTTGGGTTGAGGTATCCGGTTTGGAAATGGGTAGACCATGGCAGGGGGGTATGGTATGAAAATGGGTCAGGTAGCTAAGGTGGGGAGACGCCGGATCGCGGGTTGGAGAGGTGGTAGTAGGGTGGTAGATTTTTTTAGTTAGCCGAAGTTGTCCACGTCGGCGGGTTAGAGGTTGTGGGCTGCCGAGGAGAACTGGGCTCCGAGTGGTGTAGGTTAGCACCGGCAGCTGGCAGGTGTCGACGCTAGTTTCGGTGGTCGCCGTGTTGGTTCCGCGCTGCTAGAGGTTTTAGGAGGGTTTTTTTTAGCTCGAGTAGATCCACTGGGTTTAGCAGGGCAGCCCGCCGGAGACGGGTTAGAACAGGTCCAGTTTTGGGTCCGGTTTTGGGTTTCTATGGTGGTGGTGAGGTTTGAGGTTGATGAGATGGTGGTATTGTGGGATTGGTTTTAGGTGGGTAATGGAGGTTAGGAAGAGAGAGAGAGTGTTGGGAGGTAGAAGATGAGTGGGGGTGTAGGTTATGCGTGTGAGGGTGTAGGATAGTTAGGATGTGGGTGGGGACGTGTTATGGTGTATGATAAGTGTATAGGATTTGTGCGTGTGTGTATTAGTTTGAACCCTTAGAAATAAAACTAAAACTAAAAATCTTAAAATTAAATTCGTAGTCTAAAAATAAAATAAAGACTCAATAAAAATAAAACTAAAAAGAAATGAAAATAAAAAATAAAAAAAGAAATCTATTAAACTAAAACTAAAATCCTAAAAAGAAAATGTAAAATCAAATAAACTAAAAATAAATAAATCCTAAAAAATCTAATCCTAATAAAATAAGACTACACTAAAAACTAATAAAAATCAAAATAAAATAAAATTATACTAATAAAAATAAAATATAAAAATGGAAAATAAAGCCTAAAAATTCTAAAATAATCCTAAAATTAAAATGACACAAACTAAAAATATAAAAAAAATAATCAAAAGGGGCAAAACACACACACACAGGGTTTAGGTAGGTTTAGGGATGGTTTATGGTAGGCTAGGGTTACGGGATAAGGGTATTTAGCTCCATTTTAACTGCAAATTGCCTGAAAATATAGCTTTTGACACCGCAACTGCAATTAAGCCTGCATATTGAACAATTAAGCGCATAAGACCCATATTGTCGAGAATTAGCAACTAAATTACTTCTATTTGGGATATAAATTGTACAGTTTTGGGTGCTTATCACATAACCCCTAAACAAAACGTTGCTAGTCCTTGAGCAATAAGATAGAGATAAAGTGAAAGATAAGTAACCAAAAGTGTACCACTTTCGCGGGCACTTGCGATTGCACTTAGCATGTGCTACAAGCCTTTAAATCTATAGGTTTCCCTACATGACGATTTGTGTCTCGTGAGGGTTTGCAGGAAATATACCCACAAAATTCTTTATTTTGCAAAATGATTTATTGAAAGGCATTCAATCTCTTATTAGACGTAGAATAATCGCACAATCCATCATGAGATAAATGATTTGAGAAATACAAGCTAGAATGTGTAAAAATTTTAGCTAAGTAAATACTCAAGGCACATCCTTCCTAGAACTCAACGTGTGTAGTGTGAATCAGTTAAAACGGGTCGAGTATCATGAGATAAATTCCTAGATAGCCTTATCGGAATCAACACTTCATCTTCAAATCTCACGGATATATCTCTCTCAAACGAACTCTCGAGATTTGGGTAAGTGTATCGCTCTTGTGTGTGAGGAGGTGAGTAAATGTAATCAAGTTCAAACATCTCACATACACATAAGAAAGAATGAACAGTAAGAAAGAAAAGTGATCTCATGTAAGAATGCTAACCACTATAGTGAGAACGTCGAGTTATTCACCACGTCGACTTTCATTTGCCCGAACACCTAGGGGAACATGGATGTATATGGGTGAAGGGGAATGAATTGGGATGAGAAGGATATGATAGGTAGGATGGATGGGATAAGGTAGGTAGGATAGTGATATGATGGATAATGGATGAGTGATGAGTGATGGATGCGATAAGATTGAGAAGAGTGTATACACTTAAGACACAAATGTCTTTATTACATAAAAATTAACTACAACTCTCTTTTTCTTTTTTTTTTCTCTTTTTTTTTTCGATTTTTCTTTTCTTTTTCTCTATTTTTTCCTTCTATTTTTGCCATTTTTATGTTTTTCTCTTTTTTTTTTTTCACTTTTCAAACCAACAATGAAGACATTTACATTTGAAATCACACTCTTTTTCTAAAAAATGATGATCGATGATATATGAATGGAGTGGGGAATGTATATGGATGGTGAGGGGAATATATGTGAATATGAAAAAGCATGGAATGTAATGGGAATATGATATGGGGAAAAGTGGTAGGTGTATGGATGAAAATCTAGTATTCGGGACAAATTTCAAGACACGCGTTTCTTACAACTCGAAAGTGATGTCATTCTCAGTGATTAAGCCAAAAATGAAGAATAATAATGAGATCATGCAACGATTTAAGTACGGACCCAAAAGAAGTTGAATAAACTTGTGACTCAGAGGTTGCGTAAAACACTCTGAAAGGGTGAAAGGCACAAATCTCACAAGCTAAAGTCTCAACTAGTGATCCTTAAGGTTCTCTTTAGAATTTTAGTACTCCACAACTCTAAATTGTATTGACGTGATAAGTGCGCAAATTTTGTTGAGTTTAGAAATCCATGGTGCAAAATGCCTTGTTACGTATTACATAAGCTATTAGAAAAAATATTCTCTAGCCTGATTCCTAGACTTTTGAAAGATGGATGATTGAAAATTCACATCAATGAGTGATATGAAAGAAACTGCACGAAATTTTAAAAATCAGGTTTAAAACTCAAAATTTTTCAAAAGAGGTACAATTTTGATAAAATTCCCCACCCCCAAACAAAAAGGAACATCATCCTCGATGTTAAGTAAAATGATTTTTAAAATTGAGAGCATAAGGTAGGAAAGAGATTACCAGAATGAACCTCTAATGAAGTGGGCAGATATCGTCAAGAATAAACCTGAATAAATGATAAGAAAAAAAAAGTGTACAAGTCTATAAGCATGATAAAGCATTGGGTGATGTGAAACACCACCCCCAAACATGATGAGACTAGAACAAGAAACGCGGGATGCCTCCCGGTAGCGCTAATTTTAATGTCTTAAGCCATACCGAACCATTCTCACCCTAAAGATAAGATCTATGATGGCGCAGGGTGGCAGAAAAATTGGGTGATGAGAATCACCCCAAACTAGACTGAAGCGTCAGTCCTGTTGGATAAAGGCTAAAATGGTCAATGCACTTGTATGGCAAACTGCATCACGCGATGCAAAGCATCGATGGACCATGGGCGGATGGGGATTAGGGTAATGGTGAAAAAGGCATGGGTGATTAAGTATCGATCACGGGACTTGTTGAGACGAAAGGTGAGGGCAACTAGGGCCCTATAAGCATGGTGTTCAAGTTGGTGAGGAAGGAAAAATGGTTTGGTAAGTGGAATGGGTTGGGCCTCAGAGAAATGACACGACCGTTCTATAAATGGGCGATGATAATTGTCGCGCTGTGACACACCAGGGAGCTGTCGAGAAGAGAAATCAACATTGCAAGGAAGCGGTGTACATGGAGGAAAAAGCTTGATGTCACGAAAATGGAGAGTAGCACCACAAATAATCTCGTGGAAGGTAGAGGATGGTTTTAGGTGAGGATCTAAAAATGTAGATGGAAACATGAACTGTGTAAAATCAAGATCCAAACTAGGTGGTGGGGTGGAAAGGATAATGGGTGGGTCGGGTGGGACAAATGGTGTATCGGGTGGGATAAACGGTGGAGGAAAATGATCCAACTCAAGCGTGGGAGACACACACACTCATTGGGAGGAGTAAATGAATACTCACAAGGGAGTGTGGTTTCTCAAGATGGAGTTGTCAACTTCTCCATAAGAGTAGCATCGGTCACGGAGGTGGGTGGGTAAGACGAGGCACCAAGCTCAGAGATAGAGGAATCATTAGAAATATCAGGCTCAAAGGGAGCCATACATGGTGGGACATCATCCATATCCGGATAGTTAGGAACTATCACGGATTCTATCTCGAAAAAATGGTGAGAACTCGTTGCCGGAGCTAACCTAGGATAAATTGGTTCCTGGGGAACATAAGGGTGAAGCTCGATAGGTGTAGACTCAGGTATTTTTTTGGATATGACGGGAGTGGGAACCTCAAAGTGGGGCTCATGATGACATGGTGGGGTTGGATCAGGCTCACTATCGAAAGGTAAGTCAACAAAATTATCGACTTGGGGCCCGGACCATGGAATGGTCTCAACTTCGGGATTCTCGGGGTGGTAGGGCTGGTCACACTCAAAATTGGTGGCACAAGACGATGCATCATCACTCCACTTGGGGGCAACAATGGGTTGACTTGGGATGAAATCCGACTCTCGCTTATACTCCAATTCATTTAAACATTGTTCAAGCCTTTGGAGAGCTTGAGTTTTAGTGGCTTGCTCTTGCTCAAGTATGAACTTTGCAAGAGGGTTTCGAGGGAGGATGTGGATGAAGGTGTTGGTGGAATGATGGGTGGTGGTGGTGGTTAAGGTGGACACAACTCTCTATAATCGGGACTATATGGAGAATACTCATATGAAGTGTGTGAAATGCGGCCAAGTACATCATACATGAAAAGATCACTTTCGTGATGGACAAGTGGTTGAAATCTAGTGGGTGCGTAGTGAAGGGACTGATCGGGAATGGGGGCACAAGGTTGCCCTGACGACTGTTGGAACGTGTGAGGATCCATAACATCGGGTTGGAATTCGTATTGCGTGGAAGGTTGATTCAGGCCTCCACGAATAACTCGGGGACTCACACAACTCGGGATTGGGTATATCGGGATAATAGACCGAGGTGGGTTTCGAAACAGTGTCATATGAATACACATGCTCCATGGTGGGTTCAGATGGATATGTAAGGTAAGGTCACTCATGGGACATGTGATCGGCATAATAACAGTGGGTGCACAACAAAGGATGAGACATGTCGACACTTGACACCGAGGGTGATGAAATAGGAGGTGCGTGCATAGATGGGTCATGAGTACCAACGGTACTCGTGAGAGAGCCGAAACCACGAAAAATCTCATAAAGAGACGGCTCGGGATCACTCTCACACGCGTCACGTGTCAATGGAAAATGACTAAAGTAGTCCCGTAAAGGACGTTCTTCGACCATGAGGGGAGAAATATTTTTTTGATTTTTATTTTTTTTAAAAGGAAAGAAAATATTTTTGGATTTTTCTATAAAGGAAAGAAAGAAAATGTTTTTGGATTTTTCTATAAAAATGAAGAAAGAAAATATTTTTGGATTTTTTGTAAAAAATAATAGAAGAAAATATTTTTGGAGTTTTCTAAAATGAAAGAAATAAAATATTTTTGGATTGTTTTTTGAAAGAAAAAGAGTGGGGAAAAAATATGGACTCAAGATTTGGACGAACCAACTAAAATCGACTACCAAAAAAATGGAATTGGACACCTACACAAGTCAAGGAAATTTCCTAACTAGCACATAGCCAATTTTTATCTTTAAATTTAGTGAAAGGGGTAGTCAAATTTTAATTAAGTCTGCGGGCTATAAAAAATTACGGAATTTATATGAGTGATCGCCTTTGCAAAATTTTCTCCTAGTGGGTTACCTAGTTGATTGATTTTAAATTTAGTGATGGCCAGGGTAGCACACAATGGTAAATGAGTGAGTTGGGTGATGAAATTCCTTCTCGTAAGTGACCGGGTGTAGGTCTTAGTAATTTAATTTATCACACCATTCGAAAATAAATGCGAGAATAAAATCAGAAAAGAGCACATAAAGCACACACAATAATGGACTCGCTAACAGGAGAGGCGCGAGTGTTTAAAAATATACCTCCCACGGTTTTTACGCCGTGGAGTACCGAAAAATTAGAGTCGACCGGGGGGAGATCACGCCTATCTCAGTCGTCCCTGGGAGTCCTACCGACCCAAGGTAGAGAGGCTTCTAAATCCTCGCCTATGGACGCCCTCTCTCTACCTTGTCCGGTTTCCCTATCACGCTTGCTTCGATTATTATAAATTTAAATGGAAAATAAATGGTGTCTCTATGCACTGCAATACAAGACAAGGATAAAGTCCTAATACAAGCCTTCAAAAAATTAAGAAAAATGGTACTAAAATGCAACAAAATATAGGAAATAAATGAACTACAAAATTGAATCCACTCTGAGTGCTTCACGCTCCCAAGAATGGCAACGACGCCATTTGATAACGAGACTTTTGCGTATGTCGTTGTTGAAATCCAAGTTAGTCAAAACCTCAAATACCTACAAAATATAATAATCTCAAGTGTAGAGGTAAGTAAGGGTATCAATCCACTTTCAAGGTTGTAAAGCAAATGGAACAAAATTGTAGTTCACTTTTTATTTTCTTTTTGTACTTTTTCACTTTTCTACTTTTTTTAGCTTTTTCAAATATTAAAACAAATGGGTGAGGTGAGGTGAAATAACACTAAACTAAAATGTGAGATGAAGACAACTAACTAGAAAGTGACTAAAAGTGGAAAATAATGTCTAAACTAAAAATAAGAGAAAAAGTGAGGTCAATAATTGAGAGAACAATCAAGGAATGGGATTACACCACAAAGTTTAGTTATTCTAATTAATTAATTTAATTAATTGAATTCTCCCAAATTAATAACAACATTACAAATCAACTCACATTGCAAGTGTAATTTTAATAGTAATCTTTTATAAAATTAAGTTTAACACCCCACAACTCTAGAAAAATAGATCCACACTCCTTTTAATTAATCACCCGCTAGGATCGATCAATTAAAAATTATGTAAATCTTAGAAAATAAATTTAAAGTTGAAATTTGAGTTATAATACCCTACTTAAGAAACCCCTCTCTAGTTCGAATCTAAAATGGGTATTATAACTAGAATTTTGATTTTCTCTCGAAAATCATTTACCCTCTCTCGAGGCGTAAATCTAAGGGTGAAGGATCAAAATTAACATTCAAAGGGAAATTTCAAGTAATCAAACTAAATAAACTAAAATAACATCAAATAAGGGTTTTCCCCCACCCCTTGAAAGGGGATTTAGCCTAACATGATGTTGAACATGAAAAATTAATAATCAAGGCTACTAAAATAAAATAGAAGGGATTAGAACAAGCAAACCAAATCTCTTTGAGAAAGTTGAACTCTACACTTCCAAATTGAAGCATACAATCCCTCTAATTGAGCATCTAATTGATTTGAAATTAAATATCCACGCAATTAACTCTCTTACAATATTTAATCTCACAAATATCTAACAAAAATAAAAAGAATAAAATAAAACTATTTACAAATGGTGTTTTTCTCTCTACAATTCTCTCTCTAGAAATTCCTATCTAAAAGCTTAATCCCTTTCATATGGGGTCTTCATCTTCATTTATAGTAGGCACATGGAGCATGGGGGTATTTTTGGAAGAATTAAGGTGCAAGAGGTTGTATAAGGTGTGGGTAAGGGTTAGTTTAGGAATTAATAGATGGTGCATGTGGTTTGGGTGTGAGGTCATTATAGTGGGGAGAATGAGGGTATAAAATCTGATTTGGTATAAGGGTTATTTTGGGCAATGGTTAAAAGATATAGTTGGGGGTATTTGGGTAAAAGGGATAAAAGGTGGTATTAGGCACATGGGGATTTAATGAGTTTGGTCTTGTTTGGTTTTGTTTTGGCTTATGCAGGTGATAGAAGTCGTGGCTATATGGGAGAATAGGATCAAAGGTGGAAATGGGTTCATGGGTAATGGGTATGGCATGTGGGTTTAGTTTAAGGCTGACTAAGGTTCGAGACAATTTGGGTTGAGGTATCTGGGTCGGAAATGGGTAGACCATGGCAGGGGGGTATGGTATGAAAATGGGTCGAGTAGCTCAGGTGGGGCGACGCCGGATCGCGGGTTGGAGAGGTGGTAGTAAGGTGGTCAATTTTTTGAGCTGGCCGGAGTTTTCCACGCCGGCGGGTTAGAGATTGTGGGCTGCCAAGGAGAACGGGGCTCCGAGTGGGGTAGGGTAGCACCGGCAGCGGGCAGGTGTCGGCGCCGGATCGATGGTCGCCATGTTGGTTCCGTGATGCTGGATGTATAAGGAGGGTTTTTTTTAGCTCGGGTAGATCCACTGGGTTTAGTAAGGCAGCCCGCCGGAGACAGGGTTAGAACTAGTTCGGTTTTGGGTTTCTATGGTGGTGGTGAGGTTTAAGGATGATGGGATGGTGGTTTGTGGGATTGGTTTTAGGTGGTAATGGAGGTTAGGCCATTTAGTTTTTTTTAGGGTTTTTGCCCTTTAATGGCATGTTTTAAAGCCTGAGTCTAGATATTTTCTATTTATCGTCCAATTCTTAAACCGAGGGTCCCATGACCACACGGTCAGTTCCTGCAAGTCGTATTGGGGCTATGCGAGGTGTTCGCGCTTCTCACGGGGATGATTGGGGGGTGTTTTGAGTTTTCTCTCTCTAACGGCATGGTTTCAAGCCTAAGTCAAGGTATTTTCAAATTATTATCATATTATCAAACCGAAGGTCCCGTGGCCACACTGTCATTTTGTGCGAGTTACACTGGTTCCGCGCGAGGTGTTTGCGTTTCTCAAAGGGTCCGTTTGGGTGATTTTTTTTGTTTTTTTCCTCTAGAGGCATGTTTTTAAGCATAACTCTTGAAATTTTCAAATTATTGTCATATTCTTAAATGGGGGGTCCCGCGATCATGCGGTCACTTCTTGCGAGTCACATTGGTCTGGAGCGAAGTCTTCGAACCTCTTACGGGGCCATTTGGGAGGTGTTTTAGGTTTTCTTCCTCTAATGGCATGTTTTTAATCCTAAGCCTAGATATTTTCAAATTATAGTCATATTATCAAATCGGTGGTCCCATCACCACGTGGATAGTTCGTGCGAGTTACATTGGTTCCGTGCGAGGTGTTCATGCTTCTCATAGGAACGTTTTGGGGGGTGTTTTGGGTTTTCTCTGTCTAACGACATGCTTTTAAGCCTCAGTCTATATATTTTCTAATTATCTTCATTCTCAGACCGGGGTCCCGAGACGATGTGGTCAGTGCCTGCGAGTTACATCTCCCACGTGCCAGGTGTTCATGCCTCTCACGGGGCCATTTTTTTTTTTGTTTTTTCAACCTCTAATGGAAAGTTTTTGGGCCTAAGTCTAGATATTTTCAAATTATTGTCAAATTTTCAAATTGGGGGTCTCGTGACCACGTGTTCAGTTCCTGTGAGTTTCATTGATCACGTGCGAGGTGTTCGCACTTCTCACGGGGACATGGAGGGTGTTTTGGGTTTTCACCCTCTAGCGGCATGTTATTAAGCTTAAGTCTAGATAATTTTAAATTATCATCATATTCTCAAATCGAAGGTCCCGTGACCACATGGTTTGTTTTTGCGAGTTACATTTGTTCTTTACGCGGTGTTCGCGCCTCTCACAAGAATGTTTCGAGGCATTTTGGGTTTTCACCCTCTAGCAGCATGTTTTTAAGCCTAAGTCCAGATATTTTCAAATGATCGTCATATTCTAAAATCGGGGGTCCCGTTACCACGCGGTCAGTTCCTGCAATTTTCATTGGTTACGTGCGAGGTGTTCGCACATCTCACTGGGCCGCTTGTGGGTGTGGGGGTTGGGTTTTCACAATCTAGTGGGATGTTTTTAAGACTAAGTCTAGATAGTTTTAAATAGTTGTCATATTCTCAAATCGAAGGTCCCGTGACAAAGCGATCAGTTCCTACGAGTTACATTTGTCCTCTGCGAGGGGTTCACACCTCGTATGGGGCTGTTTAGTGGGTTTTTGGATTTTTGCCCTCGAATAACTTATTTTTTAGCCTAGGTAAAGATATTTATAAATTACCATCATATTCTCAAACCGAGGGTCATGTGACCACGTGGTCAAATCGTGAAAGATACATTGGTCCCTTACGAGGGGTTTGTGCCTCTCACGAAGCTGTTTTGGGGGTGTTTTTGATTTTCACCCTCTAACGATATATTTTAAGCATGAGTCCAGATATTTTAAAATTATTATCATATTTTCAAATTATGGCTCCCATGACCACGCTATTAGTTCCTGCAAGTTACATTTATCCCGTGCGAGATGTTCGCGCCTCTTACGGGGCTGTTTGATGGGCATTTTGGGTTATTGCCCTCTAACGACATATTTTTATGCCTAAATCTAGATATTTTAATATTATAGTCATATTCTCAAATCGGGGTCCCGTGACCACGCAGTCAGTTCCTGCGGGTTTCATTCATTACGTGAGAGGTGTTCGCATCACTCACAGAGCCGTTTGGTGGGTGTTTTGGGATTTCACCCTCTAGCGGCATGTTTTTAAGTCTAAGTCTAGATATTTTTAAATTATCATCATATTTTGAAATCGAACGTCGTTTGATCATTCGGTCAGTTCCTATGAGATACATTTGCCCTTTGCAAGGCGTTCACACCTCTTATGGGGCCGTTTGGTGGGTGTTTTGAATTTTTCCCTCTAAAAGCTTATTTTTAGGCCTAAGTTTAGATATTTTAAAATTATCTTCATATTCTCAAACCGAGGGTCCCGTGACCACGCAGTTAGTTCCAAAAAGTTACATTGGTCTCGTGCGAGGTGTTTATGCCTCTCACGAGGCCGTTTGGGGGGTGTTTTGGGTGTTCGCCCTCTAACGGCTTGTTTTTAATCCCAAGTTTATATATTTTAAAATTATCATCATATTCTTAAACCGGGGGTCTCGTGACCATGCAATAAGTTCCTAGAGTTGTTTTAGTCCCACGCGAGGTTTTTGCGCATCTCACGGAGCCGTTTGGGTGGTGTTTAGGGCTTTCTTTCCCTAACGGCATGTTTTAAGTCTAAGTCTAGATATTTTCAAATTATCGTCATATTGTCAAATCGGGGGTCCTGTGACAACGCGATTACTTCATGTGAGTTTAATTAGTTTAGTGCGAAGTGTTTTCACCTCTCATGGGGCCGTTTGGGTGGTGTTTTGGGTTTTCACCCTCTAGGGGGATGTTCTAAGCTTAAGTCTAGGTATTTTTAAATTATTGTCATATTCTCAAACCGATGGTCCGGTGACCACGCGGGCAATTCTTGCGAGTTATATTTGTCCTTTACGAGGTGTTCATGCCTTTTGCTTGGCCGTCTGGTGGGTGTTTTGAATTTTTTCCCATGAACAACTTGTATTTAAGCCTAAGTCCAGATATTTTTAAATTTTCATCATATTCTCAAATCGAGGGTCGCGTGACAATGCGATCAGTTCCTGCAAGTTACATTGGTCCTATAGAGGTGTTTGCACCTCTCACAGGGTCATTTTTTATTTTCTCTCTCTAACAGCATATTTTTAAGCCTAAATTTAGATATTTTGAAATTATCGTAATAATATCAAATCGGGATTCCCATGACCATGCAGTCAGTTCTTGCGAGTTACATTGGTCCTATGCGAGGTGTTTGCGCCTCTCACGGGGCAGTTTGGGGGGTGTTTTGGGTTTTCGCCCTCTAACGACATATTTTTAAGCCTAAGTTTTGATATTTTCAAGTTCTAGTCATATTCTCAAATCGGGGGTCACATGACCATGCATTCAGTTCGTACGAGTTACACTGGTCCCGTACAAGGTGTTTACGCATGTCATAGGAACGTTTGGCGAGTGTTTTTAGGTTTTCACCCTCTAGCGGTATGTTTTTAAGCCAAACTCTAGATATTTTAAAATTATCATCATATTCTCAAATCGGGGGACCCGTGACCACGTGGTCAGTTCATGCGAGTTTCATTAGTCACGTGCGAGGTGTTCTCACCTCTCACGGGGCCGTTTGGGTGGTGTTTTGGGTTTTCACACTCCAGGGCATGTTTTTAAGCCCAACTCTATATATTTTTAAATTATTGTCATATTCTAAAATCGGAGGTCCCATGATCACGTGGTCTATTCTTGCGAGTTACATTTGTCCTTTGTGAGCTATTCGCCCCTCTTTTGGGCCCGTTTGGTGGTTGTTTGGATTTTTCCCTCTAACAGTATATTTTTAAGCCTAAGTCTAGATATTTTAAAATTATCTTCATATTCTTAAACAAGGGGTCCCCTAACCATGCAGTCAGTTCTTTCAAGTTACATTGGTCCTATGCGAGGTGTTCGCTCCTCTCACGGGATCGTTTGGGGGCTTTTTTTCCCCTCTAACAACATGTTTTTAAAACAGTCTCTATATTTTCAAATTTTCATCACATTCTCAAATAGGGGGTCCTGTGACCACTTGATCAGTTCCTGCGAGTTACATTGGTCCCGTGCGACGTGTTCGCGCTTCTTAAAGGGGCCGTTTGGGTGGTTTGTTTATTTTTTGTGCTCTATCAGCAGATTTTTAAGCCTAAATCTAGAAAATTTTAAATTACTGTCATATTCTAAAACTGGGGCCCCACGACCATACGTCAGTTCCTACGAGTTACATTGGTCCCGTGTGAGGTGTTCGTGCCTCTCATAGGGTGGTTTGGGGGTGTTTTGGATTTTCTCCCTCTATTGGCATATTTTTAAGCCCAAATCTAGATATTTCCAACTTATAGTCATATTCTAAAATGGGGTGTCCCGTGACCACGCGGTCAGTTTTTGTGAGTTACATTGGTCCCGTGCGAGGTGTTCGCGCTATTCATGGAACCGTTTTTTTTTTACCCTCCCGTGGCATGTTGTTAAGCTTAAGTCTAGATATTTTCAAATTATAGTCATATTCTTACATCAGGGGTCTCGTGACCACATGGTGAGTTGCTGCGAGTTGGATTGGGCTGGCGTTAGGTGTTCGCCCCTCTCACGGGGCCATTTGGGGGGTATATTGGGTTTTCGCTCTATAACGACCTATTTTTAAGCCTAAGTCTAGAAATTTTCAAATTATCGTCATATTAAAAAATCGGGGGTCTCGTGACCATGTGGTCAATTCCTGCGAGTTACATTGGTCCCATGCGAGGTATTCGTGCCTCTCAATGGGCCATTTGGGGGGTGTTTTTGTTGTCTTTTCTCTCTAACGACATATTTTTAAACCTAAGTATAGGTATTTTTGAATTATAATCATATTCTAAAATCGAGGGTCCCGTGACCACATGATTAGTTCCTGCGAGTTACGTTGGTCCCATGCGAGGTGTTCACGCTTCTCAAAAGGGCCATTTGTGTGGTGTGTTTTTTCGCGTTGTTGTGGCTTTTTTTAAGCCTAAGTTTAGAAATATTGAAATTATCATCATATTCAAAAACTGGGGGTCTCGTGGCCCTACAGTCAGTTCTTTCGAGTTACATTGGTGCCGTGCGAGGTGTTCGCGCCTCTCATGGGGTCATTTGGGGGGTGTTTTGGATTTTCGCCCTCTAAAGGCATGTTTGTAATCCGAAGTATAGATATTTCCAAATTATAGTTGTATTCTAAAATTTGGTATCCCATGACCACACAGTCAGTTCGTGTGAGTTACATTGGTCCTGTGCGAGGTGTTCGCACCACTCACGGGACCTTTGGGGGGTGTTTTTTATTTTCGCCCTCCCGAGACATGTTTTTAGGCCTAAGCCTAGATATTTTCATATTATCGTCATATTCTTAAACTAGGGGTCTTGTGACTATACGGTGAGTTGCAATGAATTACATTGGTCCTACGTTAGGTGTTCGCTCCTCTCACGTCGCCGTTTAGGAGGGTATTTTGAGTTTTCACTCTCTAACGGCATATTTTTAAGCCTAAGTCTAGAAAATTTCAAATTATTATCATATTCAAATATTGGGTGGTGTTGTGACCATGTGGTCAGTTCCTACGAGTTACATTAGTCCCATGACTCGCGCCTCTTACGGGGCTGTTTGGGGAGTGTTTTGGATCTTCGCCCTCTAACGGCATGTTTTTAAGCCTAAGTGTAGATATTTTCAAATTATCATCATATTTTCGAACTGGGGGTCCCATGATCATGAGGTCAGTTCCCGGGGGTTACATTGGTCCCTTGAGAGGTGTTCACACCTCTCATGGTGCCATTTGAGGAGTGTTTTGGGGGTTTTTCCTCTAATGGCATGCTTTCATGCCTAGTCTAGGTATTTTCTAATTATCATCATATTCTTAAATCGAGTGTGCTGTGACCACGCAGTTAGTTCATAAGAGTTACATTGGTCCCATATGAGGTGTTTTCACTTCTCAGAGGGTCCGTTTGGTGGGTGTTTTTGGTTTTTGCCCTATAGTGGCATGCTTTTAAGCCTAAGTTTATAATTTTCAAATCATCGTCGTATTCTCCAATAGGCAGTCCTGGGACCATTCGGTCATTTCCTTCGAGTTATATGGGTCTTGTGTGAGGTTCTCGAGCCTCTCATAGGCGCCATTTGGGGGATGTTTTAGGTTTTCGCCCTCTAGCGGCATGTTTTAAGCCTAAGTCTTGGAATTTTCAAAATATCATCATATTTTAAAACTGGGTGTCCCGAAACCATGTGGATTGTTCTTATGAGTTACATTGATCCCGTGCAAGGTAGTCCCGCTTCTTACGGGGCGGTTTTGTAGGTGTTTTGGGTTTTCTCCCTCTAACGACATGTTTTCAAGCCTAAGTATAGATATTTTAAAATTATAGTCATATTCTCAAATCGGGGGTCTCCTGACCATGCAGTTAGTTCCACGACTTGAATTGGTCTTATGCGAGGTGTTCACACCTCTCATAGGAATGCTCGGGAGGTGTTTCAGGTGTTTTCCTCTAACATCATGCTTTTAAGCCTAAGTCTAGATATTTTCAAATTATCATCATATTCTCAAATCAAGGGTCCTGTGACCAAGTGGAAAGTTCTTATGTGTTACATTGGTCTCGTTTGAGGTGTTCGCGCCTCTCACGAGGCCGTTCGGTGGGTGTTTTCGACTTAACGACTTGGTTTTAAGCCAAAGTCGATATATTTTAAAATTATCATCACATTCTCCAACTGAGGGTCCCGTGACCACGCGACTAGTTCCCAAGAGTTAGATTGGTCCCATGTGAGGTGTTCGCGCCTCTCACACGTCCATTTGGGTGGTGTTTTGTGTTTTCACCCTTTAGCGGCATGTTTTTCAGCCTAATTAGAGATATTTTGAAACCGGTGGTCCCGTGATCATGTGGTCAATTCTCGGGAGTTGCATTGGTTCCTTGTGAGGTGTTCATGCCACTCATGAGGCCGTTTGGGGTGTGTTTTTGGTTTTCGCCCTCTAGTGGCATATTTTTAAGCCTAAGTCTAGATATTTTCAAATTATCATCATATTCTTTAACCGGGATCTCGTGACCACACAGTGAGTTTTTGTGAATTACATTGGTCCTGCGCGAGTGTTTGTTCCTCTCACGGGGCCATTTTTTTTTTTTTGGGGGGGGGGGGGAGGTGTTTTGGGTTTTCGATCTCTAAGGACATGTTTTTATGCCTATGTTTAGAAATTTTCAAATTATCATCATATTCTGAAATCGGGGGTCCCGTGATGACGTGGTTAGTTCCTGCAAGTTACATTGGTACCACGCGAGGGGTTTGCGCCTCTCACGGGGCCGTTTAAGGGGTATTTTGGGTTTTCTCCCTCTAATGACATGCTTTTAAGCCTAAGTTTAGGTATTTTCGAATTATCAACATATTCTTAAATCGACGGTCCTATGACCACACGATCAGATCTTGCAAGTTACATTGGTCTCGTGTGAGGTGTTTGCGCTTCTGAGAGGGGACGTTTGTGGGGTGTTTTTGGTTTTTGCCCTCTTGTTGCACATTTTTAAGCTTAAGTTTAGAAAAATTCAAATTATAGTCATATTCTCCAATCGGGGATCCAGTGACCACGCGGTTAGTTCCTGTGAGCTACATTGGTTCCGTGCGAGGTGTTCGTGCTTCTCAAGGGGCCGTTTGGGGGGTATTTTGGGTTTTCTCCCTCTACGACATGCTTTTAGGCTTAAGTATAGGTATTTTCAAATTATCGTCATATTCTTAAATTGGGAGTTGCGTGATCACGCGGTCAGTTCTTGCTAGTTACATTGGTCCCATGCGAGGTGTTCGCGCCTCTCAGAGGGGCCATCTGAGGGGTGGTTTTTTTATTTGCGCCCTCAAGGATTATATTTTTAAGCCTAAGTCTTTAAGTTTTCAAATTATCATCATATTATTAAACTATGGGTTCCATGACAATGCGATCAGTTTCTGCGAGTTACATTGATCGCGCGCAAGGTGTTTACGTCTCTCACAGGGCCGTTTGACGGGTGTTTTGGGGTTTCTCCCTCTATCAGCATGTTTTTAAACCTAAGTCTAGATATTTTAAAATTATAGTCATATTCTCAAATAGGGGGTCCCATGACCACGCAGTTTGTTCCTACGACTTGCATTGGTCCCGTGCGTGGTGTTCGCGCCTCTCAGAGGGGCTGTTTGGAGGGAGTTTTTGGTTTCTGCCCTCTAGCAATATATTTTTAAGCCTAAGTCTTGAAAGTTTCAAATTATCGCCTTATTCTAAAACTAGGGGTCCCACGACCATGCGATTAGTTCATGCAAGTTACATTGGTCCCGTGCAGGGTGTTTGTGCCTCTCACGGGGCCATTTGAGGGGCTGTTTTGAGGGCATTTTTATTTTTTGCCCTCTTGTGGTATGTTCTTAAGCCTAAGTTTTGAAATTTTCAACTTATAATCATATTCTCCAACCGGGGCCCCCGTGACCATGCGGTTAGTTCCTGGGAGTTACATTGGTCCCGTGCGAGGTGTTCGCGCCTCTCACGGGGCCTTTTTTTGGTTTTTATCCCTCTAACGGCCTGCTTTTAGGCCTAGGTCTAGGTATTTTTAAATTTTCGTCATATTCCCAAACTAGGGCACCCGTGACCATGCAATTAGTTCCTGCGAGTTACATTGATCCCATGCGAGGTGTTTGCGCCTCTCACGCGTTTGGAGGGCGTTTTGGTTTTTCTCCCTTTAACGACATGTTTTTAAATCTAAGAATAGATATTTTAAAATTATAGTCATATTCTCAAGTTGAGGGTCCCATGACCATGCGATCAGTTCCTACGACTTATATTTGTCATGTGCGAGGTGTTAGCGCCTCTCACTAGAACATTTGGGGGGTGTTTTGGGTTTTCTCCCCCTAACGGCATGCTTTTACCCCTAAGTCTAGCTATTTTTATATTATCATCATATTCTCAAATCAGGGGTCCCGTGACCACGCGATCGGTTCTCGCGAGTTACATTGGTCCCGTGCGAGTTGTTCGCGCCTCGCAGAGGGGTCGTTTGGGGGAGTTTTTTTTATTTTTGTACTCTAGCGGCATGTTTTTAAGCCTAACTATAGTAATTTTGAAAATTATCGTCATATTCTAAAATTGGGGGACCCGCGACCATGCGATCAATTCCCGCGAGATCAATTCCCACTCTTGTAGCTTTTTTTTAAGCCTAGGTCTAGAGAGTTATCATCAAATTCTCAAATCGGGGGTCGCGTGACTACGCAGTCAGTTCCTGCAAGTTACATTTGTCCCGTGCGAGGTGTTCACGCCTTTCATGGAGACGTTTGGGGGTTCTTTTTCATTTTTACCCTCTAACGGCATGTTTTTAAGCCCAAATCTAGATATATTCTAATTATCGTCATATTTTCAAATCGGGGCTCCCATGACCATGCGGTCAGTTCCTGCGAGTTACATTGGTCCCGTGCGATGTATTCACGACTTTCACGGGGCGGTTCAGGGAGTGTTTTGGGTTTTTCCCCTCCATCAACATGTTTTTAAGCCTAAGTATAAATATTTTCAAATTATAGTCATTTTCTCAATACGGGGGTCCCATGGGCACGTGATCAGTTCGTCTGGGTTACATTCGTCCAATGCGAGGTGTTTGCTCCTCTCATTGGAACGTTTGGGGAGTGTTTTGTGTTTTCACCCTCTAGCGGTATGTTATTAAGCCTAAGTCTAGATAATTTGAAATTATCGTCATATTCTCAAATCGGGAGTCTCGTGACCACACAATCAGTTCCTGCGGGTTTCATTCGTCACGTGAGAGGTGTTTGCATCTCTCACGGGGCTGTAACCCCCCGAACCGGATTTAAAGGTTAATAAAGGGTTAACCCAATCCAATTCGTACGTTAATGGTGGTGTGCAATGAAACATCCTAAATAATGTTTCTAATCAGTTTTTATTAGTATTTAACGTTACACTTATTAGCATGCTAGTCCAATTTATAATCATTACGTGATATGGCTCAAGGGAAGTCACCCCAAGGCCAAGTAAATAGAGCTACTAATCGTAAATGCAGATACGTACTTACCTGTATAGCGCTCTCAAAGTACAAAATATCATACATTCTTTCGCAACAAAGAAGGGATGTGAGCCGAATGCTCAGTGGGATCCTATATAAATGCACTGTAGAAACGAGCGACAGAAAGAAGTACTCACATGCTACACTACATGCATGTAAAAATATGTATATGTCTACATATATACTTACATATGCCAATGTATTTAATTATTTTATTCCAAAAACTTCATTTAATACCATTTAACTTCCTCGACATTACAAAATAGTCATTTGCATTACCATGCTTAGGACTTGTACGTGTTTCCCATTAACTCACACAGTTTAAATGAATGGCATTTGTTTGGAAAACACTCCTCTTACTTTCAAAATATTTTCTATCCAATGTTCATTAACTCACGCCAATGTTACTTAACCATTTCAGGACTTCCATTCAACACACACACACATGTCGTGTTTAGAAAAATACTCTTTTCCTTTGTAAACCTCATGTAACACACGCTTGTTTTTACTTTAATTCAAATCTCCTTAGGTAGCTTAATTTCATTAAGTCACCTTATTAAACCATCCCATTCTACCCCTTGAGCTATAAATATTTAATGCGTTATTCTTGCATTAGTAAATCAATGAATTAGTGCCATTCATTTATGCCTCTTTCATGAATATTCGATTCATTACTTAGCATTATTTTTAGGATTTTCCAACAAACACTCATGGACTTCGTGGCCTCACACCACCTGTCTTCGCCGCCATATACTATTGCAGTTGGTTTGGGGATTTTCACCCTAGGGACAACCCATCCCTGCTTAATTATTTAGCCCGACATCTTCCAATATCATTATCTTGCCAATGTGTTCAACATTTTCATGATTTGTACTTTAATTTGCATTATTTTTGGGCCGAAGCCAAAGACTTGGACTTAACCGTCCATTTTCGCATTATACTTGGAAAATCACTACTTCTCTTTAAGTCCTTTATTTACACACGTGTTGATATTATACCAAAAATAATTCACATTTTAGGACTTAATTCAATTTCATCGTACTTGTATAAAAACATTCACTTACATTTTTATTTCATAAAAATGTTCCACTTTAGGTAAATTACCGATTTACCCTTTCTTCATCAAAACTTGCAACCTCATTCTTTTTCAAGTGTTATGCACGAAACACTCTTTTTGAGTTCCGTCCTCGACACGTAGGCATTTTCATCATTAAAAAACTTGTTCAATTTCTCACTTTGTCAAAATTAAACATTTTTCATTTTAGCCTCTTTAATATATAAAATCATGCCTTTCACATATTAAAGTCCTCGCGCTTGATTTTGTGAGTTTAACACTAAAACCCCATTTTAACCAATATTTACACATTTGACACTTTATAATTTCAAACTTGTTGTCACACACTTTCATCATGACTATTTGCATAAAAACCCATACTTAGTCATTTATTTCACACTTAGTCTCCTATATTCTCATTATTTATATTTTTACCCAAAGTTCTCAAGAAGACTACACTTTTACATATTTATGCTTTTAACCCCAAAACTTAGTTTAAAACAAACTAAATAGTACACTTTATAAATTAAAGTTTATTTGTGCACTTTATGATGATTTACCAACATGAAATCACTATATCAATCTACCAAAAAGGGTACACATGCATCAAATGTTATTTTATCAAAGAAATCATTTATTCCCTTTAAAACTCGAAGTTAAAACATTTTACTCCATAAAATGTTTATTATTTGGGGCTGAAATTTATCTATTTTAAAAACCCATCAACCTCTTGTTTTAAGTACCCATTTTCATAGAAAATAGTAAGCATGATACTAATAAGTCTAGTTTTACATTTAATCCTCATTTTAAATACCCATCCTTACACAAAATATCAATAGTGTAACCAATAAACCCATGAATTGATTCTAACCATTTTCTTACACATTTTACACCCAAATGGTGGAAAATACTATTTTGAAATTTTGTCAAATTCAAACCCATTTAAGTCACTTCTTTGAAAATCCATTTTTTTAAGAAATCATTGGAACCCACCCAATGAACTCCATGGATGCAAATCAACACAAATCCTACATATATTAAACCTAATATAAGTAAATAGCAAATCTGACATTATGCTAAATAATAAACCTAAACCAAGGTTAAAGAATCCCACCTCTAATGCTTCCAAAATGGTGTAGATGTTGTAGAAGATGGTGGACCCCCACCTTAAAAGGTGGCCTCAATGGGGTTTCTAAAAGCCCACCAAATCTTGTCTCCAAGAATCCATTATCCATCTACAAGATGGCGTTCTTCAACCTCCAAGAACCCTCTTTAAAGTCCATTTTCAGAACACTCAACAGCCTTCAAGGATTTCATCTTCTACCTTATACCATATGTCTAAGGTTTGCAGGATTACTAATGGGTGGTTCATCTCTGTAAATGGAGGTGTAATATGGTGGTTTTGGCCTTATCATTTCTGTCCATAAAACATCCTCAAGAACTACAACTTGAAGAATGAGATAGAGAGGATGGCTGCAGGAACGAGGAGAGGGTTTTTCAACCCTAGCACACCCCCCACCTTCGTTCATATACCATCAAGTGATTCCCTAGCCCAAAATCATCTTGGTCTGGAGTACATAACAAGGTTACACGTGGCAAAATCAAGGGACCATAATCAAACAACACATCAAATAAGGCAGACTGACAGAAGACCTGTTCGATCGATCGATCAATCCTCATCGTCGATCGATCTACCCCTTTTTAAAAATTCTTATTTTTTTCCAATTTGTCCCCATACCCTTGTTATCCTTATTTTTAGTACCCATAATTTTTGCTCAAACCATCTTTACTCCCTATGATTATTTTTCTAAAAATCACGCAAGGTTGCAATTTACAGTGTCGCCTACTGACTAAATTTCCATTTATATTTCCTCACGACCGTAGGTCCTTCATTTCTTAATTGAATCGTGTTGTACTCTAACAATATATTGATTTTGTCCATTTGAATCTAAATGTCCCTCCATGCCGCCCATGCAACGTCAATTTTTCCTTTTTATTAACTTTGTGCAACTTGTCGTTTTATGCACAATTCTAGTTCAATCACTTATTTAATTGTTTCTCCAATTCCAATTCTGAATGAAATACTCTAATTATTATTTAACATCTATTTTCAGGGGCGGGGTATTAAATGGCCGTTTGGGGGTGTTTTGTGATTTCACCCTCTAGCGGCATGTTTTTAAGGCTAAGTCTAGATATTTTTAAATTATTATCATATTCTTAAACTGGACGTTCTGTGACCATACGGTCAGTTCCTATGAGTTACATTTGTCCTTTGCGAGGTGTTCGTGCCTTTTATGGGACCGTTTGATGGGTGTTTTGGAATTTCGCCCTCTAACAACTTGTTTTTAGGCCTAAGTTTAGATATTTTAAAATTATCTTCATATTCTCAAACCGGGGGTCCCGTGACCACGCAGTCAGTTCCTGTAAGTTACATTGGTCCCGTGCGAGGTGTTCATGCCCCTCACGGGGTCGTTTGGGGGGGGGGGGTGTTTAGAGTTTTTGTAAGGCCCTAAAACACGATTAGTAAGGTTAATTATACGATTAAGTATAAGTTATGAGTTATAAGTTATAAATTGGTTATGTGGTTAAATGTATCATGAAAATATGTTTCTAAATTCATCATTATGTTTATAAAAAGTAAGCTAGAGTGTTGGTGCGAAAGTGGCGATGTTTGGTCGCCAAATGTGAAAGTTATGAAATTCTGAGTAAATAATTACTCTTCTGTTCGAGCCCAAATTAGGTGTACTAGTTTTATGATTTTGGGAAAACACAAAACATGAAAGTTGTATATGTTTAAGTTATATACTCATAGACACAAAGTGAGAGTAAATCGGGGCCCAAAATAGTGAGTTATGGTGATTTTACGAGGCAGGACAAATCTGTCATTAACGGAATTGTCCTATTGGACCCCTTGCCCAACGAATCGCGTAATACCACCTTAAAGTGGTCACATAGCCACGTTTTTAAGCTTATAAGGCAGAAATTATCATCCTTTTCATTTCCTATTACAAGCTTGAGAAAAATATGCTTATGGAGAGAGAAAAACAAAGTTAAGGAAGAATTTCTTTGAAAATTCACCATAAATCGAGGAATTCTGGTGAGGTAATTACATCTTTATTAAAGTTTGTCACATGGATGAGTTATATACTTGTCATGTTTTTATTTATGATTTGGATATATATTTTTGTGATACCCATATTGCTGAATTGTGTTGGAACAAGGATGGGTTAAGAACATAGGTTAGAACCAGAGCTAGGATCGTAAATGCATACTTTAAAGTCCTAAATTTACATCATATTTTTGTAAAGCATTTTGATTTAGAAAATCCACGATTATGATGTATATTTCTGCTAAAAAATGTTTATTATATGTTTCCATGAATTATACTCAAGGTCAAGGTTATGTATGCTTAAAAATGTTAAGTTATGCCTTAATGTTGTATTTTGACCTAGTTATGATAAAAATGGTATAAATCATGGAATACTTATTGGAATTGAGTGATTCAAGTTGGAGAGTAAAATACACTCATAAATGTATAACATATCCAAAAATTGTGTAAAAATACCAAGTAATGAACCCTTGGTGATAGTTTGAAGTCGTGGTTTAAAATCTACCCTAAAGGAGCAAGAATGCATACCAAGTGTTTGACGTTTTGCTCGACATAGAAAATGAGCCCTAGAAATTATGAAACATTAAATTTGTATTATTCAATATGTTTACTGATATTGGGTGGAATATCATGAAAAGTTATGTTGTACAAAAATTATGAGAATTCCAAGAAGTTGAAGTTGTGTTGTTGTTTTTATTGAGAAACGATTTGGAAAAGGCTGTAATAAAATGGGCATAACTTTGTCTAGAAAATTCGTAATTTAATTCTGTAAATTGTGTTAGAACCCTAATTAATTGGGTGTTATATAAATGTGAAGTGTCATATGTAATTCCTCCTTAGTTATTTCTGATTGACCAAATTATGTGATGTGTTACTGGGTTTGATGTTAATCGGTGTATTCAAATACTAACGACATTGACTTGTTAGGTGGGGAAGCAGCTAATACTACCATACCAAGGAAGTAGTTGGTATTAATCTTAGCACTAAATCCAAGGTGAGTGACCTTTCTTATGAAATATAAATGCTTATAATTTCATATGGAAATGTGTAGTTAAACACATGTGTGAAAATGTTTATGGGAGTAATGTTATATTTATGAAACATATGCATATGATTAAAAATGTTAAGCGATGTTATATGATGATATGGACTAGTGAGTCCTTTATCTAATGTTAAGGACTGTGGTGGGTCCTACGGGATGTGGTGGTCCTGTTAATCCAACTTAAAGGTTTGTGTACTCGGGCCTAATAAAGGGATGTGGTGGTCCCTAATTACTGTGGTGGGTTAATTGGACTGTGGCGGGTCCAGGCTTGCGAGAGTTTCACAATTCCTGTTGGGTTATAGCATTAGAACAAGATAAAAATGGTTATTCAAATTGATTATATGTGTGGTATGTGGTCATTCACTAAGCCTTTATAGCTTACACTCCTGTAATGTTTTGTTTCAGGTATGCTTATAAATTGGAGTTCACTGCCAAGTTATGACCTTAAAACGGGGGAGTGACGGATATTTAGTATGGTTTAAATATCAAGATTCATTTTGTGTAATTATTAAACTAAGGATCTTGGTTATGTAAAGTTATGTAGTACTTATAAGTTATAAGTAAAGGCAGTTATGTTTTCATCTACACATACTTTTGGAAAAAAAATCTTATGCTGTTTTCCTCAGAGATTTAAATTAAAGCATTGTTTAAGGCAATTTATCTCTAAATTAAAGGATGAGTTTAACAAAATTAATTCGGGGCGCGACAATTTTCGTTATCTAACTGCTTGTTATTATTCCCAAGTCTATATATTTTCAAATTATCATCATATTTATAAACTGGGGGTCTCGTGACCACGCAGTCGGTTACTGCAAGTTATTTTGGTCCCACGCGAGGTGTTCGCGCCTCTCACAGGGCCGTTTGGGTGGTGTTTTGGGCTTTCTCCCCCAAATAGTATGTTTTTAAGTCTAAATCTATCCACTTTCAAATTATCGTGATATTGTCAAATCGGGGGTCCCGTGACCACGCGGTTAGTTCCCGTGAGTTTAATTGGTCAAGTGTGAGGAGTTCGCACCGCTCACGGGGCCGTTTGGGTGGTGTTTTGGGTTTTCACCCTACAACGATATTTTATAATCCCAAATCAAGGTATTTTTAAATTATGTTCATATTGTCAAACCAGAGGTCCTGTGACCACGCGGGAAGTTCATGCGAGTTATATTTATCCTTTGCGAGGAGTTAGCTCCTTTTGCGTGTTCGTCTGGTGAGTGTTTTGGATTTTCGTCCTTGAACAACTTGTATTTAAGACTAATCCGAATATTTTAAAATTTTCATCATATTCTCAAACCGAGGGTGGCATGACAATGCGGTCAGTTCCTATAAGTTACATTGGTCCTGTACGAGGTGTTCGCACCTCTCACGGAGCCGTTGGGGGGGGGGCTGATTTTCTCCCTCTAACGACATGTTTTAATCCCAAGTTTACATATTTTCAAATTATCGTAATATTATCAAATCAGATCTCCCATGACCATGCAATCAGTTCTTGGGAGTTACATTGGCCTTGTGCAAGGTGTTCGCGCCTCTCACAGGGCCATTTGGGGGGTGTTTTGGATTTTCATCCTGTAACGACATGTTTTTAAGCCTAAGTCTTGATATTTTCAAGTTATAGTCATATTATCCAATCGGGAGTCATATGATCACGTGGTCGGTTTGTGCGAGTTACATTGGTGCCGTGCGAGGTGTTTGCACCTCTCACAGGAACGTTTGGTGAGTGTTTTGGGGTTTCGCCCTCTAGCGGCATGTTTTTAAGCCTAAGTATAGATATTTTAAAATTATCATCATATTCTAAAATTGGGGGTCCCGTGACTACGCGGTCAGTTCATGCAAGTTTCATTGGTCACGTGCGAGGTGTTCGCACCTCTCATAGGCCCGTTTGGGCGGTGTTTTCGGCTTTCACACTCCCGGGCATGCTTTTATGCCTTAGTCTAGATATTTTTAAATTATTGTCATATTCTAAAACCAAAGGTCCTGGGATCACGCGACCTCTTCCTGTGAGTTACATTTGTCCTTTGCGAGGTTATTGCGCCTCATACGGGGTTGTTTGGTGGGTGTTTTGGATTTTCTCCCTCTTACAACACGTTTTAAGCCTAAGTCTAGATATTTTAAAATTATCTTCAGATTATTAAACTTGGGGTCCCCGGACCACGCAATCAGTTCTTGCAAGTTACATTGGTCATCTGCGAGGTGTTCGTGCCTCTCACGAGGCCGCTTGGGGGGGGGGTGTTTTGGGGTTTTCTAACTCTAACAACATGTTTTTAAGCCCAAGTCTCTATATCTTAAAAATGTACATGCGAGGTGTTTGCGCCTGTCACGGGTCGTTTGGGGGGATGTTTTGGGTTTTCGCCCTCTAACGAGATGTTTTTAAGCCTAAGACTAGGTAATTTCAATTTATCATCATATTCTCAAACAGAGAGTCTCGTGACAATGCAATCAGTTCCTGGGTGTTATATTGGTACCGTGCGAGGTGTTTGCACTTCTCAAAGGGGCCGTCTGGGTGGTGTTTTTGTTTTTCGCTCTCTAGCGGTCTGTTTTTAATCCTAAGTCTAGATATTTGGAAATTATCATCGTATTCTAAAACTGGGGGTCCTGTGACCATGCGGTTAGTTCCTGCGAGTTACATTAGTCCCATGCGAGGTGTTCGCGCCTCTCACGGGGTCGTTTGGGGGTGTTTTGGGTTTTCGCCCTCTAATGGCTTGTTTTAAGCCTAAGTCTAGATATTTCCAAATTATAGCCATATTTCTAAAATTGGGTGTCCCATGACCACATGGTCAGTTCGTGTGAGTTACATTGGTCCCGTGCGAGGTGTTCGCGTCACTCACGGGACCCTTTTTTTTGTTTTTTCCCTCGAGCGACTAGTTTTTAAAGTCTATATATTTTAAAGTTATCGTCATATTCTTAAACCAGGGGTCTCGTGACCACACATTGAGTTACAATGAGTTACTTTGGTCCCACGTTAGGTGTTCGCTCCTCTCACGGCACCGTTTGGGTGGGTATTTTGGGTTTTTGCTCTCTAACATAATGTTTTTAAGCCGAAGTCTAGAAAATTTCAACTTATCATCATATTCAGAAATTTGGGGTCTCGTGACAATGTGGTCAGTTTCTGTAGGTTACATCGGTCCCATACGAGGTGTTCGCACCTCTCACGGGGCCGTTTTGGGTTTTCACCCATTAATGGCATGTTCTTAAGCCTAAGTCTAGGTATTTTCAAATTATCATCATATTCTCAAATCGGGGGTCCGATCCCGTGACCATGCGATCAATTCTTGCGAGTTACCTTAGTCCCGTGCGAGGTGTTCGTGCTTATCAAAGGGGGCATTTAGGTGTTTTTTTTTCTCGCTCTAATGACATTTTTTTAATCCTACGTCTTGAAATTTTGAAATTATTTTCATAATCTAAAATTGGGGGTCCCACGACCATGCGGTCAGTTCCGGCGAGTTACAATGGTCCCGTGCGAGGTGTTCGCGCCTCTCACAGGGACGTTTGGGGGTGGGTTGGATTTGCGCCTCCTAACGGCATGATTTTAAGCCTAACTCTAGATATTTCCAAATTGTAGTCATATTCTAAAATTGGGTGTCCCATGACCACGCTGTCAGTTCGTTTGAGTTACATTGGTCCTTTGCGAGTAACTCGCAGGAACTAACCACGTGGTCATGGGACCCCTGGTTTCAGAATATGATAATAATGTGAAAATTTCTAGACTTAGGCTTAAAAACATGCCGTTAGATATCGAAAACCCAAAACACCCTCTCAACCGGCCCCGTGAGAGGGGGAACACCTCACAAGGGACCAATGCAACTCACAAGAATTGACCACATGATCACGGGACCACTGGTTTTAAAATTTCTCTAATTAGGCTAAAAAACATGCCACTAGAGGGTGAAAACCCAAAACACCCCCAAAACGGACCTATGAGAGGCGCAAACACCTCACATGGGACCAAAGAAACTCGCGGGAACTGGCTGCGTGGTCACAGGATTCTCGGTTGGAGAATGTGATGATAATTTTAAAACATATCGACTTAGGCTTAAAACTAATCCATTAGAGTGCGAAAGCCAAAAACACCCCCTGACTGGCCTCGTGAGAGGAGCGAACACATTGCACAGGACCAATGTAACAAGCAAGAACTTGCCACGTGGTCACGGGACTCCCAGTTTGAGAATATGATGATAATTTGAAAATATCTAGACTAAGGCTTAAAAGCATGCCTTTAGAGGGAAAAAACCCGTAACAACCCCAAACGTTCCTGTGAGAGGCGCAAAAATCTCGCATGGGTCCAATGGAGGTCATAGGAACTGACCGCGTGGTCATGGGACCCCCGATTTCAGAATATGACTATAATTTTAAAATATCTATACTTAGGCTTGAAACCAATCCTTTAGAGGGCTAAAGCCCAAAACACTCACTAAAATGTCCCGTAAAAGGCACGAACTCCTTGCTTGGGATCAATGTAACTCGTAGGAATAAACTGCATGGTCATGGGACACCCAGTTTTAGAATATGACGATATTTTGAAAATTCCAAGACTTAGGCTTGAAAACACGCTGCTAGAGGGCGAAAACCAACCCCCCCCCCAAACAGCCCCTATGAGAGGCTCGAACACCTCGCACGAGACCCATGTAACTTGCGGGAGCTTATCGCATGGTCATGGGACCCCCGATTGGGGAATATGACAATGATTTGAAAATTCTAAACTTAGGCTTAAAAACATGCCGCTAGAGGGAAAAAACCAAAAACACCTACCAAACGGCCTCTTTGAGAGGCGTAAACACCTCGCACAGGACCAGTGTAACTCTGAAGAACTGACTGCATGGTCACAGGACCCTCGATTTGAGAATATGATGATAATTTCAAAATACCTAGACTTAGGCTAGAAAGCAAGCCGTTGAAGTGCGAAAAATAAAAACATCACCCAAACGGCCCATTTGAGAAGCACGAACACCTATTACGGGACCAATGTAACTCACAGGAACTGATCGTGTGGTCACGGGACCCCCGATTGGTGAATATGATGATAATTCAAAAATGCCTTGACTTAGGCTTAAAACATGCAGTTAAAGGGCGAAAAACAAAAAAAAGCACCCCCCAAATGTCCCCGTGAAAGGCGCGAACACCTCGCATGGGACCAATGTAACTCGTAGGAACTGACCACGTGGTCACGAGACCCTCAGTTTTTGAATATGATGATAATTTGAAAATTTCTAGACTTAGGCCTAGAAACATGCTATTAGAGAGAGAAAAACCAAAATACCCCCCAAACGACCCCGTGAGAGGGGCGAATACCTAATACGGGACCAATGCAACTCGAAGTAAGTCATCGTGTGGTCACGATACTTCTAATTTAAGAATATGATGAAAATTTGAAAATATTTACACCTAGGCTTAAAAACATGCCACTGGTGGGCGAAAATAAAAAACACCCCCATACAGTCCCGTGAGTGGCGCGAACACCTCACACGGGACTAATGTAACTCACACGAACTGATCGTGTGGTCATGGAATAACCAATTATAGAATATGACTATAATTTGGAAATATCTAGACTTAGGCTTAAAAACATGCCGTTAGCGGGTGAAAACCCAAAATACCCCCAAACGATCCTGTGACAGGCGCAGACACCTCGCATGGGACCAATGTAACTCGCAGGAACTGACCGTATGGTCGTGGGACCCCTAATTTTAGAATATGATGATAATTTCAAAAAATTTAGATGTAGGCTTAAAAACATGCCGTTAGAGCGCGAAAAACAAAAACACCACCCAAACGACCCCTTTGAGAAACACAAACACCTCGCACGGGACCAATGTAACCCGCAAGAACTGATCGCGTGATCATGGGCCCTGATTTGAGAATATGATAATAATTTCAAAATACCTAGACTTAGACTTAAAAACATATCGTTAGAGGGCAAAAACCCAAACCCCCCAAAACGGCCCCGTGAGAGGCCCAAACACCTCGCATGGAACTAATGTAACTCGTAGGAACTGACCACATTGTCACGAGACCCCCAATTTCTGAATATGATGATAATTTGAAAATTTCTAGACTTAGGCTTAAAAACATTCCGTTAGAGAGCGAAAACCCAAAATACCCCCGCAAACGGCCCCGTGAGAGAGGCAAATACCTAACGGGGGTCTAATGTAACTCGAAGCGACTCACCGTGTGGTCACGAGACCCCCGGTTTAGAAATATGAAGATAATTTATAAATATCTAGACTTAGGCTTAAAAACATGCCACTGGTGGGTGAAAATAAAACCCCCCCCTATATGGTCCTGTGAGTGGCGCAAACACACATTGGTCCCGTGCGAGGGGTTTGCTCCTCTCACAAGGCCGTTTAAGGGTGTTTTGGGTTTTCTCCCCCTAACGGCATGCCTTTAAGACCAAGTCTAGGTATTTTTGAATTATCATCATATTCTTAAATCGGGGTCCTGTGACCACGCGGTCAGTTCCTACGAGTTACATTGGTCCCCTGCGAGGTGCTCGCGCCTCTTAGAGGGGCCTTTTGGGGGGTGGTTTTGGTTTTTACCCTCTTGCGGAACATTTTTAAACCTAAGTTTAGAAAATTTCAAATTATAGTCATATTCTCTAATCGAGGGTTTTATGACCACGCGGTCAGTTCCTACGAGTTACATTGGTCTCATTCGAGGTGTTCACGCCTCTCACGGAGCCATTTGGGGGGTGTTTTGGGTTTTCTCCCTCAAACGACATGCTGTTAGGTCTAAGTATAGGTATTTTCAAATTATCTTCATATTCTCTAATCGGGGGTCCCGTTCCCACATGGTCAGTTCTTGCTAGTTACATTAGTCCAATGCGAATTGTTCGCGCCTCTCAAAGGTGTCATTTTTTTTATTTTCTCCCTCTAGCGTTATATTTTTAAGCCTAAGTCTTAAAATTTTATAATTATCATCATATTCTCAAACTATGGGTCCCATGACCATTCGATCAGTTCATGCGAGTTACATTGATCACATGCCAGGTGTTTGCACCTCTCACATGGCCATTTGGCGGGTGCTTTGGGTTTCCCCCCCCTCTAATATCATGTTTTTAAAACTAAGTCTAGATATTTTAAAATTATAGTCATAATCTCAAATCGGGTGTCCCATGACCACGCGGTTAGTTCCTACGACTTACATTGGTCTTGTGCAAGGTGTTCGCGTCTCTCAGAGGGGCCGTTTGGAGGGAGTTCTTGGTTTTCGCCCTCTAGCGGCATATTTTTAAGCCTAAGTCTTGAAAATTTCAAATTATCATCATATTCTAAAACTGGGGGTCCCACGGCCATGCGACCACTTCCTGCGAGTTACATTGGTCCCGTGCGGGGTGTTCGTGCCTCTCACGGGGTCGTTTGAGGGGCCATTTTGGGGGTGTTTAATGTTTTTGACCTCTTGCGTTACGTTTTTAAGCCTAAGTTTAGAAATTTTCAAATTATCATCATATTCTCCAACCGAGGGCCTTGTGACGGTGCGGTTAGTTCGTGGGAGTTACATTGGTCCCGTGCGAGGTGTTCGCGCCTCTCACAGGGCCTTTTACGGGGATTTTTTGGGTTTTCTCCCTTTAACAACATGCTTTTAGGCCTAAGCCTAGGTATTTTCAAATTATTATTATACTCTCAAACTAGGGGTCCCAGAACCATTCCATCAGTTCTTGCGAGTTACAATGATCCCACACGAGATCTTTGCGCCTCTCACGGGGCCATTTGGAGGGGTGGGTGTTTTTTCTCCCTCTAACGGAATGTTTTTAATCCTAAGTCTAGATATTATAAAATTATAGTCATATTCTGAAGTTGGGGGTCCCATGACCACGCGGTCAGTTCCTATAACTTTCATTGGTCCCGTGCGAGGTGTTAACGCCTCTCACTGGAACATTTGGGGGTATTTTGGATTTTCATCCTTTAATGACATTCTTTTAAGACTAAGCCTAACTATTTTCAAATTATTGGCATATTATCAAATTGGGGGTCCTGTGGCCATGCGACTGTTTCAGTGAGTTTCATTGGTCACGTGCCAGGTGTTTGCACCTCTCACAAGGCCATTTGGGGGGTGTTTTCGATTTTCACACCTTAGTGGCATGTTTTTAAGCCCAAGTCTAGAGATTTTAAAATTATCATCACATTCTCAAATCAGGGGTCCCGTGATGACGCGACCAATTCCTGCGAGTTACATTGGTCCCGTGTGAGGCGTTCGTGCCTCTCAGAGGACAGTTTGGGGGATGTTTTGGGTTTTCTCCCTCTAACGGCATGCTTTAAAGCCTAAGTATTGGTATTTTCAAATTATCATCAAATTATCAAATCAGGGGTTCCGTGACCACTTGATCGGTTCCCGCGAATAACATTGGTCTCATGCGAGGTGTTCGCGCCTCGCAAAGGGGTCTTTTGTTTTTGCAGTCTAGCGGAATGTTTTTAAGCCTAAGTGTAGTAATTTTCAAATTATCATGATTCTCAAATAGGGGTACCGCGACCATGTGATCAGTTCCTGCGAGATACATTGGTCTATGAGGGGTGTTCGTGCCTCTCACGGGGCCGTTTGTGGGGTGTTTTAGGTTTTTGTACTATAATGGCTTGTTTTAAGCTTGATTCTATATATATATATTCTCAAATTATCTTCATATTCTTAAACCGGGGGTCCCATGACCACACAGTTAGTTCCTGCGAGTTACATTGGTCCTGGCGAGGTGTTTGGGCCTCTCACGGGGCCGTTTGGGTGGGGTTTTGGGCTTTTGCTTCATAACGGAATGTTTTTAAGCTTAACTCTATAAATTTTCATATTATCATCATATTCTCAAACCGTGGGTCCCGTGATCACGCGATCAGTTCCTGTGAGTTACATTGGTCCCATGCGATGTATTCACGCCTCTCACGGGGCCGTATGGTGGGGTGTTTTGGGTTTTCGCCCTCTAACGACAGGTTTGTAAGCGTAAGTCTAGATATTCAATTTATCGTCATATTCATAAATTATGGGTCCCATGAACATGTGATTAGTTCCTACATTTTACATTGCTCCCATGCGAGCTGTTCGCGCCTCTCACGGGGCCGTTTGGGAGGTGTTTTGGGTTTTCTCCCTCTAACGACATGCTTCTAAGCCTAAGTCTATGTATTTTCCAATTATCATCATTTTCTCAAATCGGGGTCTCTTGACCACGCGGTCAGTTCTTTTGAGTGACATTGGTCCCCTGCGTGGTGGACGCGCCTCTCAAAGCGGCCGTTTGGGAGGTGTTTTTTGTTTTTGCCCTCTAATGGCATATTTTAAGCCTTAGTCCAGAAATTTTCCAATTATCATCACATTCTCAAACTGGGGGTTCTTCGAGCATGCAGTCAGTTCCTGTGAGTTACATTGGTCCCGTGCGAGGTGTTCACGCCTCTCACGGGGCCGTTTGGGGGATGTTTTGGATTTTCACCCTCTAACGGAATGTTTTTAAGCCTAAGTCTAGATATTTTAATATTATCATCATATTTTCTAATCGAGGCTCCCATGACCACGCCGTCAGTTCCTGCGAGTTAGGGTTGTCCCATACGAGGTGTTCGTGCCTCTTACGGGACCATTTGGGGGGTGTTTTGGGTTTTCACCCTCCAACGACATGTTTTTAAGCCTAAGTCCAGATAGTTTCAAATTATAGTCATATTCTCAAATTAGTGGTCCTATAACCACGCGTCCATTTCGTGCGAGTTACATTTGTCTAGTACGAAGTAATTACGCCTCTCATAGGAACTTTGGGGGTAGGTGGGTGGGTTTTCACCCTATAGAGGCATGTTTTTAAGCCTAAGTCAACCTATTTTCAAATTATAGTCATATTTTAAAATTGGGGGTCCTGTGACCTCGCGGTGAGTTCCTGCGAGTTTCATTGGTCAAATGCGAGGTGTTCGCACCTCTCACGGTGCCATTTGCAGGGTGTTTTAGGTTTTCACACTCTAGAGGCATGTTTTTAATCCTAAGTCTTGATATTTTTAAATTATTGTCATATTCTAAAATCGGGGTTCTTGAGACCACATAGTCAGTTCCTGCGAGTTACATTTGTCCTTTGCGAGGTGTTCACGTCTCTTACGGGTCCTTTTGGTGGATGTTCTGGATTTTAGCCCTCTAATGGCATGTTTCTAAGCCTAAGTCTACCTATTTTAAAATTATCTTCATATTCTTAAATCGGGGGTCCCGTGACCACGCAGTCAGTTCCTGCAAGTTACAGTGGTCCTCTGCAAGGTGTTCATTCCTCTCACTGGGCCGTTTGTGGGTTATTTTCATTTTTTCCCTTTAACGGCAAGTTTTTAAGCCTAAGTCTATATATTTTCAAGTTATTATCATATTCTCAAATCGAGGGTCCCGTGACTATGCGATCAGTTCCAGCGAGTTACATTGGTCCCATGCGAGGTGTTCGTGCCTCTCACGGGGGTCCCATGCGATAAGTTCCTGCGGTTTGGGGGGTTTTTTGGGTTTTCTCTCTCTAACAGCATGTTTTTAAGCCTAAGTCCAGTTGTTTTCAATTTATCATCATATTCTTAAATTGGTGGTCCTATGATCACATGGCCAGTTCCTGCAAGTTACATTGGTCCCATACGAGGTGTTCACGCCTCTCACGAGGCCGTTTGCTAGTTGTTATTTCTCCCTCTAACGGCTTGATTTTAAGCATAAGTCTAGGCATTTTCAAATTTTCATCATATTCTCAAATCGGGGTCCTGTGAGCAGGCAGTCTATTCCTGCGAGTTACGTTGGTCCCCTGTTAGGTGTTCACGCTTCTCAAAGGGGCCATTTGGGTTGTGTTTTTGGTTTTCGCCCTCTAGCGTCATTTTTTTAAGCCCAAGTCTTGAAAATTTCAAATTATTTTCTTATTCTCAAACTGGGGGTTCCGCGACCATGCGGTCAGTTCCTGCGAGTTACATATTGGTCTCATGCGAGGTGTTTGCGTCTCTAACGAGGCTGTTTGGGTGGTGTTTTGGGTTTCCGCCCTCTAACGACATGTTTTTATGCCTAAGTCTATATATTTTCAAATTATAGTCAAATTCTGAAATCGGGTGTCCCTTGACTACGTGGTCAGTTCGTGCGAGTAACATTATTCTCTTGCGAAGTGTTCACGCCTCTCACGGGGACTTTTGGGGGTGTTTTGGTTTTTCTCCCTCAAACGGCATGATTTAAGCCTAAGTCTAGATATTTTCAATTTATCATCATATTCTCAGACCGGAGGTCCCGTGATGATGCAATCGGTTCCTGTGAGTTACATCTGTCCCGTGCGAGGGGTTCGTGCCTCTCATGGGGCCGTTTGGGGGATGTTTTAAGTTTTTAAACTCTAACGGCATGTTTTAAGCCTACGTTTAGCTATTTTCAAATTATCGTGATATTCTTAAATCGGGGGTCCTTTGACCACGCGATCAGATCTTGTGAGTTTCATTAGTCACGTACGAGCTAGCCGCACCCCTCACGGGGTCGTGTGGGTGGGGGGAGGGGGTGTTTTTTATTTTCACCCTGTAGTGGCATGTTTTTAAGCCCGAGTCTAGATATTTTTAAATTATTGTGATATTATCAACCCGGAGGTCCCGTCACCATGCAGTTAGTTCTTGCAAGTTACATTGGTCCCATGCATTGGGTTGGCGCCTCTCACGGAGCCGTTTGGGGGGGGGGGGGTGTTTTTTATTTTCGCCCCCGTAACAACATGTTTTTAAGCCTAAGTGAAGATATTTTCAAATTATCATCATATTTTCAAATCGGGGCTCCCATGACCACGCGATCAGTTTCTGCTAGTAACATTGGTCCCGTATGAGGTGTTCACGCCTCTTATGGGGACGTTTGGTGGGTGTTTTGGATTTTCCCCCTCGAACAACTTTTTTAAGCCTAAAGTGTAGATATATTTAAATTATCATCAAATTCTCAAATCGGGGGTCGTGTGACCACGTGGTCTGTTCCTGCAACTTACATTTGTCTCGTGCGATGTGTTCGCACCTTTAATGGAGCCATTTGAGGTGTGTTTTTTATTTTCACCCTCCAACATCATGTTTTTAAGCCTAAGTCCAGATATTTTCAAATTATTTTCATATTTTCATACCGGGGCTCCCATGACCACGCGGTCAGTTCCTATGAGTTATACCCTGTTTAACTACTCACTACACATGGTTATAGAATTAAAATAACTAATTAATAATTAAAACATGAAATAAATTAACTACTCAAATTAAATTAGGCAAGAAATAAATAAAAAGCATGGAAATAAAATACAAAGCATAAATAAAGAAAGAAGACAAGGAAGAAGAAGGAACTTACATTAAATTGGTGATACACAACAAAATGTAGGAGATGGAAACACTCCACAAAAATCCCCAAATAAAATTAACTCCAAAACTAAGAGAAAATGAACTAAAACTAATCTCCCACAAAAATACACCAAGTGGTGTATTTATTATAGTAAGTTTCAAAAAGAGATAGAAGAAAAAGGAAAAAAGAAAGAAAAAGGGGATAAGTCTCTTAATTATGAAAAAAAGGAAAAGAAAATAAAAAATAGAAAAGGGGATATCAGCAAAACAGAGTCGGCCAAAACAAAGGACCGAATCGATTCGGTTGTGTCCGAATCGATTCGAAAATGGGAGACCTGAGCACTGCCTCTTTGCGAATCAATTCGCCAAGGTGCGAATCAATTAGCACCTGATACCTCCTTCTTGCTTCATAATCAAAAAGCACCCCAAGACCACATCTCCACCATGGTTCAAATTCCGACACCAACTATGCTAACAAATCGAGACCTACCATAGCCATGAAAACCTAATACCCACTATTAAAAACCCATTTGGATCGTGCGTATGTGATAATGGTGAAAACCTGAGAGTGCAGCCTACCGTGATTTGGGTAAAATCTAGGTATGGCCAAGACCCCATTCATGTTTGACAAATACCGAGATTACCATGGCTTTTATGGAAACCAACTTCAATTAGTGAAAAAGACCCACTTCGTATTTAAACCATGCCCTGATCCATTGTTGGGACCTTCCATCATTATGTATGACCATAGAAATGGACCAAAGACCCAAGTCCATGGATGTTGCCAAAACTGAGACCTATTTCGTGAAATTGGCCAAAAATCAACGATCCATATGCACGTGAGGTAAAAAATCATGCTCCAATTTCGAACCCAAGTCCTCAATTTGAAAGAAACCCAGAACCCGAGCCAAACCCGAGCACAAACCAAAATCTCCATTTCTGTTGGAAGTTTGCTGCAAAAGAGATGAAAGCATACAATGGGAATTATTTAAATTGTTAGTAATTAAAGGAAATTCTAATATTTCTTCCCCGATAAAGGGTCTGTGGAATCTTTGTTCGGACTTCGATTCGAGCACCGTTCACGAACACACGAAGCTTGACCCGAGAGCTACAACGTCCGTGAAGACTTTGGTTAAAAAATACCAAAGTGTGAAAATTATCGTAATTCCCCTAAACGTGCAAATTTTGACGGAACTTTATCGAAACGCGATGAAACTACACACTAAGCACCGTAACACCTAAAATAACTCAATAATACCTCAAATAACATGTTAGCGCATAAAACAGAGGTTGTCTGATTAACGAGCATAATTATAGCAATTACGGTACCCGAGGGGGCTAAAAATGCATAAGTTAACATGTAATAAATGCAATATTCGTGACGTATCACACTCCCTAACTTAGAATTTGCTAGTCCCTAGCAATGAAGTTCAAATCAAGAAGAACTATAAGAAAACGACAAAACAGGAGATATATACAAACGAGATAAAAGCCACGTTCGCGGGCGCACGATTGCATTTAGCGTATGCAATAAGACGTTAAACCCCTAGGTTACCCTAGTTGATGAGTGTCATCTCGTGAGGGTTTTTAAGGATGAAACCCCCAAGAATCATATAGTTTCCTCAAAATATTCCCAATCAACATCTGACAAACTCAACAACAACGAAAAAAGATTTCAAACTTGTTATATAGCAAAGTGAATGAATTCACACAAAAGTCCGTAGTTATTAACACTATAGGACGAAATTCATAAAATTAAAACCTTAAAAGTGGGAGGGGAGCGAGCACATGAAAAATATGATTTGGCAAAAACTTATATAACCGAATAAAAATAAATTGTGAATATATCAATCCTCACAGGGCATTATACTCAACAAATGAAATCACTATAAAAGGAGAGGTAATACACGAGATATGAGGGCATAAAGAGTAAATGTAAATGGAAACTAGGCCGCGCATATGTCACTAATGAAGAACTATATATAGGAAATAAAAACATGTCATCTCAATGAAAGATACCGTTTATTAAAGGAGGCGAAATATATTTTCACAGATTATCAAAACAATTTAAACTTTTAAATTGAACTCACCCTAGAATCACATAGGACTTTATAGGGTTGTAATGTAGGATAGGCTTGGGTTATGAAATGAAGGAAATATGTACGGATTCAAAGTGTCCGGGGATGTAAAACTTGGGATAATGGAAACTTGCAGGAAATTTCAAAATTGTAAAATAATTTCCATAGCAAGCATTAAATATGAAATTGGAGAGCGAAAAGGATTATTGAACACTATATATAACATATACAAACTTTCTCTTTCTCTTTCTTTTCTTTTGTTTTTCACTTTTTCTTTTCTTTTTCACTACACTTTCTTTTCTTCACTTTTCTGACTCACACATGCTTAATTGCAACTGCAAGATAATAACATCATTCAATCCCAAGTATCATTCCAAACAAAGGTATGGAAGGTAATATGTATGGTTTATAAGTCCAATGTGGAGTTAGTTATGGGATTTTGGGTTTATGAAATGAAGGGCTAATATTAAGGCTCAAAGGGTTTAACTAGGGAAAACATATAAGGTGAGGTCAAAGTCCATATGGGTGATATAATAAAGATTGCCTATGATCATTTCATAACGTTTACGCAATTCTCGAGTCAAAACAACTTTGAAAGTCATGCTCTAGTAACCCATTTCATAAATGAACTCAATTAATGAACGATCAAATGAAAAAATTGTGAGATTACCGACGAATTCAACATTTTCAAGGAGGAAATAGAAGTGTATAACACTCAGAAATGAAGAAAATTCCAAAGCTCACTAGGTGTAAGTATATACAATGCAACAAAAGATTACCGAGTTATAAAATCTTAAACCAAATCAATAAAACAAGAAAAGAGCATGCGCTTATGGGATTAAAGTTTAATTCATGAAGCAATTCATAATATCAATGATTTAAGGACTAAAGTATAATAACTTCTAAAATCGAGAATATGCATCATTGAATTGTCTATTGGATAGGGCAAGTGTTGAAATTTATCATCAGAAACAAGGGAAAAATGCCCAACAAAGCAGAAAAAAAAAATGTTTTTGAAATTTTTATTTTTTTTACAAAAAGGAATGCTTAGTAACTAACATGTTATCAACTCAGTGGACAAAACAAAGAAATGGATAGAATATCCCATGCACCCTAACTTAAATGTTGTATTGTCCTTAATTTGCATTATGAAAACATCATAAAGATAGGAAAAAAATGATATTACCCAAAATTGGAGCGATCCCCAATAAACACGAGTCTAAAGAATCTACAAAATAATTTTGTACCGAGCATAATGAAACGCAATAACAAAAAGTTTAACTAATTACACTAGACTAAACTAAAAGGAAACAAAAACAAAAGAAAGAAATAATAAAAAGCTAACTATTTACAACCTACTATATGGACCTCACACTAACTATACACTAGAAGTCTAAATAATTAAGGATCCACCCAAAATACAATTTGACTTTGAAGGGTCAACGGTGGACCCTCCCAAGAAAACATGCCTCCTGGAAGATATGAATTCCCTTTGAACAACGAAAGTTATGTGTAAGGCGTAAGAAATGAACCATCGCCGATTATAAATTTTTGGGGGACGATGGGTTTTTGGATAATAAAAGGAGAGGTGCACTTGGGGTTCAAGAAAAATCGATTCACTTACTAAAGGCTTTTCAATTAGAATAGGAGGTGGTGCACACATGGGGATACAATCCATCTTGGAAAACAAGTCTGGCAAAGAGTCCTCGTTGGCAAAAGGTGTAGAAGTTTAAAAAATTTGTACCGACTCAGAGGAATTAATACGTACCTCTAATGATTCAAGAACAAAAAAAGTAAATGGTAATGAACCAAATTCAATTCTCAATCAACTCATAGTCGGAAGTAGATTGAATTTCGGGGGAGAAAGACTGATTTTCAATGCAATTCTCTATAAAAAATTGAGATGAAGCACAAGTCTCCACCTCCTCGTTGATTTTTTCAAAAGAGTCAATTTAATTGCAAAGTGCATCGAATCTCAATCCCGTACCAACAATGTTATCCACACTTTGGTTGAAAAGAAGAAAGGTTTCTTCCAAAGTAGGATTTCTTGGCTCTAGAACCTCGGATTCCTCATTTCGTTGAAACTCATCTTCAAATTCATAAGTATCGGAATAAAAATCATCGTCGGATTCGAATAATGCATCCAACTCAAGCTCCCAAAAATGATTTTCATGTCGATAAATATTTTCAAGCCTTTCAATCTCAAGAAATTCTTGAAAATGGAAAACTTAAAAACAATCCCCAAAGTAAGTATCATTAGAATGACCGACTAAAGTATAAAAATAGGACATGGTTACCTAATTGTTCATAAATGGAGAATTCAAGAAGGAAAGTGTGCAACCGAGATTCAAAGATTCTTAGTGCTCAAATGTGCAAATCCGTGAAAAAAGGTTAAAACAAAGAATACATATACAAAATAAAAATACTACGAAAAAATAAAACAATTACAATCTAAAACTAAACACTCCCCGACAAGGGCGCCATTTTGATCATGCACGAAAAGTAGCATTATGTTAAAACTCTAATCGTTGTTTTTGTTTTGCCTACTCAATACAAAAACCTAAACTACAACTACACTTGCGATACAAGTGTAGCGGTAAGTCGGGTATCGTAAGAAATCCACATGGAGTGTTGGATAGATTTTAATCGATGTATTATTTCAAGAATATAAATGCAAAAGGTGATGGTTTAGTTTAAAAGAAAAGGGAAAAAATTAAGAAGTTAACTCTAAATAATATTAATAAAATGAGAGTCGGTATCACGTCCCCGCCACGGGCTAAACAACTAATTATTAGAATTTTTGGATCGAAAACATTTAACCGAGCATTTTTAGTTAAACATAAACATCACGCAATAAGAAATTCAACTAAAAGTTACGAGATAAAACATTTAATTCAAAATGGTCACACGCGGATTAAAATTCATTTATCTTTATAAACACTAACGCTGCATGACAAAGAAATTTAAACGAATAATAAACCTATTTTAATATGCGAGATTTGGGTTAAATGTGATTTTACACAAAACCTAATTTTCGGAGCTCGACACCCATCAACGACGGACACACGACCCAAACCCTATTTAACTACTCACTATACATGGTTAATCTAATTAAAACAACTGATTAGTAATTAAAACAAGAAATAAATTAACTACTTAGAGATTAAACTAGGCAATTAATAAATAAAAATCATGGAAATAAATTCCAAAAGTTAAATAAAGACAAAAGACAAGGAAGAAGAAATAACTTACATTAAATTGGTGATACACAACAAAATGGAGGAGAGGGGAAACACTCCACAAAAATCCCAAAATAAAACTAACCCTAGCTCCTATACTAAGAGAAAATTAACTAAAATTAATCTCGAACAAAAATACACCAAGTGGTGTATTTATAGTACGTTGCAAAAAGAGATAAAGAAAAAAGAAAAAAGAAAGAAAAAGGTGATAAGTATCTTAATTAAGAAACAAAAGAAAAAGAAAAAGAAAATAAGAAATAGAAAAAGGGGATAACACCAAAATGGAGTCGGCCAAAACAGAGGATCGACGAATCAATTGGTAAATGGGAAACCTGAGCACTACCTTTTAGCGAATCGATATGCCAAGGTGTGAATTGAGTTGCACCTGATACCTCCTTCTTGCTGCATAATTCAATATCACCCCAAGACAACATCTCCACTATGGTTCAAATGCCGAGACCAGCTATGCCAATAAACCAAGCCCTACAATATCCATGAAAACCCAATATCCTCCATTGAATACCCATTTGGATCATGTTTCTGTGGCCATGGTGAAAACCCGAGAGTGCAGCCTGTCGCGATTTGGGTAAAATCTATTTATGGTCGAGACCCCATTTTCTTATGTAACCCGAGACCAACCATCCCACGTTTGACAAATGCGAGACCACATAGCTTTCATGGAGACCAACTGCAATTAGTGACAAATACTCACTTCGTGTTTAACCATGCCTTGATCCATTGGTGGGACCTACCATCATCGTGTTTGACCATAAAATTGGACCAAAGACCCAAATTCGTGGATGTTTCCAAAGACGAGACCCATTTCATGAAATTGGCCAAAAATCAACAATCCATATGCGCGTGTGGTAAAAATCATGCTCCAATTTCGGACCCAAGTCCTCAATTTGAAATAGACCCAGAACCCGAGCACAAACAAAAATCTCCATTTCCGTTCGAAGTTTACTGCAAAAGAGATGACAGGACATAATAGGAATTATTTAAGTTGTTAGTAATTAAATGAAATTCTAACATTTCTTCCCCGATAAAAGGTTCGTGGAATATTTGTTCGGACTTCGATTCGAGCATCGTTCATGGACATACAAAGCTTGATGCTAATTCTCTACAAATTAGGTCTTATATGCTTAATTATTTAATGTGCAGTGTTGATTGCAGTTGCAGGTTCAAAAAGTGTTATTTTAAGGCAATTTGCATCAAGAAAGGGTTAATTCACCAGTCCCGTATCAAACCCAAGCCTAAACCTACTCCTAAACAATCACTCATGCCCCGTGTGTGTTTAGTTTGTGCTTTTTAGATTTTTCTAGATTTTAATTTGGAGTTGTTTTATTTTAGATTTATTTAGAATTTCTAGGTCTTATTTTCTATTTTTCTAATTTTTAGTGCATTTTTAATTTAATTTAATTTTTATTAGTTTTTAATTTTTAATCTTTATTTTATTCTATTTTTATTAGGATTAGTTTTTAGGAATTTATTTTTAATTTTATTATATTTTACTTTTTTTTAGAAATTTAGTTTTTTATTTTTATTAAGATTTTTATTTTTATTTTTATTTCTTTACTTGAGTCTTTTATTTAGTTTTTCATTTTATCCTATTTTATTTTCATTAGGATAGGGTTATTAATTTAAACCTTTTAAAGTGTTTTTATTTTAAGATTATATAATTTTATTTATTTATTTATTTTGTGTTTTAGATTTGTAAGTATTATTAGGAATTTAGTTTTTTTTTTAATATAGAATTTTTTTTCAATTTTAGATTTTATTTTTAAATTTTATTACAAATTAAACACACACGTGTCACTAACACACTCACCCACTCAACCACACCCAACTCATCTACACCCCCCTCCACTATTCATCATCCCCTACCTTTCACTACCTCTCTCTCTTTTAATACCCAAAATCCAAATTAACCCGACCTCCCTTTTGAACCCTAACCTAATACCATAAACCCATTTGCCTTTTATCCCCATTCTTCCATGACGAAATCATTTTTTCCATCTGCATAAAAACCAAGACCACAAAAGCCAAACAAACCATTAAACCCACATGTGTTTAAACTCCTTTTACCCCAATACCCAAATTACCCTCATCACAAATAAGATTTTATTACCTTACACCTTACACCTTTGCCATGCTCATTGCTCTCATCCTCGCTCAATTTTATCATTATAAAATTTACCCCTAACCTTATTGCACCTATAAATTGAAGAGTTGGTGCCTTTGAAGAGAGGATCTCCAAATTAGTTTTTAAACTTTGTGTGATAAAATTCTCCCTACTCCTCTATAGAGAGTATTTGTATTTTTAGCAAATATCTCAATATAGAGGTGTGTGGTGAAATTTATCTCTAGGATGAATTCTACTTCACCCCTCTATAGTGTGTATTTATATTTCTAGCAAATATTTCAAAACAGAGTGATGTGGTTGAATTCCTCCCTCTTGGATGTAAATTTTAATCCATTCCTTTATGGTGAGTATTTCTATTTTTAGCAATTTTCTCAACATAAAGTAATGACATAGAATTTATATCCTTGGATGAGTTCTGTTTTACAATTTTATAATGACAGAATTTGTATTTTTAGCAAATATCTTTTATTATTTAAGTGTCCATTATGAATTCATCCATTATCCATTATCCATTGTATATATTATAGTTTAGTTTTATATCTTTTTATTTGTAGTTTTTATTTTAGAATCAATAAATACATTTGGTAGTGATTGTAATTGAGACAATTTTGGGATTGTAATTAAAGATTCCATTCCAATTCAAGGCTAAAATGGTTTGATCTATTCCTCTTTATTTACTCTCACTTTGATCCTTACATGCTTTTTAATTGTTTACTTTTATTTTTGGATGATGATTAATGAGGGCAAATATCACATTCATTTTGATGAATTTTAAAGCCCTCATTAGTCCAATTTAGTTACTTTGCTTTTTAGCACAATTTTGTTTATATATATATTTTTTGAAAATTAGCTTTTACTTCTTAGTTAGTGCTTTAAAAATTAGTATAGTTAGTTAATTAATAATCCCTTGAAAAATCCATAAAAAAAATATAAAAAGCAAAAATAGAAAAATCATAAAAAATAATAATATGCAAATGAATTTACACATGTCTTCACTTATTTTGTGTTTCATCCTTAGATTTGGATTATCTCCCTTACTGACCCTACGCATATTTTGAGTTTATTTGTAGGTTAAAAGGAATTTTGATGGAAAAGGAATTATAACAACGGCATCACATACACAAGAGACGCATTTTATTGTCTATCACTTGATCTGAGAGCTACAACTTTCGTGAAGACTTTGCTTAAAAATACTAAAGTGTGAAATTATCGAAATGCCCCTAAATGTGCGAACTTTGAAGGAACTTTACTGAAACGCGACAAAACTTCACACTAAGCACCCTAACACCTAAAATAGCTCAATAATACCTCAAATAACATGTTAGTGCATAAAACGAAGGTTGTATGATTAACGAGCATAATTATAGTAATTACGGTACCTGAGGGGGGCTAAAAATGCATAAGTTAATGGGTAATAAATGCAATATTAATGAAGTATCAAGTCCCTTGTATGTTTTGAATTTTTCTCAAAACAAATTTTGTTTTGAGTCATAGATAGCTTTTTTATTTGCCACGATCCCCTATAGTCTATGACATAAAGTATATTGAAGGCGTTACGACAAAGCTTCAAAAATTCATCATTCCGATTTATGGTGCATATATCGTCTTCAGTCAAATTGCATCCTGAGATTTCTCAAGTATGGATGCATAATGTTAACGAAACTCAAAATTTATTTTAAATTGTTTAAGAATGTTAATTTATTAAAGAATATTTTTAAAATGTTTTTATAGTGTTTTAAAATGTTTACTCTTCGTTTTATTCTGAGATAAGGATGGATCAGAGTTGTATAAAACACAAACTCTATTATTTATGGTTCAGACGACATTAATGGTCATTCAAGCGAGAAATGCATATCATTAAAACGACATGTCGATCTCGTTCGAGTGACATGCTATCTTGTTTGAATGATGCGTCGCCTCAAGAAAATTAATTATGGCATGTTTTCTTAGAATTTCATCTGGTGTGCAATCCAGAGAAGCAATATACATCCAGTATGATTTTTGCACAAAGTTTTTAAAGGTTTTCTAAGTCTAAAATATCCTTAGAGTTCCAAAGACCCGAGTTTTCATCATCACAAGCAATAGTGATATTTGTTTTTCACCAGTTGGAGTTTATTATACATTTTGAAGAACATCATTGGGTTTTGTGCAGAAGAACTGAAGGAGTTCGTGTTAATATTTCATAGACTTTCCAAGCTACATCGATGGACACCTAGGCATTCGCGGAGGCGACTACTGTGGACAGGATTCACTAAAGGATTCGCGTGGGCACTGTGGAGGAGTGGTTGAACATCAGAAGAGCATCAAGTCTCGTGTGGATCGATTCGTTGAGTAATACTTATGTCTATTACTTCTAATTCCACATCATATTCATTGTCTGACTTGGGTCATCCAAGATTTTTTCCCTTTGTGGTTTCCTCACACATCTAGCATTTTGAGCATTATTTTCTTTACTTTACTTGATTTAATCACTAGATATATGTTTGATTAATATAAATAAAATTTGGTTAAGTTAAAATTGGTTCACAACTTGGTGAGGTTTAAAAATTGGAAAAAGCGTTTTTTAAAAAGATAGTTGGTTTTTGTCTTCTTTAAAACACACTAGAAAGAAAAAGGGGCCTACAGGTAAGAGGATTATTTATAATATATGTTTATTTCTCTAGATATACTTTATAACAAAATAAATAACTTTGGATATGAAATAAGGGGGGTTACATAGTCTCGAGTGTATAATACAGATAAAGGGTCATTTTTTCAGATATAAGACCATTTACACACCTATGGAATCGGGGTCATAACACTTGCCTCTTTTAATATAAGAATGTAATACTGATATTCGAAGGATGAATATAAGAATATATAAAAAATCATTGATTTATTGAAACGAAATACTCATGTTTCCACATTGTATGCTTAATTGAAACTATAATTCAGATTTGTTTGAATTGAAAGGAATGTCTTTACTACAATACTAATTAAGGATTTTATATGCCTCTAAATGAATTCCTTGATTGTAAATGTGAGTATCTTTCTGAACTTTCAACATACTTTCCAAATAATGAGAAATGCTACATAATTTATCACGTTGAGGTCATTTTAGTGATAACTACCATTTCGTACTCATGAAGAAACTTAATTTGGGAATAAATGGATATTTCCTAAAATTTTTTATATGTCTTCTAATCATTTGTATATAGATAATAGGTAATTTTAGAAGACCTGGGGTCCTTTAGTGTGTAAAAGGTGGCATACATACTAACAGTAGGAACCATCTTCAAGTAAGTATTAACATGATAAATGGGAAACTTATGATAGGGTTGATGTAAATAATTTGAATGGGGTTTATTGCGATAGTTACCTTGTTTGATTTCTCATATCTTGACATGTAACAATTAACAACTTATAGATAAGGTTTTGACAAAATTCTAAGTTTGATGATTTTGTGGATTAAAATTTAATAATTCAATTTATAGCTATTTTTAATCAGTTGTGTTTCAATAGTTTTGTAGGGTCATAAGGGAACCTCTTAAATTCCATATGATCCAAAAAAAAATTCACTGGGTTAGACTCCAGATATACTCAATTAAATTCTAAAATAATAAGATTCTTTTCAAAAACATTCTTTAGGGTTTTAAAATATTTCTAGGACAATCCCACAATTCTTAAATCAAGTGTTCAAAATGGGTTGTAAGATATTTATAATCGAGAAAATCTCATAATATATTATTAGGTATGGACTACATTTATTGTATCTACATATATTTTTAGGCCGTGTTCTCACATATTTAAAATCAAATGAAGTATACAGAATCATAAAGCAGGGTAGGGTAAAACTCATTTATGAATTTAATAAAATCCCAAATTTTCAGGCGAGCTTCTTTTTGCAAAGATATAATATGCTTTTTTCCTTCATATGCCTATCATAAATGAAATAGGAGATTTGGGTAAGGAGCTATAAATTGGTTTACTTTCACTAGTAATTTGCTGATGATTCATAGTAATACAATAAGAAATGGACAAGTAATAAGACGTTAAGGTATATAGAGAAAGAAGGGTCTGGTGTAAAGGTATCATTTTATAAGGTAAACAAAGTGCTATCTCTATAAGAACTTCATTAGTCTTGGTAATTTGCATAACTTCATTATTACATTTTACTCATATTCACCTAGGTTACTCACATCTCACCCAACCTTAGAGCAACAAAGGTACCTATAAGTGTCTAGGATACTATCATTCACCTGCCACGGGCAAAAATCCAATATGTGTATTAACAACATTATTAGGGTTTCAGACTGGGGTTTCCTCTGAAAATGGATTATAAGGGAAACATACGTATGATATCAATATCATATAAATGGATTATGAAACATAAGGTTTCATCTGATCACAAATATAGAAGTTATTTATGGGTAAGAAATTGCGTTACACAACAGAATCCGTAATATATATGATGATATTGTACTTTTGGTGATATCTCAAATTAGGGTGACATGGAAAGTAACTTTCAGATGTTGTAAAGTAGATGGTATAGGTCAATTGACCAAAATTTATAGATAGGCTTAGGTTATGTGGAAAATGTAATTGTGGAATAGGATCCGATACGTAGTACCATTACATTTTAAAGAGTATAATGTCTTGACTTAGCCATTCCTCTTATCAATAAATCTTCTAAGCAAATGATAAAGTCTTATCAAAGAATTTTCTAATATGTTTTCCTATTTCATCCTATTCATGTACCATTCTAACTAAAGTAATTGTTTCTCACTTCCTGTTGGGAATAATATACAATATAATTAAGTGCAATGTGGAAGACGATAACAAAAGATCAATAAAAAGTGTAATTACCTTCATGGATGAGAAATGGAGTTCCAAATGAAGTAATTTATTCTCAAGGAGAGTATCAATAGAATTGTTTGAACAAGATAAATGTTCTTTATGTAAAGAGTTGTGGAGTATATTGTATACAACCCCTTCCTAAGATAACTTTCTTAATAAGCCTCTTATAAATCCTTGACCGAATCTTACTATAGCTCCTCAAGATTCTTAAATGGTTTATTGACCATGTAAAATCGTATTATTAATATAATAAGTTCCTACATAGCTCATCATATATAATGTAGTCCAGAGATTGAATTTTCTCAACTCATGTCTTAACATATTATCCTAACCATCCTTATGATTTGATTACCTTTCTTAATCCATGTCCCGCATAGGCTATTAACCTTGGTGCTCTGATACCAGGTTGTCATGCCTCAATTTCTCAAGCTTGATGTTTATCTTAAAAAACACTAAACCATAAAAAAAATCCATAAAAACACTGAGCTTATATTGATAGTATAGTGGGTTATATTATATAGTTTCAATTTTACATCATTATCTTACTCCGTCTTAATTAACATTAACTTCCATATACTTATCTCTTAAACAAAACTATACTTGATCTTCATTCTATCCTTGCTTAAGATTTCAAATTTCTCATCATTGCCAATAAGTACCTTTTTAAAATCACTGGAGAGGGTGGAAAAGAATAAGAAAAACATTCCTCAGTTGATAATTCCAATTCTAGAATAATCAAATTATGTAGAGATTGGTAGCATAATGATGAGCTACAATTTATGATCAATTGGAATTAAAGCAATATATAACAATATGAAATATCAACAGTATCGAGCAATGACATAATTTAATATGTTTATATTTGCAAGGACATTATGGTGATTTTAACTAAACCGGTGATATCGCGTCATAAAGTTAAGGGTTTAGACTTTTTTATAACATGATGATGTATAATTATCGGTTATAGAGGCTTCAAATCCGTAGCAATACACTTATAATAACATTCATCCAAAATATTTGGAGAATAATCAATCCAAAACGTTTGGAGATATATTTAATCTAAAACCTTTGGAGATAAATTAACATTGTTGAGCCCAACTCTAAAGAGTGCCATCCATATGGTAATCAAATCTAGGCACTCGAACCCTGAGTCCTAGAGGCCAAATATCACTCCCACGGATATAATGGCAGTCTATTCCCTGAATTATAATGTATGCTATTTGGGGTTTTATTGAAATGATCTCGTGTTTGTGAAATAATTGTTTTACAGAAATCAAATGTTGCATAGAATCATAGGGTCAAGGCTTTCTCAATTAAGACTTTAATCAATATTTAATGGGTTTTTGAAATACACAAAATAGTTCATAAATGAGAAAAAGAGTTATGGTACTAATACATAGTGATATGCACAATTGCAATAATTCAAGGTATAAACGTGAAATAATATTGAAATAAAATTCACTAACCAACCTATTATGGGATTTTAGTTGGCTTGGTATAAGTTGAATCTGATATCTCTGGCTGCGACTTTTAATGAAAAGGTTACAATGATTAATCCAAAATAAAAATATTTCTCTAGTTATAATATTGGGTGCTTATGTATTCTGATTAATAGGTTCCACTTTATTAATATATCGGTTCATAATTGAATTAATTCTAGTGGTGAACTAATATTTCAATTATGCACAATATCTATACAGGAACCGAGTTCCATTTCTCACAAAGTGTTACAAGTTATCAAAATAACTTTTTGGGAAAAAAGTGTGATAAAAATTATGTTTTTGAAGTATAAATATATATTTATGTTATATCGAAAAAATATTTAATAGTGTAAGAGAATGGTTTGGTGTCAATTAAATAAAAAAAATAATATTTATGATGTGTATTGGGTGACCCTTAATTGACACGAGGGCTTAAAATATGATTTTTAACAAAACGACAACAAACACAAATATTTTCTACACTCACATAATCTACTCGTCGTTATAAACCTAACAGTATTTTCCTACATTTTTCTAAATAATCATTTTAAAAGATATGATTTTTAGAAGTTTTTAAAGTACAAAATGAGTTTAAGAACTTAGCATTGGTTTTGGTTTTTAAAAGAACCCAATTTTTTTTTCACTTACCATACCCATCGTCGGTCATCCCAACTCCCGTAAAACACACCGCTGGCCCTTTTCTCTTTCCTTCCTCTTTATTTCTCCTCCCCCCCTCTCGACTTTGCCCTCCCTCTTTGTCTAACTTTGCCCCAGCCGTAGGGATGCTGCTTCTCCTCATCTATACCCGACACACACACACACACACACACACACACACACACACCCATCCACCCACCTGTATACGCACACCTCCTTATAAAACACACGCACACTATTGTTAATGCAATACACACACATGTATGCACAAACCTATATAAAGCACATGAACACCTATTAACACACTGCACACACTTGAACACACACACACACACACACACACACACACACACACACACACACACACACACACACACACACACACACACATATATATATATATATATATATATATATATATATATATATATATATATATAATAATGCTCTTATGCGGACTGTCCCGCATTTTAATAGTGCGCACTGTACATGTGTCACCTAACGGTGAGACTAGAAATTATTAGCTAAATTATAGGCACTCTCTCTCTGTTTTAGGCTCACATCCAGGTGACACATGTATGGTCCGCACTGTTAAAATACAGGATAGTCCGCACAAGATCAGTACTATATACACACACACACACAGTTATACACACACGGTTATGTATATATCACACACCAAAACAAAACCCAACATAACCAATTCTCTCACCCAAATTTTTTTATACCCACTTACACTTAAGAACACAAAAACCAATTTAACTATATATATATATATATATATATATATATATATATATATATATATATATATATATATATACACTTATTGGAATTTCCACCCTGAATCCTCGTTATAATGCCAGAAATACATAATCTCATATATGTGTCTACATATCAACACAACCCATAATAGTCAATCATCTATATTCAGACTTAACAACATATACATATCTATTGCACACAGGAATGAACAACGAGTTATTTGAGGGAGAATAAGGTGTGACTTAGAAATGGTTTTCGGGTCCTCTGTTTATAGAATAGTTAAATGGGTGGGTGCAGGTTGTTGAGGTGGAGCTTTGGTTTATGAAGGCAATTTGTGAGGGGATAGAAATAGTGACGACGATTATTAGTTAGGATGAGGTTGGATAAGAAAATATCTACCCACTATAGGTGTATTTATCTATGCCCCCCAAGTATAATGAATATTATATAATTTTCCCTAAATATTTGTATCATCTAACTTCATCATACTTTTTATGTGTAATCAGTTCTAACTATATATATGCTAAATATAAAATTTAGAGTGAAATACACTTATAATAAAATTTTGGGGTAATAATATACAAACTTGAAAAATTTCCAACGTTTACTAATAATTGAGTTTGGGTATACTTAACACATACCTGAAATTATTTGCAAGTTAATTTAAGTTTTAAAATAAATTTTTGACCTAGTACTAAATTTAAATGATATTTTAAAATGTGGGTTGTTATGAATAAATGTATGGTAATACTTCCTGAAGTATAATTTGTTAATCTAGCCCAAACTCGCTTGGAGTTTAGGCTTCGAAAGAAATTTGATGAAGAAAAAATAAAAGGATCTAGTAGAATTGACTACCTCGGTAGCCAGTTTCGAGTGACTTTTAGAATAGGAGAAATAAAGGAATAATTACTCTTTCGAATCATATTATAAAGACCCAAACTTGGAGATAGATGTTGCAGAGTTCGTAGGAACTAAACCAATAGTTTTTGGGCACTTGGTTTGAAAGAAAACTTCAGCAAAATCTTATGTGCATAAAGATAAGGGAATGATTAAAAGATACACTTTTGATATTAATAAGGAAGATGAAAATTTTGATTACTTATCATGTGAAAAAATGTTATAGTTCAATGATGATGTACGAATACCAAGTAATAATGAATTATGAGGGGAAAATATTACAAATAGCACAAAAGTTGAGCTAATTCCACTAATTCGTGTTCTGTTTTTTGAATTTAGGTTCAAGTTCTAATAAAAAAAAGGGGAAGCTCGAATTCTCAGGAAAGGAAGGCAATATCATGTGGGTTGATGAAAATCCTTTTCCCGGCATCATAAAATTTGGGGATAACATGCAATTAGTTTAACTTTCCAAAGATGGCAGCCATGCCAATTTGAAGGTTAAAACTAAGGCTAAAGAGAAAGTCTCAAAGCCAGGAAAATATATTGATGACCCAGACCCTAAGATATTGAAACATTTGTGAATATAATATGGAGAGGAGTACACTAAAATATGCAAAATTGTGGGTTCAAAAGGGAAATAATCGCATAAATGATAAGAGCGTTCCCATAATGGCAATGCATAATCTTTCGAAGGCCAACCAAAAAAGGAGCCAATAAAATATTACGATCTAGGATTTGTCCATCAAAGGGCATGAGTTCATAAACGAAGCAAAGAGTTTAACTAGACATTCACGCACAACATAAAAGACAATTTCCTAGGATACACTAGTTCAATATAAGTGTTCAACTTCCAAGAAATATTTAGTACAAAAGGTTATGATTTGAGAGGAATGTCTCCACTCAATCCATTTTCAATTGGGATGATGATAATTCCCCACAAAATATGTCATTAGTTAAAGGTGTTTCAGATTAGTTTATGGTATATGATTTGAAGGTGGCTCAACAAATTAACAATGCCTCTAACATTGGCAGAAAGCCAAAGTGGTTTAAATCACAATAGGCTGCTCCTTGCATCTGGCATGTGGTACAGGCGCTAAGTTTTAACATTACTAGGATTCAATAAAGGCACATTCAAAGGAAATTTAGGCCTTGGTAAGAGACATCCCAAATTTTTTGCACACATGGATCATAAAGGCAAGCATTTAGTTCTTTGAAGCCCAACCTAAGGTTTAATAGAGCACAAAGAGGAAGTTAACTAATAATCAGAGATGTTGGATGAAAAGGTCAGGGAGTTAGATCAGGCCATACGTGATAAGCATCCCAAAGTGTACATTTGATACCCCGAGTAGATGTATGTTAGTTGCAAATTCTCGGCAATTTGGGACTTATATGCGTAAATGTTAATGTACATGCTTGATCATCGTTTGCGGAGTTCAAACGCTTATTTTAAGGCAAATGTGCAATTAATGGAGCTAATTCCCCTGTCCTGTAACCTTAACCAAGCCCAAACCTTCACCCGGGCCCGTGTGTGTTTAGTTTTTGCTTTTTAAATTTTTTAGATTTTTAGTTTGAGTCATTTTTATTTTTAGGATTTATTTAGAATTTTCTAGAATTTATTTTCTTTTTCTTTTTATTTTTTATTTTTTATTTTTATTAGTTTTTAATTTTAGTCTTTATTTTTAATTTTGCTAGATTATATATTTTTAGGGCTTTAGGTTTTATTTTTACTTCTTTTGTAGTTTTTATTTTTATTATTTGAGTTTTACTTTGAATAAATTTTATTTATTTTTAGAGGATTTATTTTTTATGTTTTATTTTAGTGCACCGAGTATTTGTTTTCCTTTATTTTTGTTTGTTTTTAGTTAATTTATTATTATTTTTGTTTTGTTTTGTTTTATTTTATTTTATTATTTTTTATTTGAGTCGTGTTTAGAATTTGTATTGTGTGCCGTGTTATTTTTATTTTTTTAGTAAGTTTTATTTTTAGTTTTTGTTTTTATTTTACTTATTTTTATTTTATTATTTTTATTTTTCTTATTTTCTTATTTTATTTTATTTAGGGTACAAAGTTAAACACACACATACACCCTACACCTCACCACACTAAAACATCCCCTACTTCATTTTCTACCTCTCACCATCTCACGCTCTATCCTAAAACCTCCATAACCACAACCTCCTAACAACCATAAACCCCAAATCAACCAACACTTCCATATCACCACCAATACCCATCTCCTTACCTCCAACCAAACCCGATTTATCCTATCCGAACACCACCGCCTGCCCCCCAGCTCCGCCGTGACCTATTAATCCTCCACCAAAAACCCCCATGACCCGGTGTCGAAACCGCTGCCACAAACTCGATAGCCCCCGCTGACGACCCGTCCGCTCAAACCTAAGCTCCATTCCATACCCGATTCGTCGGCGATCGCAACCCATTAAAACCCAAGTCTGCCTAGCTTAAACCCGGATGCGACCTTCCCAAACCAAAATCAATCCACAACTTTCATATCCCAAACCTTTCAACCCGTTTCACCTCAATAACAGACCCGACATCGTCCACTCCGACCCATTCGTTCAAGACCCATTTCCCCTCTTGAGCCAGAATTATACCTGCCAAAGCCAATAAACCAAATGCAAAATAAAACCCATTTACCCCACATGTCTTATTTCCCCTTTTAACCCAATTCCAAAATTACCCTCAACTTATCCCCACTCTCTCATCACCTCACCATCCACATGCTCTCATACCCTTATACCTCAATTAACCCTCACCCAATACCTCACACACACTCATACACATTTAACCTCCCCAATTTACTCTTAGCTCCATGTGCTGCACTATAAAAGAAGACCCAAAATCTCATTTGGAGCTAGAATAGACTTGGAGAAGAAGAGAGATAGTTTAGAGTAGAAAATAAATTAGGGAGAAAAACATTTTGTAAATAGTTTATTTTTTTTTATTTTTTTAGAGTTTTAGTGAGATTTAATTGTGAGTGATTTGATTTGTATCGAAGAAGATAGAGTTCAAATTGCCAAATTCACGGAGACTTGTTGAAGATTTGTTCTCTTTCTCTACTATTTTATTTTATATGCCTTTGTGATTATGTATTCATCATGTTTAATATAATGTTAAGCCAAATCCCCTTTCAAGAGGTGGGGTGACCCATTATTTGATGTTAATTCCATTTTAATTAGTTTATTTACATTAAAATACCCTTTGATAATTAACTTCACACTCTTACTTTATATTTATTCCTTGAGAGAGGGTAAATGATTTTTGAGAGAAAATCAGAATTCTAGCTATAATACCCATTTTAGAATCGAACTAGAGATAGGGGTTTCTCAAGTAAGGTATCATTCCTTGAATTTCAACTCTAAATTTATTTTCTATGATTTAAACTAGTTTAATCGATTGATCTTAGCGGGTGATTTATTAAATGATGTTTGGATCTACATTTCAATAGTTGTAGAAGTATTAAAATTTATTTTCTAAAACGTTATTATCAAAATTACATTTGCAACGAGAGTTGATTTGTGATTTTGATACTAACTTGGGATAATTAATTTTAATGAAGGGAATTCTTTCTAGAGATTATTTCCTAGGGAGAGAATATACTAGAGATAAGTTATTACAAACTAGAGCTCTTACTCACCCACCATTGTCATTTATTCTGAAGCTTTTATAGATAACTTTCAGAGATTTTTGACTGAGTTACTTCTGAGTTCTTTTTATTATTATTTGAGTTATACACGAGTGTCTTTGTGAGTTCAATCTGAGTATTGATCAAATATAATATTGTGTGTCAACTTACCTTTGTTGAAGAGTTCTTAGGTTATAATTCATCACCATACCTAAAGGGGTTTCACCTCAACTAGTACTACCATATTCCCAGGCTATAAGAGGACTACCCTACTATATTTGACGGCTATGCTGGGGAGGTATTCTCCTAAAATTATGGTGCAAGATAATGTTAATCGTATCATAGATTTTGACGCTATTCAGCTTAATTAAGAACAAGCTACGAGGGAGCTTGAGTCTTCTAGGGATGGGGTTTCTCGAGTGGAGGTCCCCCTAGTTCAAACGATAATAGGCGTCCCAGGGGTGATGTAATATTCCACTAGTGATGGGATGGTACAAGCACAAATGGCCCTTCTTATGGGAAAGTTCTTCAAGTTTTTATAGACTCCTGCTGCTACAATGATTTTTGGTGGATTTGACCCCAGTTCCTTCGTAACACCGATGGCAATTTCGATATCCCCACTGAACTCAACTCCAATGGGGACTGGCCCTACGAGCATAGTACCCACTCCTATCCCAAAGGTGGTAATCCCAGGTGTGACATGTGCTCCAATTATGGTAGGTACACCAGGTGCAACGAGTATTCCACCTGTGGTCCCTCATCCTATTGCTCCAACAGTCGAGAAAAAATCAGCATCTGTCCTTAAAGAAATGAGGAAAGAGATGTAGAAAGAGATGTTGAAAATGATAGCAACTTCCTCACAATCATCTAATGAGATAACGTCGGTGTATTAAGATTTTTGTACTCATTATCCATAGGAATACAAAAATGAGCCTTACCAAAAGGACTACATTCCTCCCATCTTTGACAAGTACACAGGAAGGGGGCGGGGGGGGGGGGGGGGGGGGGGAGGGGAGGAACCCGAAAGAACATATCAAACTCTTCATCAAGCATGTGGGGGCTCACTACAACAATAAGAAGCTTAGGCTGAGAGAGTTTTTCAAATCCCTAACCAGTAAGGCTTACACTGGTACTCCCACTTGGCACCTAAAAGCATCTTAATGCGGGAGGAAATGCATGTGTTGTTTGTCCCGAAGTTCTTTCTGGCAGAAGATGAGTTCACGTTGACCCAGCTTGGCAGGGAGAAGCAATGACCAGGGGAGGATGTGGTAGCATATGTTCAAAGGTTCAGGGAGAGGTCCCTCTATGTAATAGAATATGTCAAATAGTCCAAACTGATGTAGCTTTGTGCTGAAGGTTTTCTCCCAGAGTATATTTACCATCCCATCAATGAAACACGCAAAGGAACTTTTGCAGCTTTTCTAAAGGCAGAAAAAATATATCAATGGTTGTTCGAACAAATACCGTCATGGTGCCTGTGATGTTTAGGCGATCGATATAGCCCGCCACAGCATGTGGCCATCCCCTACGGGTAGGGTATGTCGATGGAGGAGAAGGGGCCAAGAAGCCATAGAAAGACAATAATAGAAAGTTTGGTAGGGACATGGAGGACCCATCGCCACTACCTTGCAGTGTCGAAGAGGCTGTCAGTTATTACAACACCATGGTCCAAGGGGGAACGGTGTATGAATCCAAGTCCATTCCAGTCGTGGAAATATATACAATAACTAAAGTTGATCCCAAATACTTTTAGATCCATCGAAAGGTGGGCTGTCTGACGAAAACCTGTTTTACACTAAGAAAGATCATAAGCAAACAAATGAAGATGGGGACTATGCAGATCCCTCAGGAGAATGTAAATGCCAACCCCTTGTCAGCACACGGGGCGAACTTTGTAGCTTCTTATGATGAGGAGGCTGAGTGGGAACCAAGAGAACCAAAGATTCAGCGGGAAGAATTTGAGGATACATTGGAGGACTATACTAGGGGGTGGCTAATGTGGTGATAGATTACGATGAATATAGTGCAAGGGATGTGGAAGACGTGTACAACTTGTTTTGGAGAAGATATAGATCGAGGGTTAGAGTAACAGGCTCTTTCGTAGTCACAAAAGTTCTCATGGTTCTTCGACCAAGTGGGGATGCTAAAGGAGAGCTGAGTGGAAATAACACAAGTGATTTTAGACACTACACATAAAAATGCAGTACCATCGCTGAAGTAGAGTGGGCCCATGGCTAGGCTGGTAAAAAAGTTTTTGTCTGAAGTAACCTTTAGTGATGCTGATAGGGGAGTAAGGTTCCCATATAACATGCCCCTGTATATAACTGCTAGTATTAATAGAGTGAGCTTTGCAAGGTCCTTGACGGACGAGAGAACATCGATAAACATCATGCCAATTAGTTATTTCCAGATAGCCAACATTCCAGAAGAAAGGTTGATACTAATGCCTCTAGTTATTTCTGGTTATGATAACCAATCATTTAAGTCAATTGGATATGTGAATGTTGGGATTATGATGGGGAATCTCACTTCACACATCAAATTACACATGATTGAGAGTACCACTTCATACCAGCTTCTAATAAGAAAGGTGTGGATGCACAATCATGACTTAGTCTCTTCGACATACCACCAATGCACGAAGGCCATTGTGAAGGGGGTTGAGATAGTCCTACGGGCAATAAAAAAGCCCTTCCCCATCGAAGAGGCTCATCTCGTTGATGCAACTTTTTACTCAAAGTTAGAGGAAGATGTTAGGGTCTTGATAAGAAGGATATAATGAGCAAGAGTTCCCTCCATCAGAGAACGAATGGGGACTATGAATGGTCAGATTAACGAAGGAGGAAGAGGAGAATAAGTGGTCGAGGAAATTCACCGTGCTGATCCTAGAACTCAGAATATCTTGAAACAACTCAGAGATAGAATGAGGCTTAGGATGGATCCGGTAGAGCACAAGGCCCAATGACAGAGTGTGTTGATTTTTATCCATTTCTTTGTTTAGTCCATGGGTTTGCTCACATTTAGTTACTAAGTATGCTTTTCTTGTAAAAATTTCAAAAAGATTTTCTTTCTTTTTTCTCCTTTTTTGGGCATTCTGCCTTTGTTTTCGATGATAAATTTTAATAATTGCTCGATCTAATAGGCAACTCAATGATGCATGCTCTCAATTTTAGAAGTTATTAGATGCTAGTCCTCAATTATTAATATTGTGAATAACTTCATGAATTAAACATTAATCTGAGCACATGCGCTTTTAATATTTTATTGATTTGGTTTAAGATTTTTATAACTTGGTAATCTTTTGTTGCATTGTATATACTTACACCGAGTAAGCTTTGTACCTTTCGTCATTTGTGTGTTTATACACTATTCTTTCCTATTTGAAAACGTTGAATTCGTCAGTAATCTCTCTATTCTTTCATTGATCGTTCATTAATTGAGTTCATACTTGGAATGCATTACTTGAGCATGATTTTCAAAGTTTGTTTTGACTCGAGAATTGCATAAACTTTAGGAAATAAACATAGGCAATCTTTTTTATATCATCCATATTGACCTTGACCTCACCTTATATATTCCCCTTATCACCCCCTTTGAACCTAAATATAGGCCCTTCGTTTCATAAACCCAAATTCCCATAACCAACTCCACATTGGAGCAATAAGCCATACATATCACCTACCTTACCTTTGTTTGGAAAGTTACTTGGGATTGAATGATGTTATTGTCACGTGGTTACAATTTGAGGATGAAAAGAGTGAGAAAAGAAGAAAGTGTAGTGAAAAAGAAAAGAAAAAAATAGGAAACAAGAGAAAAAGAAAGAGAAATTTGTATATGCTGTATATAGTTCAATAATCCTTGTTGCTCTCCAATTCATATTTAATGATCTTTTTGGAACTTGTTTTCCAATTTTTGATATTGCTCGCATGGCCGCATTTTCCCATTATCTCGACTTTTCATCTCCGAATACTTTGAATCCATACATATCCTTCGTTTCGTACCCTTAACCCCAAACCTATATTACAACCCTATAAAGTCCTATGTGATCTTAGGGTGAATTTAATTTAAAAGTTAAAATAGTTTTGATAATATGTGAAAATGCATTTCACTCATTTAATGTGCGGTATCTTTCATTGAGATTACAGTTTTTAATTTCCTATATAGAGTTCTTTATTTGTGACATATGTGCGGCCTAATTTACATTTACATTTACTCTTTATGCCTGCATGTTCTGTGTGTTACCTCCCTATTTCGAGGGAATTCACTCGATGAGTGTAATGCTCGTGAGGATTGAATATATGCTTGCTTGCATTTTTATCCGATTTATATAAGTTTTTGCCAAATCATGCTTTGCATGTGCTTTCTCCCCTCCCACATTTTAAAGCTTCAATTCGATGAGGTGCATTCTATAATGTTAATAATACGATCTTTTGTTTGAATTCGTTCATTATACTAATTACATGTTGAAATCTTGTGTGTTGTTGTTGAGTTTGTCGCATGTTGGTTTGGGCATACTTTGAGGAAACATATGATGTTTGTGGGTTTCATCCTTGAAAACCCTCACGAGACGACACTCGTCAAGTAGGGTAACCTAGGGGTTTCACGGCTTATTGGATATGCTAAATATAATCGTGTTACCTACGAAAGTGGCATTTATATTTCGATGCTTATATAGCAATCATTTTATTCTCGGCTCATCGCCTCTATACAAAAACCTAAACTTATGACTACACTCAATAAAAGGGAGTATAGCGGCCAAGTACGGGTATCAAAAATCCACAGAGGCAAGTTGCTAGAATTTAATTAGTTTATTTCTTCTCAATAAAAGTGTAAAATATAATTATAAACAAAAGGAAAAGAAACAAAAAGGGAATAATTAATCTAGGCATGTGTTTAAACTAGACTAATAGAAATGATAAACTATAGGCTACATAGGATATCCCTCAGCTCAGCTTAACGTGTATAAATGGTTACATGGTTCTACAGATTCATTACAATTGCGTCTCGTTTTGACAGTTAATTAAATCCAGATTTGTCACATCCCTAAATTCGCATAAAAGTCTGATAAGATTTTGGCATCAACAAATACCCCAGAAATTACGCACACAAGGTCGTAAGTACGGAGCATACATGATATACCCCGTCAAATCACCTAGGCATAATAACTAGGATAACCCAATCGAAATAAACACGTATCTTCCATCACCATAGCAAAGCAACAAGATAAACACGAGTCAAGTTCGATCCAACACAACCAAGGTTAATTTAACCTAGAAAGCATGATAAAAATGCGGTAAATAAATGGGGTAAATCTACACTAGAAAGCATGTAAATAAACCCAATAAATCTAAAATAGAAAGCGAGTAAAAACGCGGTAAATAAAGAAATACAAACATTGGAAACTTGGACTGATAGGGAAGATGGGGGATAGTGTTCTACACAACCTCGAGGGGCAAACCCCTCTATACGAGCAAACCCTCGGAGGGAGAAAATGGCAGACTCCCTAAATCCTCCAAACCCTAGCTTCCCTCTCTAACCCTAAGTATGGAAAATGATATATTATTACAAGATAATGAAAATAGAAACCAAAATTGGTTTATATAGTAAGTTGGAAAAGAAATAAAGGAAAAAGAAAAGAAATAGAACAAAAGGAAATTATCGGGTAACTGATACTACCGGTTGACCAGTAACAGGGGCGCGCTCTACCGATCCCTTAAGTTGAGGCCCACTGGTTACTTTGCGAGGTAAAATCCCAAAACACTATCGACCGACATGAGGGGCGCGGTTGACCGGTACTTTGTTTTCTGGTCTTCTTTGGTCTTCTCATGGGAGAAAAGGTTTATAAAAGAAATGGCCATAACTTGATCATCCGAACTCAAAATGATGCGCCGTTAGTGGGCATGCGATGCTAACTCAATGAAATACGCATACGTGGAAATTCCATGAATGAAGTGTGAGTTGACTAAAATGCCCATGAAGTATCGTCCTGTGATGAAACTTCTCCAAAATGAATCGATCCTCACTTTTAGCGTTCCAATATCTATAAAAGCACAATTAACCCTCGCAAAACATGTATATGTCCAAATACGAGGTTGTCTGGTTAATAAGCAAAAATATAGGGATTAATGACCGTAAAAGTGATAGAATGCATAAAGATAAAGGGCACAAATATGCAATATTCATGTCGTATTAAAGGAAAAGAGTCAGATAAGGATCTATGTGGACTTGAGAGATTTGAATAGAGCCTGGCCAAAGGATAATTTCCCTCCACCCTCCATTGATAGCTTGATTGATGCAACTGATGGTCATGAAATGTACAGCTTTATGTATCGATATGTGGGATACATCCAGATCAAGATGGATCCAGCAGACGCAGAAAAAATGGCGTTCAGGACCCCGTTAGGCAACTTCATGTACAAAGTAATGCCCTTTGGGTTACAGAATGCAGGGGCAACATATTAAAGGACGATGATGTCCATTTTCCATGACTTCTTTCACAAGTTTTTAAAATTTTATGTCTATGATCTGGTCATCAAGTCGAAGAAGGAAGAGTCCCATCTAGATGACTTAAGCAGGGTATTCATTCACCGTAGAAAGTATAAAATAAAGATGAACCCCTCAAGTGTGCTCTTAGGTTATAAGTGGAAAGTTCCTTGGTTTTGTGATAGATCGGCAGGGAGTGTAGATGGACCAGGACAAGCAACGAGAAATCATGGAAATTACTTGTCTAAGAATGACGAAGGAGCTCAAAAGTTTCCTAGGTAAAGTATCCTACCTTAGGAGGTTTGTACCAAGACTAGACAAAATGACTCATTCCCTGATGGAACTACTGCGAAAGGGCACGAAATTAAAATGGGAGGAAACTCACCTGGAGTCTTTGACCATGTTAAAGAAGCTACTCACTTCTCCACAGACAATGATTCCTCCAAGATTAGGGATACCGTTGCATCTCTACCTCACATCTACTACAAGGTCCATCAAAGCTCTCTTGGCGCAAGAAGTCGATGGGAAAAAAGGCCAGTATACTACCTGAGTAGGATCATACATAGACCAGAGGCAAGGTATAGTAGTGTAGAAAGACATTGTTTATCTTTGGTATTTGTAGCACAAGAACTTAGACATTACATGCTATCTTTCACAATCCACATTATGACAAGATGTGACCCAATTATGTTTTTGTTGGCAAGAACCATTTTGATTGGAAGAGAGACTAGGTGGTTCCTCATTCTTTCAGAGTATTACTTAAAATGTATGATCCCTCACGCGATTCAAAGTTAAGTGTACACAGATTTATTGGCGATTTTCCCATCGGGGTTATTTGAGCCATCCCGAGAAAGCATTCCAGGGGATGACTTGCATGAGAATTTCTTGGATGAAAACTTTGAAGAATGAATGATGCAGTTCGATGGTTCTTCGGCTAAAAAAAGGGAGGGGAAGGGGTTTCCTTTTCTAAAGGGGAAGAAGAATTTTGTCTTTCCTATAAATTAGATTTCCCTTGCTCCAACAACGAAGCAGAGTATGAAGCATTGGTACTGGGATTACTAGAGTTCCTCCCAAGGGGCAATCTCTCACTATGCATAAAAGGTTATTCAAACTTAGGGGTCCAACAAGTGAATAGGGAATATGCATTGAAGAACCTGAGCCTGGCCCCCTGTAGGACAATCATCCAACGATTGATCAACCTGTTCCTTCAAGTCAAGATAAGGAGGCACCCCTGAATATTGAATAGGCATGCTAATGCCTATGCCACCATCACCTAGAAATTGGCTATTAAAATCGACATAACTACCGTGGTAATACAATGGAAAACAACCCCATCGATTGTGCAATTGATCCTACTAATGGAAGTTGATTCAGATTGGATGGGAGAGATCAGGATACAATTGGAGTTCAGGGAAGGAAAGATGGAACTAAAGGAACTAACACAATACTTTGCCAATCATGGAAACCTCTACTTCGGGATTATGGGAGGATGGTTGTCAAGATACATCAGTTCAGAAGAAAAAGAACAAAGATTGAAGAAGACACATGATGAATACAACAAAATAACTAAGATCCACTTATATAGAAGAATTCAAAGGGAGGGATACTTCTGGCCCATGATGAAGAAGGATGCAACAGAGTTGCAATGAAGGTGCGATACGTGACAACTTTTCTTTTAGGTAGTTGAATGCCACTTTATTGAAACTCAAGAAGACTCTAGGTAGCCTGACATTAATTTTATCAAATACAAAGTCGTTACTCTAGGAAAAATAGATGCGATGGGACTCGAGCGAAGGGCCCAATGATTTTACGTCCAGGAGGAGCAGTTCTATCGGAGAGGGTACTTTAAGAGACTATTAAGATGTATCATGAAGGAGGAGGAAATGGAAGTCTTGAAACAAGACCACGATCCATCTCACATTAGAGGAACGAAGATATATGACCAATTGGTGACCTCGGGTTATTATTGGCTAATTATAGAGAAGGATTCTACCGAGTTTGTATGAAAATGCAAGGCGTGCCAACTGCATGGAAACATGATCCATGCCCCTTTGGTGGACCTATATTCTTTAGCAACTCCTTATCCATTCCACACTCGGGCACTTGACTTAATAAGGGAAATACATCTATCTTCGAGGGGTAAGATCTAGATACTCATGGAAACAGAATGTTTTACAAAGTGGGTTGAGGCGATACCGCTCAAGAGAGAAACTATAACTGTGGTGGCTAACTTTATCAAGGAGCACATTATTTGTAGTTTTAGGATTCCAAAGGTCATGCTCTATGATAACGGGACCCCGTTTGTCAACAAAGAAGTAACGATGCTTATAGACAAATACTCCATCGTCCATCATACCTTGACGGTGGCATATGCTAAGGGAAATGGTCAAGCCAAAGAAACTAACAAGACCTTGGTCAATAATTTGTCCAAAACGATGGAAGACTTCCCAGGATCATGGGATGACAAGATTCTAGTAGTCATGTGGGCCTATCAAATGATTAAGAGGAAGCCTACAGGGTATACTCCATTCTCACTTGTATTTTAGGCTGAAGCAATTCTATCGGTATAACTGGAAGTCTCCTCTTCCTGATACGCCTTGTATAACAATATGCTCCCTCAGAGTAGACATGCACTGTTGGAAGCTTAGATGAGAACAGAGATAATGCGATGCAACATTTCCAAATATACACGAAATAACTCTCAAGAGTATATGATAATTTGGTGAGGTCCAGGAAATTTGTGGAAGGGGATTTAGTCTTGAAGGCAACGGTGAAGCACATTCGGGGGCTCCCATTGCCTAAATTCATTGCGAATTGGGAGGGACCTTTCATTGTAAAGGAGGCTCACGATTCAGGTTACTACTTAATTTCTAAAATGGAAGAGGATAAACATTTTAAGATTAATAACTAATGGTTGAAATTTTATCATGTCTATACTAGCTACCCCAGTTAGAATTTTTTTTATGGTGAAAATAGTTGTATGAGTTATAATTTTCTTTTGTAATGAGATAACGATAAAGAGTTGGTTCATAAATTGTAAGAGTTTGAACTTTGTGATAAATAGAGATGTTGCAATGAAACAAGACATGATGATAAAATACTACCTCTTTTTCATTAATATGACTTGTAACGATTAAAAAAAATTAGGAACTAATGCCAAAGGTTTACATATGAAGAAAAGGCAAGGAGGGTGTCACCCCAAAAGGAACTACAAATAAAGGGAAAAAAAGAAAACCCCAGGTAAAACCGAAGAAGCTGCAAGGCATGTTTGTTGTGTAGCGATGGAACCCTCAAGTCTGGCATGGGCTTAGGCTTATTGAATGACCAGGTTCTCACGTATAAGAAAAGCCTCGTTGCCAGATTTGTCTCTGAGATCAATAGGCTCCATCAAAGGTACCAACTCCAATAATTTAGCTTCCTCTGCCTGTTGTACCTCCACTTGCTTCTAAAACAATTCCTTCTAGTTGGTCAGTTGGGTGGACTTCGGAACCTTCAAATATTCAATGAGCCAAGAAAGCTGGAAACCATCCCTACCCAACTCCCCCAAGTTGCTCAAATGTTAATTTATAACGAGCCTTGACAAAGTTGAAGTATGAGTATTAACAACCTCAGCCATTATAGTCGCCATACCCCGAAGATAATATCCCGTCAAGATAATGTTTGAATGAAGTCAGTCAGGGGTAAAGGTCTTCGGGTGATGGGTGGACAATCACTCGATGATGGATCGATGGAAGGCGAAAAATTGGGTGGATTGTCAAAGGAGCTGGAAGCAAAAGGCATGAGGGGCCACATCAGGAAGTATTACTTTGCGATCGAATTCACTATTAGCCTGAAGATTTGTCATTGAACCTTGGTCGTTATGGCTTGACTCATTCGAGGAAGCTGGTTCCCGATGGGGCAAAGCGACATGTGAAGGACTTCGTTGGGTTTGGTCTTCAGTAGGAGTAGGCTCTCTTATAATCTAAAAAGCGATAAAGAGATATGATTTTGATGAAAAATCTTAACAAGTGGTTTTCATTGTTAAGTCATTGTTACTGGTGGAGTTTGACGAAAAAATGTTATCAGGTGATTTTCATTGTTAAGTCACCGCTACTGGTGGAGTTTGACAAAAAATCTTAACAAGTGGTTTTCATTATTAAGTCACCGTTACCGGTGGAGTTTGATGAGAATCTTAAGAAGTGGTTTTTTATTGTTAAAATAACAGATTAGGTTGTTTCCATTCCTCGTTATAATAGGCATAAAGATAACACTAATGCAAAATAAGGGGAGAAATCAACAGTTACCTTTGGCGCAATTACCGACGGAACAACGTAAGGAATGGAAACATTGTCCTCCCTCGGTATCTCAGAAGAAACTTTTGACAGAGGAACCTCAACTCGAGTAGAAGCACCATCTCCTTCAAAAGGCTCAAGGGCTAAAATTGGACTTATCCCCACGGGAGTAGCCCCCATTGAAGAAGTACCCACATACGATATTAGAACTGGCAAGGGAACAGGCCCTGCAAAAGTATAAGGAACACCAGAGCTAAATGCAATAGTAGCAGCTACAGAAAATCGTGCAACCACAGGTTGGAACGGGGGAGTCAAAGATGACGAAAGCTACAGACATAAAGCTAAGTGTTAAAATGTAAGAAATAATTCCCAAAAAATGGAAAGTCAAACATTTGACTTACCCTAGTGACTTTGGCAAAGTGAGCAAATATAGAGATGGGCCTTAATAGAGGAAGCTGGAGAAGAGGGTCAATGAGGGAAGAGACTAATGAGGATCTGACTCCAACCTGAAATATATCAGGTTACTTAGAAACTGTATACAAAAAGAAATAGATGCGAGATCTGAAAACCATTACCTCAGGAATACTTTGAAAAACTCGAGCGAGGCCCAGAGGAACCACAGATAAAGGGGATGGCTCAGAAGAAGCTCGAGGACTCTCATTTGGTTGAGAGGAAACTCCCTCAGATTCAACAAAAGCATTGGCCCTTCTGGAAGCCTCCTCTATATGATGGGAAGGAGAATGATAAGAATAGGTGAGCCCGATCATGGGAGGATAATGAGGAGAGGTAACGGTCCTAGGATGACCAAAGCGTCCTCCTATAAAGGGACTTACTAGAGGTGAAGTCCGTTTTTCATCAACCTCCTAACAAAGAGAAATAAATTGGCACAAGAGCTAGAAATATACTGTCATGAAGCTGTAAATGGCTAAGTGTTGGAAAATTTACCTCTTGCTCAGGAGATGAGGGTGGTCATCAGGAGATGAGGGTAATGAGATGACCGCTGGTGAGGCAGAAGGAGAGTAGTTTTCAGAAGACCTTTCGGTGGGAACAAACTGAACCTGGGGACTATCATCAGCAAAAATGAGCTCAATAGTAGAAGGTGAGGAGAAGTGTTGGGACTAGAAGTAGCTGCTATTGGACTCACTTCAATCGCCCAATTTTTGCTTACCCTTTTCCCTAATTTTTTTTCCTTTGGCCAGAGACACTATCAACAGTTGGAGCTTTGGACTCTCTCTTTCTCTTCGAAGCCCCCTCAGATGGATCCACCTTAATTGAAGGAAATGTAGAGGGGGGAGGAACATGAGGGTTGGCTTCATTAAATGCACATTGCAACTACGCTAGCTTAACCTAGCACTTCAAATGTATTTCCTCATTTATCTCGGCGTTTAGGGGAATGGAAGCAATAAGGAAAGCATCCAAAGGATCCTGGGACTTGAATCTTGATTTAAAAGCAGTCCCACCTATGGGCACCTTCGCTTTCTTGGCCGTTGGTCGCAAAGGACCCTCACTAGAAACCATAGCAGTAGAAGAATCTTTGGAGGGGGGGTTTAAGCATGGGAGCTTTTTTGGGCTTGGATGAAGCAACATATACCATCGAGTAGTAAGGGGAAAGCTCACAAGGGGGTCTTTGGGAGTTTTTCTCATAGGGAACTCAACCCCAAGACTTGAGTTTCCCTTGAGGACCAGTTCCAAAGCTGGTAAGGAAAGGATTGGAGGATACTAAGGAGGACTTTTGATGAATTGCAGAATTTTGTCCAGTCACATCGGTTAAAATTTGGTCCCAAATAAAATACTAACATCCCCCACCCTGGTGGCACTAGGGATGGTGACACAACCTGCACTCGTGGCACTGAAAGATCAGGCTGGACAAGGAGTGCAACAACTGCATGCCTCAGTAAAAGTGGCCTTTTGATGGGATAGTTGGAACACTGAAGTGTAGCCCCACTCATTATAGGAAGGTAAATATCCAGAAGAGAACATAAGCACCACGGCTTACGAGGGATCTTCCTATATAAGGGACTCAATGGTAGCTCGGACCGCCCTTACCTCAGACTTAAAAAGTTCTTAAGAATGGGCAAAGACTTATTATTGATAAGGCCTCATGACAAAGGAGTCAAGCTTGTCAAAAATTCCATTATCTACTTTCGGCTATGTTTCTTATGATAACGCAAAATGCGAGGGGGCTTAATGGCTTAACCAAGAGGATAAGAAATGAAGTTGGTAGATATGGAAGGAAAATAGAGGTAGAGGAAACCCATCAAAAGAATGGTGTTGCAAAATTGGCCAGGTTGTAACGACCAAGAGACCATTCCATGTCAATATGGGTTCAATCCAACCAAGTGTTGAGGGATCCCAAGGAAATGAAAGCCAGAGGGATATTCAAGCCTCTGGCCAATTGGACGACAATATTTATAAGGTCCCTCAGAGGTTGGTCGTTAGGTTTCCTAGTCAATATAAAATGTGAAAGTATAACGAGAAGGTAGGATGGTAGCTCCAGAGATGTACTTTTACCTTTGCCAATGGTAGAAGAAGCATCCTTCTTAATGGGAGATTCAAAGAAGTAGATAATAAGGGGAGTGAAAGTATCTTTGTTGGAAGATCTAGTGCAAATTCAACAGATCTGATCCAACTCTGACCTATTAGTAGCCTCTTCGGCATCTAGAGTCTCATCAGTATAAGACATATCACTTGTGGGCTCAAGCCCTAGCATCTCCCAGATGTCTTCCAATAAAATGGGGAATTCTCCCTAAGAGACTATGAATGTATGAGTGGTGATGTTCTAGTGGGAGACCAACACTTCAAGAGTAGCATTATGCTTTGAGAAGGTGAACTCCCCAAGCCACTTGGCCCGTTGAAATCGAACTCGGGCTAGAACGTCAACATAAGAACTCTCAATGCGAGTGTTCCAGGCTGCAAAATGGGTTGGAGAGACCCCAAGTGCTTTGAAGTCAATATAAGAGCATGGGAAGTCACCTCGATCAAGTTCAAAATGTAGAGTCCCATATGGGGGAGGAAACCCCATTCAGTTGAGGTTAGTTTTCATCACCTAGTGTGGTGACAATTATTATGCAACACAAATAGATAGGAGAAAGGCAATTACCAAGTAGGAAAAAGGAATGTAAAATGACAATCACATAACAAAGGATATATGTGGTTCAGCAAAGAAGTGCCTATGTCCACGGTGGTGCAGTTTGTTTTATTTCTATATACTCCGGGGAGTGATTACAGAGAATACAACTTGTCCTTTGCCCCGGACCTAGGGTTTTATATATATACATGTACATTTAGGTAAGTGGGGGTGATGGGTTCCCCCACGTCTTCCATCTCTCCCTATAACCTCCCTTAATGGGAACGTGGGAAGATACCGGATCATATTCAGAATAAGAGGCGGGGGACCTGGACTTTGGGCCGCCAAAGATGGGCTACTTGTCCAGGCCCATGGGCCTAATTCTGGGTACCCATAATTGCCCCTAAGTTTTTTGGGCCATGTTTATGGGCTCAATAAATTTAAATGATTAGCCATAATAGCTCTTTTGCAATTCTTCGAAAGTTGTGAAGTTGATTTTGGCGGCACCCGCTTCGTTTCTTGTGTACTATGATTAGTAGAATTTGAAGGTTTGTTGGAATAGCCACTTTTCTATCATCGCTTCAGTCTTTCCAGCATTCTTCCATTCTCTGTGAGCTCTAGCACTTCGTACCTTCTTCTCTCAATCTCCATTCTCATCGCGTCCTAGCTATTTGGGCTTGCGCTTCTTCATCGCTTGAATCGATCTTCTATTTTGTAAGTTTCCTGTGCCTTTTCTTTGTACTTTCTCTTTGAGTTTGTATCTTTTCTAGGGTTTTCCAATGGCGAAGATTGGAATAGGCCAATCTCTGAATTTAGGAAGTTTTACAACATCCCTGAGTGGGTAGATATTGAGTGCTGTTCCTCCCCCCTAGAAATGTTAGAGATATAGATGGTGCCCACTGGATCCACGTCTTGTTGCTTTCCTAGGGGGACTCACTTTTCCTCCTAATGATTTATTTTTGCATTTTTTTGGCTATTTTAATATTGTTCCTGCACAATGCTCGCCCAATGTGTGGAAAATAGTAAATGGCGTACATTGGATAAATCAATTGTATGGCACTAGGTTAGGGCTAGCCGAGGTCTGTTTTTACTACTCCTTTTCTCGAACTAGCTCTAGTGTCCTTTACCTCAAAGCTAGGAGCCCTGACAGGGTATTGGTAGTAAATCTACCTGATTCCTATAAGGACTACTGACAAGAAGGTTTCCTTGTTAGAAATTGGCAGTTTTCTCCCCAATTTAAAGGGTCGAGGTCTGAGAGGTTCTCTGTTCCCTTTATGGGGAGGAATACATAGGTAGACATTGTACTGTTGTTTCGACTTTTGTTGATTTGTGATCTTTCTAACTCCTCTTTGCTTTTTCTTCCACAGCAAGGTCAAAGAACTTGGAGCCTGCTCTCAGCGAGGTTCGCATCTCGGAACTGGTTAAGGCTTGGAGTATCAGGGAGCCTTTTGGTGACGGCGATCATCCCAGGTCTGCTGCCTTTCTGCTCGAGTACAAGAACGTCGGCTCCAGCTTCATAGCAAGGCATGTGGATAGTATCCCAGAGTTTGATTTATTTGAAGAGACTGCTACGGGTCCTATCCAGTTTGATGAGGAAGAGAGAAGCTCTGAGAGTGACATTGTAGGAGCTGTAAGTGATTTGCGGGGAGAGAGCTCTAGCAGTAACAGTTCCTCTAATCGTAGGGAGGTTTCTGAAGCTCGAGGATCGTCGAGCACTTCCAGCAGTTTGAGCGAGGAGATGGTTCCTCCAAGGAAGAACTTGATCAGGGATGATGATGATGAGGACCATGTGCTTCTTGCACAAAGGTTGAAGAATCAAAAATCTAATTCTGGGGCTGTGGCTACTGGTTCCCGGTCTTCTGCCCAAGAGCAGGAGAGAAAGAGGAAGGAAGAGGAGCAGGTGAGGGGGAGAGAGAGAAAAAAGGAAGAAGAGAAGAATAAGATGGAGGAGAGGAGGAGGGCAGAGGAGAGGAAAAAGAAAGAGAGTGAGAAATAGGAGGAGAGAAGGAGGGCAGAAGCGAGGACGAAGGCCGAGTAGGCCTTAGTCCCGGTGTCCGCACTGCCCGAGGGGGCCTCTGTGGAAATTTCTCCCCAGTTGGCCCCAGCTATGCTTAAGAGAGTTGTCCTCCCGGCTAATCGCCAAAGGGCGGTAGGGTCGAAGCAGTTGGCCCTTCAGGCTAGTCAAAGGCTTGCTCTCGTAAGGTTTTTCCCTTTTCTCCTATGTTGTTCTGAATTCTCTCATTTTCCTCTTCTAATGCCTTTTTTTTTCTGCAGTTTGTTACTGACTTCACCGTGCTATATCATTTACGCGATGAGCTGGTGAAGAGAAACAGCGAGTTGGAGTAAAAGAACTCCTCCCTGAAGCTGAAGGGTAAAGAGCTCGAGGCTAATTTTAAAGCCGTTGACGCTGCTCAGATTTCATCCGACGTGGCTCTTGCCACTGCCAATAAGGAGAAGGAGGCGGCAGTCGATGATCTGAAGGAGCTGAGACAGGCCTACGACCTAGTTTGCTCGAGTAAACTTACTGTCATGGAGGAGAACAGGGTGCTCTCCGAAGAGCTGAAGAAGAAGGAGTCTGAGGCTGTTACTGCTAAGGAGGACTCATATAATTCTAGTTGGGTTGCAGCATATGAGGATGCTGAAGTTCAGATATGCTATATTAGTCGTCTGAACTTCAAGAAAGGCTGGAATAAGGCCCTTTTGGCTGTTGGCATCGACATCGATTCTCCCTTATTTGACGAGCATGACCCAGGTCCGAAGCCAACCGTGGATGAAGTTCCTGCCCCAGCTATTGAAGGCGCTGATCCTGTTCCTCAAGCGACCCTTGATAACATTTCTCTGGTTGTGGGGACAGAGATTACCCCTACTGAGGGCGGTGCTCCGGCTGATGTTGACTAGGGGAAGGGGCCATCGACCTCTGGGCCACCTGAGGTTGTCAATTAGTTATATACTAGGATTGCTCTGTACTTTTGGTTTTTTCTATCTGTAAATTTTTTCTTTACTGTTCGATGTAACTCCAATCCTTTATTAATGAAAAGGCTTCATTTTCTGCTCGCACTGATTTGTCTCTTTCTCTCCTTTATCTTTCTCTTGCTTGTAGTTAGTTGATGTGGATGATTACATTCCTGCTACTTCCCAATTGGGCAGGACCCTTGGTCCCAATCCGAGTCCCGAAGTTCACCAGGCCTTCGTTAAGCTTTGCAAATCCCTCAGATTTAGGAATCAGAAGTATAAGGAGCAATCTGAACGTGTGGCCAAGCTGAAGGACAGGCTCCAGGAGATGGAGGATGTTGGTGCTTCAGTATAAGAGGAGGTCAATGTGCTGAGAACAAAACTATTAGAGGCCTCCGAGATCAACCAAGTTGGGGAGGTTCTTCAGCAGGAGAATGAGGACCTGAGGAGAGAAGTCTTACGAGTTAGGGAGCATGCGTCGAGCACTGTTCCAACAGTATTAAAAGATTCCTCATCATCGCGAACTAGAGATAGTCATATTATTACTCCTCCTGTGTTGCGGGGTTCCATTCGCCCACCCATTCCACGAGCTGGTAGGAGCACCAGGAGCAGAAACAGGAAAGCGGAAGAACTTCGAGATAGGGAAATGGAAGAACTCCGCAGTGATGTTCAGCGAGCGTATGTAATTTCTGCTGGGCTTCAAAGGGACGTTACTCGGCTGCAACACCTATTCAAAAAAGGTTCTCAATAAGTGTGGGCTGATGGCTACTGTAGGAGGGTACTTTAGATAAGATAAATGGAGGTGTAACCCCTGTTTGAGTATGGTAATGATAAGCTATTTGACCAGAGCCTTCGGTTAATGATAGGACCAACAAACACAGACGCAATGAAGTTAAGCTCAGCTTAGTCTCGCAAAGATTCTCGTGTATAGCTTAGAAGATGGTAATGAACTTTAGAAGTAACTCAGCTAGAGGGAGAGAGAAGTAAGCACCCTAGATGCCTCTTGGTAGGCAGGTAGAAACACACCAAGCACCCTCAAACATCTCTCACGTATTAAAAGCTTCGTAATGAAGGATGATAATGGTGGGTGGGTGAAACCCTCTAGTTTGTAATAAATCTTTCTAGCAATAACATCCTGACTCCCAAAAGGAACATCTTCTCCTCAAAGGTGGTTGGGGTCCTTAAATAGCCTCCCACACCATCCCTGAGGCAACTCAGTCATTTATGACTATGAAAGATATCCCTCATACTTTATGTCACAACATTAAATGCCTGATGCACTAGTTGTTTCCACGTCATAAACATTAAATTCCAAGACATGCCTTTTTCTTAACCACTGTGCGTCAGGGGGCTGTTGTCGCAGAGGTAGCTCACAAACTGCCTTACAGCCCCAAATACCACGGTGTTTTACTCAAGTGCATGTCTGAAATTGTTTAGCTGACTAGTGACATCACCTATAGTAGATGTGACATTAAGTAGAGGATTGTTTGGTTCATAACTCAATGCCCGATGGAACTCGAAGTTGCTCCGTATGAGGTTCCACGGTCAGGGTCCTTCAGTGTTTTACCAGGTGTATCTAAAATGGTTAAGACGAGTACCAACGGTGCCTTACTTCTCAATACTCCAAACTAAATACCTCTAAAGTTCCCACAGAGAGGTCATTCGATAGAGCATGGAAGCTCTCCCGGGCCCTGCCAAGCCTGGTCTCTCGCGAGTACCGTTTGACCTCACACTAAAACTCGTTATTAATCTCGTTACAACATTATAACCGTTACATCTTACAGTCCATAAACAAAGATACAAGATGACTAACATAACAAATTAAATATGAGTTGCCACGCTTGAGCTGCCTCGGCTACTTAATCTCAAACACTGTTGCTAATTAGGGAATTATCCCTAATCTCAGGATTACCTTCAAGCCCCCTCTACATTTTCCCCTTCGTGGAGAGATTTGTTGGAACAAGAAATGTCTGCACGAAACTTCTCAATCCGATGAAACTTTTTTTTTTTCAAATACTCGTTTGGACTCATGGTAAATGAAATTCTCCCCTGTGATGCCTCTCTATGTTCGAAAAAGTAGAAGTGCTTCCTGATGTATCTAAGTCACCCTGTAACAAGGTTTTTTCTTTGAGTCGTTGGAACATATTATCCGTTGGACCCTGATGGATAAGTCTGACACCCATTTTGGCGCCAAAACATAAACTTGGTGTAGAAGGCAACCCCTTCTATTCCCTAGACGTCTTTTCGTATTCGATGTAATGCTGTCTTTTCAGCTGTCAAGATCCTTCCCGATGTGCCACGTGTTCATTTGAAATGATTAGGGGCCGCTCTTGCATGTGCGCTCGTGGGGAATGTTAACCGTCGAGTTTGAAACCCTTCAAAAGGCTCTTTATTTTTTATTTCAAACTCTTCTGATTTCTTCGTCTTCTTCAGTACTCCCCGCTTCTTGTAGAGAGAGAGAGAGAGCCTGTGCGACCTCCATTGTTGCCCTCTTCTTTGCCCAGCCTCTTTTTTTCTCTTATCTTTTGCACCGCCACCTGCGGTTGTGCTCCTCTCTTATTGTTCTTAGCCTTATTCTCCTATCTACACCACTTATTATCAAATTCTCATGGCTTCTACCAGTGTTTCCTAAGTTGATGGCGCTACCCAACCTGGCTCCCCCTCTGCCGCTGCTGGCGCTGCCACCACCCTTAGCGGCACTGCTTTGGTCGCTGCTCGTCAAGAATAACTATGCCTCTACCGCCGTGCACCCATTTTTGAAGAGGAAACTGATAAGTTTTTTGAGGCATGAAAGACATGCCATTTCTCTTCTAAGTTCGATCCCTTACTGCTGGGTGATGAAGAAGTGGACTCGTCGAAGTGGGGATATCTTCCTCCCGAGGGGACTATGCGCTTCTGTCCGGATTGTGGTGACTTTCCTTATTCCCAGATCGACTTCGAAGCACCTGGGGGGTCACCAACCCATTTTTCTGCGTGGCACACACATATCCAGAGCTCCCACGCTGCTGCTATTACGAAGGTTGGGCTGCATCGAGCCTACTGGTTTAGCGAGTTCACTCTCTCGAAGCACAACACGGCACTTCAAGTGCTAGTCTCTCGATGGAACATCACAACCCACACCTTCTTCGCTGCGTGGGGGGAGTTTACTGTTACATTGGAGGATGTCTGCGAACTCCTTGGGTTCGAACCCATGGGTGAGTATACTTACCACGACGAGCCTCTGGACGCCGAAGAGGCTGCCGATCGGGTTGAGTTGGATCGGATCTACCGCAGTTGCACCAGTTCCTCCAACAAGGCTACCTTTACCCCTCTTATAAATTATTTTTTTGAGGCTCCGATGCCTAGGGATGCTAGTGACGTAACGGGCCGTGGTAGAGGTACCTCCTTAGAACTGTCGGCCTACATACTCGTACTACTTTCATGCTTCTTTCTCACTAGAAAGCCCAACGATCAGCCTAGGAGGGACCTAATAAATATCTTTGTTCATTTGGACAGAGGATTCAACCTACCTCTGGCCACCATTACCTTGGGGTCCCTCTACACTTGGTTGGATCGAACCCATATTGACATGGAACGGTCATTGGACCGCTATAATTTGGCGAATTTTACCAACACCATCATTTTGACGGGCTTCCTCTACACCCGCTTTCCTGCCATTTTTGCGAAGTCAGTTTCTCTGCCTGTGAGCCAGGGTATCAAGCCCCCACACCTCCTATGTTTCCACAAGAAGCAGAGCCAAAAGGGGATAATGGAGGATTTTGACCATTCGAACTCATTCATAATGAGGCCATATAGTGAGCCCACCTTCACCCACACTTGGGACTTCTTTCCTACTACAACCACAATGGTTAGATTTAATTCGGTTGTAGTGGATCCCTCGCAGGCCGTAGTGCTTCTTTTTACCCCGGGGTTCCTCCCCTCCTACACTGAATGGGGGTACTCTTTTGAGCCCTACAACCCTGATAGTTGCATCAGACAATTTGGGTTCGATCAGGGGGCTCCTCGCCCTGTGTTCCAGAATAATCATCCCGAAGCCACCTTTATCGAGGCATGTACCTTCTATACTGCCGCTGCGATGCTTGGCGTGGCATCCACCATTGATGGGAGTGTCACCCTCCCGAGTGCCACGAGGAAAGGAGACGTATCCACATCCTTTGCCACGAAGTTCCATCCGAGGCAGTTGGCCAGGATTAACGAGTATGTTCAGTCCCCTCCTTGCTATCCCCCTGTCCTTTCCTTTTCTTCCTCTGAGTTGGGTCTAAAGGGGAACTCCGTGCTTGGGGTTAAGTTTCCTCTAAGAAAAACTATTAAGGAGTCTCCTGATGAACTACCCCCTCATTTCCCCTTGATCCCGAATGCCACCCAGAAACCCAAGGCCACTACGACCCCTAAGACATTTGTCCCCACGGTCGAAGCTGCCATGGGAGAAGGCCCCTCCGAGCCACCTGCTAAGAGGGCCAAGAAGTCCAAGTCGAAGAAGGTCAAGGTCAAAGATGGAACGAGGACTCCACTAGAGGCATTTCCAATTGCATCCGTTCCCACCTCCATGCCCCCAGAATTAGTTGAAGAGTTAAGGAGGCGGGTAGAGGCCGAAGTTACCCAGATAAATGCTGAGTTCGAACGGCGTGCAGTTCACATTCTCCCTTCGAGTGCATTCCCAAAAATAGTGGTGGATCCTAGTGAGCCCCCTGTGAAGAGAAGGAAAAGGTCGAAGGAGCCTGAAATTGGGGGTGCCACAGGATCCAGAAGGAAGACGCTGGGTACCAAGCCCCAAAAGAAACAAACATCTGAGCGTGCTTCATCACCAGCTCCTTTTGTCCCTGCCTATTTGCCATCTTCACCAATAGTTGTATCATCTCGTCCCTCCTCTGGATCTGAGGTATATGTGCATTTTGTTAATTCTTCTCTTAACGTGGCGTCTTTTTTGCTTATTGCCTGATATCTTTGTTATATGGAGTTGAAGAAATGGGGGGCAATCCCCCCAGGCCCCCCAGCCCCCCAGTGAGCCGTTTCGTGGGGGGCCGTTGTGGTGCTCCTTCGGCCACTGCCTCCCTTCCCCGCTCTCCTTTAATAAGCCTCACTTATTCGCGCTATTACTCCTCCCGTCAGGCTAGACATGCTGCCGTAGGTGCAGTTGGGTTGTTTGGCCATCCAGAGGCACCTGTTCCAGCCTCTTCTGAGTTGCCTTTGGAGCGGGAGGTCTCTCTGCCCCTGGTCGTGGTCGAAGAGAGTGTGTCATAGGTAAGTGTCTTTTCGAGCTTTGCATCTTTTATTTGTCCCAATTATTCCCTAATTACATGTTTGGTTATTTTAGGTGGATGTGGCGTCGTTAGTAGCCAATATTCTCCTTCCTCCTGTACTCTCAAGACCCCTCGCTGCAGTTCCTCTTTTTAGTGCCATAACGGGGGTAAGCCAAGCGTATTTCTCTCTTGTCCTTTTATAGTTACCTTTTGCAGTTACTCCTTTTATCTAAAATTCATTTTCTTTGTAGCTCTCTCCAAGCCTTTCTCCGCCTTTCGCGCTAAGTGGTCTTATTCTTTCTCAGGCCCGGGTTGGAGTACCTGCTCCAGGTGGGACATCTTTCGAAGGGCCAACATCTCCTTCTGAGGATGCGCTCGTGCTTGCAATAATTCCTTATACTGGCGAGGGAGGTGTTCCCTCCGAGGCTTCTACACCCGAGGGCCCCGTTGAGGCTGCCGAGGTAATGAGCCCGCCTCCCACGGTTTCTGGCGTTTTGACCCCCGTGGCGATTACCCTTGCTCCTGCTACTGCTGAGGTGCTTCTCTAATTTCTCTATATTTCTTGACTTCTCAAAATCCACCTTTATGGGTGACTTGATCGAAGAAAGAATTTTAAGTTATTTTTCATAAACTCTCACATCTTTGGTGACTTAACAACGAAAACACTTGTTAAGATTTTTAACAAACTCCACCCATATCGGTGACTTAACAACGAAAATGCTTGTTTCTGATTTTTAATAAACTCCACCTATAACGGTGACTTAACAACGAAAACACTTTTTAAGATTTTTAATAACCTCCACCTATAACGGTGACTTAACAACGAAAACACTTGTTAAGAATTTTAATAAACTCCACCTATAACGATGACTTAACAATGAAAACGCTTGTTAAGATTTTTAATAACCTCCACCTATAACGGTGACTTAACAACGAAAATGCTTGTTAAGATTTTTAATAAACTCCACCTATAACGGTGACTTAACAACGAAAACGCTTGTTAAGATTTTTCTTATACTTATTATAGCTTCCATCCCTTCTCAGGTTGCTCGGGAAGATTCTCCCCCGGTTCTTTCACCTATGGGCTCACTTCACCGGGAACCTACTGTTTTGGAAAACTCTAGTCATGATGATCAAGGTTCCACGACTGGTACTTTAGCTGAGAGAAAATCTGGGTGCGAACTCCCGCTACCTGACTAGCCTCCTCAAGATTTCTGCCTAATGGTGCTTCGACAGTCTCCTCAAATGCCTGTCAACCACCGCTTGGTGATCGAACAACTGGTGAATCGTCACCCTGAGACCTTCACACCGGATTTCCTGCACTCCAATATTCACGTGATGAGTCACAGACTTCAAGGCATGGAGATCGTTGTTGCTGAAATTGCCAGTACCCCTACTGCAAGTGTTATCAGATCCCTTCTTAACCAATTTCTGGGTTTCCTGAGGGAGCTGGGGCGTGATGGTTTCCGTTTTGACTGGATCATACCATATTTGAAGACTCTAAAGAACCAGCAACTGATTGGCCAGAAGGAAGTGTTACGAAAGGACCAGGAGGACCAACAAGCTGAGGAGGCTAGGTTGGTCACATTGGCGCTCCTTTTGGAAGCAGTGGATCAAGAGGTAAAGGATGCCGAAGAAGCCTTGTGTCTGGTCAAACTAAAATGCGAGAGACTCCTCATCGAACGTACACAAGTGAAAACGAGGCTGGAGGTTTCTATTAATGCCCAATGGTCTTTCACAGCAGCTTCTTCGGGTCTTCCTGGAGATTTTTTCTCTTCCGTAGATTTATCGTATCTTTTAGACTAATTGCCTCTTGTATAAAGATTCTCTTATCTATGTAATTGTTGGGCGATAGCTCCCAAATTTTTTTGTAATGCTCTATTATTTATGAATGAAGAATATATACTTCTTAATTCATCCATGTGTTGTGACTGTTCTTGTATGCTATATATTTTTATATTTCTGCAATTCTTTCATTATGTTTAAAGTAACCAAAACTTGTATATTTATAACAACAACCAGTTATAACATTGATTCAAACTTGATTGTTTACACATGATAAACCTTCATCCATTTATTGTTAATCTTAAATGGCTTGTCTTCCTCTAACTTTGAAATTAAACAATAACCTGAATCGTGGGCTTCCTTTACAACGAAAGGTCCCTCCCAGTTGGCTGCAAACTTTGGTAGAGGAAGCCCCCTAATGTGTTTTACTGCTGCTTTTAATACGAGGTCTCCCTCTACGAACTTCCTTGGCCTCACCAAGTTATCGTATGCCCTGAAGAGTTGTTTTGTATCCATCTGGAAGTGCTGCATCGAGTTATCTCTGTGTTCATCCAATGCTTCCAACTGTACATATCTGTTTTGAGGGAGCATACTACTTCGTAAGGCATATCGAGCGGAAGGAACTTCCAACTCCACTAGAAGGATTGCCTCAGCCCCGTAAATAAGGAAGAACGGCGTGTATCCTGTGGGTTTCCGTTTTGTTATTCGATAGGCCCATAAAATAGCTGGTATCTTATCATCCCACGCCCCTGGAAAGTCCTCCATCATCTTGGCCAAAATATTAACCAAGGTTTTGTTAGTCGGCTCGGCTTGACCGTTTCCCTTTGGGTATGCCACCGTTGAGGTGTGATGAACAATGGAGTACTTGTCTGTGAGCATTGTCACTTTAGAATTGATGAAGGGAGTCCCGTTATCTGAAAGAATAACCTTTGGGATCCCAAAATGGCAAATGATGTATTCTTTGATGAAGTTTCTCACCACCCTAGCCGTTGCTCTTCTGAGTGGTATTGCTTCGGCCCATTTTGTAAAACACTCTGTTACTACTAGTATCCATATCTTGCCTCTCGAAGAAGGGTGTATTGCCCCCACTAGGTCGAACGCCTAAGTATGAAATGGATAGGGTGTTGACAGAGAGTGTAAGTCTACCGATGGGGCATGGATCATATTTCCATAAAGTTGGCAAGCTTTGCATTTTCGAACGAACTCAGCAGAGTCTTTCTCCATTGTTGACCAATAATACCCCAACGTCATCAACTGATCATACAACTTGGCCCCTCCTATGTGGGCTGGATCGTGCACTTATTTGAGGACCTTCGCTACTTCTTCCTTCGTGACGCGACGCAATGGCCTGTTAAAGTACCCCCTTCGATAAAGCTACTCCTCCTGAACATAGAACCTTGGATCCCTTCACCTCAGACCCATTGCATCCATTTTCTCCATTGGGACAACCCCATCCTGAATGAAGTCGATGTAGGGCTGCCTCCAGTCCGTTTGAGCTTCAATGAAATGGCACTCAGCTGCCTCGAAGAATAGCTGACACTTATCACACTTCCATTGCAACTTTGCCGCATCTTGCTTCATTCTAGGCCAGAAATACCCCTCTCTTTGAATTCTCCTATATAGAGGTATCTCAGTCGTTTCGCAGTGCTCCTCATGCATTTTCCTCAATCTTTTCTCTGCTTCCTCTGGGCTGACGCATCTTGACAACCATCCCCTCGCATTTCTATAGTAAAGATTCACCTGGTTCGTAGAGTATTGTGCCAACTCTCTTAATCCCATAGCTCCTTCGCTAGACTCTAGTTGCTTCCTAATCTCTCCCCTCCAGTCCGCGTCCCCCTCCATCGGTGGTATTGAGTGTACCACCGAAGGAGCTGTTCTTCGCTGGATCACCACGATAGTCTCATCGGTCTTCATGACCATTTTCTGGGAGATAGTGGCATAGGCGTCCGGATGGCGGTTTATCATTCTGGGATATCTTCTGATCTTGGTCCGATGGAACTGGTTGAGAAGCCTTTGAATGATTGTTCTATATGGAGCCAGGTTCATGTGTTTCAACGCATATTCTCCGTTTACTTGCTGAATTACTAGGTTCGAATCACCCTTGATACAGAGTGAACGAATTCCCCTTCGAAGAGCCTCTAGCAGCCCCAGTACCAACGCCTCGTATTCTACTTCGTTATTGGAACAAGGGAAATCTAGCTTGTAGGAAAGGCAAATCTCCTCCATCTCTTTTGAAAGGATAACCCCTGCTCCCCCCTTCTTTTCTGCCAAAGATCCATCGAGCTGCATCATCCATTCCTCACCAGCTGTATCTAGGTAATTAGCCTACAAATCATCTCCTGGAATGTCTTCCTTAGGTGGTTCGAAGGTTCCTGAAGGGAAGATGGCCAACAGATCAGCGTACGCCTGGCTCTTAATTATGCGAGGAACCACACACTTCAAGTCATATTCAGAGAGGATAAGGAGCCATCTAGTTGCATTGCCAATTAATATAGTTCTTGCAAGCAAATACTTAATTGGGTCACATCTAGTTACAATATGAATTGTGAAAGACAACATATAATGCCTAAGTTTTTATGCTACAAAGACTAAGGCTAGACAATGCCTTTCTAAGATACTATATCTAATCTCTGGCCCATGTATAATTCTGCTGAGGTAGTAAACCGGTCGTTCTTGCCCGTCCACTTCTTGTGCCAATAGCCCTCCAACGGACCTCGTGGTAGATGTGAGGTATAGCTGCAACGGTACTCCTGCCTGGGGAGGAACCATGATTTGCGGTGAAACGAGTAGTTTCTTCATCCTGACAACAGACTCCTGGTGAACCTCCTCCCACCTGAATTTCGTGTTTTTTCACAACAGTTGCATCAGTGGGTGTGTTATTTCGGCGAATCCAGGCACAAATCTGCTAAGGTAGGAGACTTTGCCAAGAAAACTCTTCAGCTCCTTCGCCGTCCTAGGACATGGCATCTCTAATATTGCCCGTTGTTTATCCTGGCCCATCTTCACCCCTTGTCGATCAACCACAAAGCCTAGAAACTTCTCGCTTGTTACTCCGAAGACACACTTAAACGGGTTCATCCTCAATTTATACCTCCTGCACCGAGCAAACACCTTCCTTAAATCATTCAGATGGGACTCCTCCTTCTTCGATTTGATGACCATGTCGTCCACGTAGAACTCTACAAATTTTTGGAAGAAGTCATGAAAAATGGCCATCATTATCCTCTGGTACATAGCTCCAGCGTTCTTGAGTCCAAACGGCATCACCTTGTACATGAAGTTACCCAACGTAGTTCTGAACGCCATTTTATCTGCATCAGAGGGGTCCATCTTGATCTGGTTGTATCCCACATGCCCATACATGAAGCTATACATCTCGTGACTAGCCATGGCATCTATCAAACTATCGATGGAGGGTAGGGGAAACTCATCCTTGGGGCAAGCCCTATTCAAGTCTCTGAAGTCCACACAGATCCTTATTTGGTTCTTGTCTTTCTTCCCCACTGGCACAATGATGGATAGCCAGAGGGGATGTTGTATTGGCTTAATAAATCCTACTGCCAACAAGCGTTGGACCTCTTCTTTAATCTTTAAGTCTAGTTCAGGCTTGTAAGTCCTCGTTGCCTGCTTCACCGAAATGGCTGATGGCATCACGTTGAGTTTGTGGCAACTCACCTCTTCATCTAGCCCTTCCATTTCAGTGTACTTCATGCGAAAACGTCTATGAATTCCCGAATTAGTTTGACCAAGGCCTCTCGTTTCCCCTTTCCGAGATCTTTTGAGACAGAGATAGGCCTTGGATCTTCCCCTTCTTTTGCTAAGTTCAGCTGGTCTAACTCTTGTGCCTGGGGCCTTGGTCGATCTCCCATGTAGTCTGGTTCTTCGGCGACATCTTCTATGAATTCTTGTATGTTGGAGTTGTCTATCACCATACACTGCCCCCGTCGATCCACCAAAAAACACTCATACACCGGGTCAACCTCATCCTTAGCCTCTTCGGTCGCCCGTTCACATCGTTACAAGCGGTATACTATGTTTCCCTCTTCAGTGACAATTTTCTTGCATTGCCTGCTGGTAGCTATTTCCAAGGCCTTCCTCTTCTTCTCTCTGGAAGCCTCAGCGATTCTTTTTTCCAAAAAGTGACTTAACACGCTTTGTCGTCGGACCTCGTGCTCCATCGGGTCTGTTCTAGGTCTCATCCTGTCTTTGAGTTGCCTCGAGATCTTTTGGAGCCGAGGGATAACCTGATGGGCTTCTTCGGTGCTCACCCCTTCGCTACTTCCGCCCTCTTTATCCTGCTCATTCAAGGGCCCCATTCTCTCTCTAATTGAGGGAACCCATTCCCTTCCATTCTCTTCGTCAGGACCTGTACATCCTCCTCCAGTTCTGTATAGAATTCCGCATCCACTAAGTGTGCTTTTTCGATAGCGAAAGGCCTCGTCGTAGCCCTAATGGTCACCTTTGTTCCCTTGATATTTGCCTTGGCGCATTGATGATAAGTCGAAGGAACTAAACCTTAGTTGTGCATCCACACCCTCCCTATTAGTAAGTGATAGGAAGTTGCACTTTCTATCACATGGAACTTGATGTGGGACTTCAGGTTTCCCATCGCAATCCCAACATTCACGTACCCGATTGACTTGGAAGATTGTTTATTATATCTCGAAATTACCAAAGGCATGGGGACCAGCCTTTCTTTTGGAATACCATCCACGTGGAAGGAGTTGATTGGCATAATATTGATGGAAGCACCCCCATCCATAAGGGTCCTTGCAAAGCTAACTCCGTTGATGCTAGCGGTTACATATAGAGGCCTGTTATGAGGGAACCTCAGAGCTCTATCCGCATCGCTGAAGGTTACCTCTGATAGGAGTTTCTTCACCAGCCTGGTCATGGGTCCCCTCCATGCGTTCCTTTTTGCAATGTCCAAAATCGTGTGAGTTATCTCCATCCTGCTCTCCTTCGGGATCCCCACTTGATCGAAGAACCAAGTGAATTTTGGGGATTTTGAAACTGCACTACATTCTATGACTGGGTCTGTTTCCCCATCTTTAACGCTATACACGTCTTCCACGTCCTTAGCGCTTGATTCATCATAGTCTAAAACTATATTAGCCATTCCCGTGGTACAATATTCTAGAGCTTCTTCGAGCTCCTTCTGCTTCATCGTCAATCCTCCTTCTCTTTCTACCTCCTCATCATATGACATCACCAAATTAGCCCCGTGTGCTGGAAGTGGGTTGTTGTTAATGTTCTGTGGGGGAATTTGTAATGTCCCCGCCTTCATGTACTTGTTGATGATTCTTCACAGCGTGAAGCAGCTTTCTGTTGGATGCTGGATCTTTTGATGAACCTGGCAGTACTTAAGATCCACCTTCATTGCAGCATCAGGTTCTTCCATTGGGATGCCTTTTGGTTCATAAACCGTTCCCCCTTGGACCATCGCATTATAACAACTCACAGCCTCTTCTATCGTGCAGGGCAACGGTGGAGGGTCTTCTCTATCTTTCCCAAATTTTCTCTTGTTGTCCCTCCTCGGCGTCTTGCCCCTATCTTCACCTTCAGCATACCCTATCGGCGGGGGCTGAGACCTCCCCCCCGCGGGTTGCATTGGTTGCCTGAACATCATGGGAACTACCACCGGATTGGGTCGTACCACCAAAGAGATGTTCCTTGCGGCTTTTAAGAATGCCGTAAAAGTCCCCTCGCACGTCTCGTTGATGAGATGGCAGATGTATTCAGGAAGCAGTCCCTCAGCACAAATTTGTAATAACTTGGACTCTTTAGCCTCCTCCCTCACATCGAGGGACCTTTCCCTGAACCTTCAAACATAGGCCACCACTTCTTCCCCTAGCCTTTGCTTCTCCCTTCCCAGTTGGGTCAAGGTGAACTCGTCTTTCGCCAAAAAGAACTTTTGGACAAATAATACGTGCATCTCCTCCCACGTATAAACACTGTTGGGAGCTAAGTGAGAGTACCAGGTGTATGCCTTCTCGGTTAGGGATTTGGAAAACTCCCTCAGCCTAAGCTTCTTATCATTGCAATGTGATCCTATGTGTTCAACAAATCGCTTAATGTGCTCCTTCGGGTTCCCACCTTTCCCTGTATATTTTTTGAAGATAGGGGAAATTTAGTCCTTTAGGTAAGGCTCATCGTTGTATACTTGAGGGTAGGGTGTTCGGAAGTCGTCATAAACCGAAGCCACTTCACCGGCTGATTGCGAGGAAGCCCGCATGAACTTCAACATCTCCTTCTGCATTTATTTTCTCATTTCTTCCATGGGCGAGGCCACAGGGGCCACCAGTAACGGGGCCATGGGCTGAGCGCCTGTTATCGCTGAAGCGAATGTTACCGGCGGTACCGTTGAGACTCCTGAGGTTCCCACTGCTGGACTCACAATAGGGGGTACACTTGCCGGGAGCACTCCCGCAATGCCTGTATCTGGTGGGGCCGTTGTAGCTATCCTTGGTGTTACGAAAGCATTAGCATCCAATCCTCCCAACATAGTTAAAGTTACTGGGGTTTGCAAAAACTCATAAAATTTGCTCATGAGGAGCGCCATCTGGGCGGGTCCCAACCCCACGCTCATGGTGGGTCGTGTCGCCCCAGGAATGTCTGACATCGTCGGAACCGGTGGTACCTCTACTCGAGGAGCCCCATCCCTTAGGGACTCTTGCTCCCTCGCGGCCTGTTCTTCATTACGCTGGATATCATCAAAGTTGAGTCTTCGAGTAGCATTATCTTGCGCCATACTCCCTAGCTAAGAGAATGCCTCCCCAGCAGAGTTGCCAAATGTAGGAGGGTACTTTAGATAAGATAAATGGAGGCGTAACCCCTATTTGAGTATGGTAATGAAAAGCTATTTGACCTGAGCCTTGGGTTAATGATAGGAACCACAAACACAGACGCAATGAAGTTAAGCTCAGCTTAGTCTCGCAAAGATTCTCTTGTATAGCTTAGAAGATGGTAATGAACTTTAGAAGTAACTCAACTAGAGGGAGAGAGAAGTAATCACCCTAGATGCCCTTTGGTAGGCAGGTAGAAACACACCAAGCACCCTCAAACATCTGTCACGTATTAAAAGCTTCGTAATGAACGATGATAATGGTGGGTGGGTGAAACCCTCTAGTTTGTAATAAATCTTTCTAGCAATAACTTCCTGACTCTCAAAAGGAACATCTTCTCCTCAAAGGTGGTTGGGGTCCTTAAATAGCCTCCCACACCATCCCTGAGGCAATTCAGTCATTTATGACTATGAAAGACATCCCTCTTACTTTATGTCACAACATTAAATGCCTGATGCACTAGTTGTTTCCACATCATAAACATTAAATGCCAAGACATGCCTTTTGCCTGACCACTGTGCGTCAGGGGGCTGTTGTCGCAGAGGTGGCTCACCAATTGCCTGACAACCCCAAATACCACGGTGGTTTACTCAAGTGCATGTCTGACATTGTTTAGCTGGCTAGTGACATCACCTACAATAGATGTGACATTAGGTAGAGGATTGTTTGGTTCATAACTCAATGCCCGATGGAACTCGAAGTTGCTCCGTACGAGGTTCCACAGTCAGGGTCCTTCGGTGTTTTACCAGGTGTATCTAAGATGGTTGGGACGAGTCCCAACGGTGCCTTACTTCTTAATCCTCCAAACCAAATCCCTCTAAAGTTCCCACGGCGAGGTCATTCGATAGAGCATGGAAGCTCTCTCGGGCCCTGCCAAGCCTGGTCTCTCGTGAGTACCGTTTGACCTCACACTAAAACTCGTTATTAATATCGTTATAACATTATAATCGTTACAACTTATAGTCCATAAACAAAGATACAAGATGACTAACAAAACATCATAAATATGAGTTTCCATGCTTGAGCTGCCTCGGCTGCTTAATCTCAAACACTGTTGCTAATTAGGAAATTATCCATAATCTCAGGAATTATCCTAGGGTTGGTCAGATGGTCCAACGAGGTTGTCAGAGTTCGAAGATATTTCCTTTGTCAGGGGGTGGCTGAGTGCTTTGAAGGAGCTGCAGGTCCCGAGGAATTCTATGCTCTGGTATCTCCATGAGATTTCTCCCTCTACCCTGATGCCTAACCCCTTCTGGAGGGATGATCGATGGATCCCCATCGATGCCATCCCTCGGCAGTTATTGGAGTCGGATGCGAATGAGGTTGAGGAAGAATTAGCTCCTTCTCCTGATGACGGACGAAGAGCTCGAGTGGATGATTATCTCGCTCAGAGGCCTCACCCCCATTGAAATTTTTCCAGTTCGCCAAATAAACATGTATCACCATTGTTGTAAATTCTTTGGGCGAGCTCGCCGAATAAACATGTATCACCATTATTGTAAATATGATGAATTATTGAAAAGTTTGTGTTTTTGGCAATCTTTGCCGACTAAACGTGTGAATCATATTCTTCATATTCTTACTGCTTTATAATCTTCTAAGTTTGTTTTGTCATGCCTGTGTCCTCCCAGTCCAGTATAATATCGAGATACCATTGTGCATCACTTTACCTTTTAGGTTGTGTCATCACACTCCCTTAGGCCTAAGTGGGGCAATTGGCGAGGACACACCTGAGGTTGGATGTTCCATCCGATTAGGATTTTATTCAATCAAAGGAGTTTTGATGACCAGTATAAAACTTGCTCGTATTGCCTAAGGATCCCCTGTAGGGCTTCATATATTTCCAGGGGCAATGTTAAGAGGTTCTTCGTGTTTCATGACGATGACCTGAGGAGGGGTATTCCCCTGCTATAGTATAGTGATCAATGTGCCTGTTACTTGGAAAAGATGCGCGATAAATGTAGCTGTTACTAATCAGAGTGTAACCAACTAAATAATTTTCATTAATAATAAGGGAAATGCACTTGTATAATAAAAGAATACAATAGAAAGATCTAAAAATAGAATCTCTTGAGATTAGCTGTGTTCCATGCTCGTGGTATTTCTCTGCCTTCCATCGTTTCCAAGTGATAGGCACCCTGCAGGTCGTCTCTAGTTACTTTAAAGGGTCCTTCCCAGTTGGGACCTAGCTTGCCGTCTCATGGTTTCACTGCGCTTCCCAGGACTTTCCTTAAAACATAGTCCCCAATTCGGAATGCCCTCGGGTTAACCCTTTTGTTGTAATGCCTCACGAGCTGTTGCTGGTAGCTCGCTACTTTCACTAGGGCTAGCTCCCGGCACTCGTCGATTAGGTCGAGCTCAGCGAGTAATGCTACATCATTATGGCCTTGGTCGACAAGGTTGGACCTCATTTTCGCCAAACCTGCTTCGAGTGGGATGACTGCCTCTATGCCATATGTCAGTGAAAATGGGGTTTCTCCTGTTGCTCACCGATGAGTGGTCCGATATGCCCATAGGATCTGAGGTAGTTCATTTACCCATGCGCCTTTGGCTCGCTCCAATCGCTTCTTCAATCCATCGATAATGGTTTTATTGGAAGCCTCATCTTGGCCATTGCTCTAAGGGTGGGCCACCGAACTGAAGTGATGTCTGATACCGTGTTCGTCATAGAAGTTATGAAAGGAGCCACTTTCGAATTGCGTTCCATTATCGGTGATGATGGTTCTGGGGATTCCAAAATGAGTGATTATATTCCTCCATATGAACCTTATCATATCAGCATCTCATATGTTCGCCAGGGGTTCTGCCTCGATCCATTTGGTGAAGTAGTCAGTCACAACCAATAGATATTTGCGATTATCGGCAGCTGTAGGCAGTGGTCCCACAATGTCCATTCCCCATTGGGCGAATGGCCATGGGCTTGACAGGGACTTTAGATCGCTGACGGGTTGGTGGACCATAGGAGCGTGGAGTTGGCATTTTAGTCATTTGTGGACATACACTGCAGAGTCCTTTTGCATATATGGCCACCAATATCCTTCATTCATTGCTCGAAATGATAGAGACCTTCCTCCGGTGTGGCTTCCACAGATTCCTTCGTGAAGCTAGCGTAGCACTTGATCGACATCCCCTGGGTGGACGCATCGGAGGTAGGGAACGGAGAAGGATTTCTTATACAAGTTGCCTTCTGGGGATAAGTGAAAGCGTGCAGCTTTGACTCTTATCTGGTGGGTGGTCTTCTTGTCATCCGTGAGCGTGCCATCCTTTAAATATTCTCTTAAGGGGGTCCATCCAGCTGGGGGTTGACCCCACCTGGAGTACCTGTTTCACGCTTGGTGGTCTGTTGTCGATGCTCGGGCAAGTGAGGAAATTGATGGGCATGACTCTTTTCAGGTCGGAGTTAACTACCGAACTCAGGGCTGCTAAGGCATCATCATGACTGTTTTGCCTCCTGAAAAACTGCGGGACATTGATCTCTTCAAAGCTTGACATAAGTTTTTTCACTAAGGCGAGGTAGGCTGCCATTCTTTCATTCTTTGCATTATAATCTCCACTTATCTGATTGGAGACCAGTTGGGAATTGCCGAACACCTGTAAATGTTTTACTCCCAAAGTATGCGCCTTTTGGAGGCCGGCTATTAGGGCTTCGTACTCTACTTCGTTGTTGGAGGCTGCAAATCCAAGCCTGATTCCTTGTTCAAGGATTGTGTTCTCTGGAGTAATGAGGACAATGCCGACCCCTGCCCCCTTGGATTTGGAGTCTCCATTAACAAACAGTTTCCAGGTTTCCTCTTTTACTGGGTTCTCCTTTTTCCTTGTTGTTTGAGGTTGGTCGGAGGGTTCTTCGCCCGTGAATTCGGCTATGAAATCAGTAAGAATCTAACCCTTGATAGTTGTCCTTAGTTGAAATTGGATGTCAAATCGACCGAGCTCGACTGACCACTTAGACAGTCTGCCCGACAAATCCGCTTTCCTTAGGACTGCCTTAAGGGGATGCGATGTAAGGACTATGATAGTATGAGATTCGAAATAACGCTTTAGCTTCCTCGAGGCTATTACTAGCGCAAAGGCGAGCTTCTCCAATGGTAGGTACCTTTGCTCGGCGTCCAGTAAGGTTTTGCTCGCGTAATAAACGGGGTGTTGGATTCCTGCAACCTCGCATATTAGCGCGGAGCTGACAGTGTGATTGGACACGGAGAGGTACATGTACAAAGAATCTATCTGTTGTGGTATGACAAGCAGTGGTGGAGAGCTTAAGTAAGACTTGAGCTCGACCAATGCTCGCGAGCAATCATGGCTCCACTCTATCATTTTGCTCCCCTTTAGAAGCTGGAAAAAAGGCTTGCACTTCTCTGAGGATTTGAGAGGAAGCGATTTAAGGCAGCAAGCATACCAGTGAGATTTTGTACGTCTCGGATTGTGCGAGGGGGTTGTACCCTATTGATTGCATCGATCTGGTTTGGGTTAGCCTCTATGCCTCTCTTACTGACCAAGTACCCAAGAAATTTTCCTGACTGGACATCGAAGGAACACTTGCTTGTGTTAAGCTTCATTCGGTACTTCCTGAGGATTTCGAAGGTGTTTGACAGGTCGGAGAGGTGATTTTCCTTCTTCTTACTCTTAACGAGCATGTCGTCGATGTAGACCTCCATGGTGTCTCCCATCTGACCTTTGAACATTTTGGTGACTAGCCATTAATAGGTTGCACCTGCATTCTTGAGCCTGAAGGGCATGACCTTATAGCAGTAGAACCCAACTGTTATGATGAACCCCGTTTTGTACTAGTCGGGGGCATATAGGGGGATCTGGTGATACCCTGAGTATGCGTTCAGAAACTCATTCGCTCGTGAGTTGTGGTGGCATATACTAGTTGGTCTATCTTCGAGAGGGGGAAACTATCTTTAGGGCATGCTTTCTTGAGGTCAGTGAAGTCGATGCAAACTCTCCACTTCCCATTGCTCTTCGGAACTACTACTGGGTTGGATAGCCATTTGGGGAATTGTACCTCCCGTATGGATCCTGCATCCAGCAATTTTTCCACTTCCTTTTCAACCGCTTTAGCCTTCTCGGGTGCAGTTCGTCGTGCCTTTTGCGTGATTGTCTTGAATGTGGGGTCGACGTGTAACTGATAATAGACCATACTGGGATCGATTCCAGGCAGCTCGTATGGTTCCCATACAAAAACATCTACGTTGTGCCTCAGTAAGGTTGTCAACTCCTTCTGTTCTTGGTCGATGAGAGATGCTCCAATCAAGAAGACTCTATTACTGTCGCCTTCCCTAGCCGTCACTTCTACCAGGTCTTTGATGACCCATTGGGAGGAGAGGAGTCTGGTCTCCTCTACTCCAGGTCTTCCGTACTTTAATTGCTATTTAGAAGGTGTTAGACCCTCTTCAACCTTCTCGCTGGGCTGCTCGGCCCTCTTTTCTGGCTTCAGTAGGATAGCTGCTATGAAGCACCTTCTCGCCATTGCCTAATCACCGTGGATATCCATTACTCCTCGCTCGGTTACATATTTGAGTTTCTGACGGTAGGTCGAGGAGACTGCCTTCATCGCATGAAGCCATCCCCTGCCGAGGATGGCCTGGTATGGTGAGTCAATATCAACTACCAAAAACTCGATCATCTTGGAGATGTTTCCGGCCTGCACCGGTAGTACAATCTTCCCCATGCGTATAGTTATTTTTCCAGCGAAGACAACTAAAGGGACAGTAGCTTCCTTTAGGTCGGCAATGCTCAACTTCAATTTTCTAAATAGGTCGAGGTACATCACCTCGGACGATCTTCCTTGGTCGACGAGCAGCTTGTCAACGTCAAAGTTAGCTATCCTGAGGGTAATAATCAGAGCATCATAGTGTGGGGTTCTTACTCCTATCAAATCTTCATATGTGAAAACAATATGCTTGTTGTAGTTAACGTCATCTGCTTGTCGATGCTTTCCTGATTGAGATTTTGCTGGATCGATCTTAAAAGCCTGCATTACCGCTGTAAGCTTCTTCATCTCCATTCGAGGTAAATTTCCTTGGATCTTCTTGGCATCAGATGCCCCATGAATTACCGCGAACTCATGTCCGGCATCATCTTCGAGCATGTTGTCAGGTTTTGCTTCTCTATTGGCAGCTACCTTCTTTGCCTTTTTCTCTATAAACTGGTTCAAATGCTCGGACTGGGCCAGTTCCTCGAGGTGAGAATTTAGAGCTTTGCAATGCTCAGTCTTGTGTCCTCCCTCTTTATGAAAAGCGCATCACAGCGCATTGTTCCTCTTTGAGGGATCTCCTCCCATTTTTCTGGTCCATTTGATGAATGGCTCGTCTTTGATTTTCAGGAGAATTTTGTAAATTGGTTCTTTGAAGATGGTGTTGACCGCCTGGAATGATTTCGACGCATCATTGTTTCTTACGTTCTTGGAGCCATTTTTGCCCCCGTTCTTTCCTCCTTTTTTCTGGTTCTCAGCTTTGTCACTTCCCTTGGTAGTGAGTTTAGCTCGACCGTTTTCTCCTGTACTGAGGCGGGTGACGTCTTCCACCTTGGCATACTTCTCGATGCGAGCCATTAGGTCATCGATGATTATGGCTTCCTTCTTTGTCAGGGACTGGTAGAGAAGAGAAGAGATGGGTAGCCCAATTTTGAAAGAGGCCACCGCCACTTGCTCCAAACAGTCCTCGACCTCATTGAATAACTCCCAGTACCTTTTCGCGTAGTCTCGGAGGGTCTGCTGAGGCATCTTCTTTATTGTTAGCAAAGTATCCATCCTTTTGGGATGGGAGCTACTAGTAATGAAGCGGGCCGTAAAGAGTTCGGCCAGGGATTTGAAACTTCTGATGGATCGGTGAGGGAGTCTTTCGAACCATTTCTATGCCACATCATGCAAGCTCGAGGCAAAAATACGGCACATCAGTGCATCTCGGTGATTCCAGAGGGTCATGGCCTATCGGTATTGCCTGACGTGATCGATGGGATCAATCTTACCTTCATAAATCTTGAACCTTTGAATGGCAAATTTCTTGGGGGCTTCTTCTTCTTCGATTTCCCTCGTGAAGGGTGACTTCATCTAGGTTTTGAGATCTCGCCTTGCGAGTTCTCTAGTTGGTCTGGTACTGTGGTGGGCAGGATGTTGGTCAATTTCCCTGCGGACCAAATTTTGTATGTTCTTGTCACTGCGAGCTGGGCTCTGGTAACGGCAAGCTCTTCGCAGCTACTCGCGGAGGTCGTCGTCTGATCCGTCTTCCTCGACCTTTTGAGATCCTCGCCTAGGGATCCTTCCTCGGCTGCGAGACTTTCTCGCCTGAGGGCTAGGAGTGCGGTATGGACGTCTCCTGTTATCAGGATGAAACTCCCTCTCTAGTCTTTCCAGTCTTCTTTTCAGGAGAGCATTCTCAGCCTCGTACCTGCGAAAAGACTCCCTCGGCTCGTGGAGCCTTGCCTCGTATGCATCAATCAATTTGGATATCTGTGTGGACCTCGCTGGTCCCTGGATTTCTTCTGAGGCTGGCCTTTCCAAGTGAGCCTTCTGATCTGAACGTCGAACTTCAGACCTAATCCTACGAGGAGCAGGTGGTTCTTGAATATCCCCTACCTGGGGGACATTGCTGCTGTGACCAGATATTTTTAACTCCTTTCTTGGTGTGGGCTCTTCTCAGGAAAAGATGAATGCTTCCCACAGACGACGCTAATTGTGGTGACAATTATTATGCAACACAAATAGATAGGAGAAAGGCAATTACCAAGTAGGAAAAAGGAATGTAAAATGACAATCGCACAACAAAGGATATACGTGGTTCAGCAAAGAAGTGCCTACGTCCACGGTGGTGCAGTTGGTTTTATTTCTATATAATCTGGGGAGTGATTACAGAGAATACAACTTGTCCTTTGCCCCGGACCTAGGGTTTTATATATATACATGTACATTTAGGTAAGTGGGGGTGATGGGTTCCCCCATGTCTTCCATCTCTCCCTGTAACCTCCCTTAATGGGAACGTGGGAAGAGACCGGATCATATTCAGAATAAGAGGTGGGGAACCTGGACTTTGGGCCGCCAAAGATGGGCTACATGTCTAGGCCCATGAGCCTAATTCTGGGTACCCACACCTAGAAATAAAGGGTCACACTTAACTTTGAAACTGCAAAATTTACAGGCGCTAACAAAAGTGTCATCCTTTATAAAGGTTGGGGAGTGATGATAGAATTGAAGATGCTCTTGATGGGCTGCCACCAAGGCAGTGGCATCCGAAGGGGGATTCACAACAGGAGCAGTAGCGGTCGCAAACTGAGTTCCAGGGTTAGAAACTCTAGAAGCTCTTGTGAAAGCTACGGCAGAAGTGGCCGAGAGTGAAGCGCTTGAAGAAAAGTAGGAAGGGTTTGAAAAATAGCAGAGTACGACCACTTGAGGCGAAAAAGGAAGCAAGGAAGGAGAAGAAGTGAGTGGAAGCTTGGAAACAATGGAGGTTTTGCTCTTTCTCTCTCTAACAAAGCTCTGAGTTTGAAGAGCAAGGAGTAAGCATGAATAAAAAATTGTTGATTTTTTTGATAATAGACATTTAATGTTTCAAATTGGCATTTGAGTTTACCACTCCCACACGTGCCAAGCCGCCCATAATCATTTCAAATGGACACGTGGCCCTTTAGGGAGAGCTCTAACAGTTGAAAAGACATTCCCACATCATTAATGAAGTGATGTTTGGGTAGGGGAAAGAGTTTACTTTCAAAAGAAATTATGATTTTGTCGCTAGAATCTTATTGACATATCGCAAACCCTAGAACCCCAAGCGATAACAGAATAGATTGGAGGGAGAACGACATAAATCATTCCATTTCTAACCCACAACGGAGAAGCTGCTACCATATTTCAAAAATGATATGATGTCCCATCGCCATAATTCTAAAAGGGATTAACATTGACTTAGGTACATCGGAAAGAATTTTACTTTTTGAACAAGATGAAACGTTGTTGGCTAAACTGCAAGTATCTCGGGGAGAATTGACTTACAAGCACAATTCAGATGATCAAAAGGACACCTTGTAAGTAGCCCAAACACAGTTAAATTTCATCTAGAATCAATAAGAAAAATGTTAATCACTTAGGGGAAGTCCCAACGAGGAAGTACTTTTAACTTGGGAGAATTTCCTTAGGAGAATTTACGAAAGAGAATCCAACGATGAGTCGACAGAATGGCCAGAGTATCTAAAAAGTAATGATGTCCCCTCACCATAAGCCTAGGGCGTGAGGAGCTTTGGTTCAGGTACACTGGGGAGAATTTTACTTTTTGATAGTATATATAAATGCAAAAGTTGCAACGAATAAATAAACGAAAGAATTTTTCAATGCAACAGAACAAGGCATATCATATTGAGAAGTCTTTCGTGAAGAAATTTCTCTTTAGCCATAACAAATCTCTACACGAAGGGGCAAATATAGGGGGACCTGATCCCCGAATTAGAGGGAGCTCCCCGTCTTCAGTATAAGAGACTCAAAAGAAGGAACCAACGAAGCAACTCAGTTATGCAACACTGTGATCAAGCTCAATTTATTTCCATTCTTACTTAGTAAGTCTATAATGTTTGTTTATATTGTCTATGAGCTGTAACGATTGTAATGATATAATGATTATAACTTTTCAGTGTGAGGTCAAACGGTACTAGCGAGAGACTAGGCCTGACAGGGCCTAGGAGAGCTTTCATGCTTTATCGAATGACCTTTACTGTGGGAAATTCAGAGAGGCTTTGATTTGGAGGATTGAGAAGTGAGGCATCATTGGGACTTTTCCTGACCATCTTAGAAACACCTGGTAAAACACTGAGAGACCTTTCACCGTGGAAGTTTCTACGGAGCAGCCTTGAGTTCCATCGTGTGTTAAGTTTTGAACTAAATAACGCTCTACCTAATGTCACATCTACTTAGGTGATGTCACCAGCCAGCTAAACACTGTCCAATCCATACTCGAGTAAACCACTATGGTATTATAACTGTTAGATGGTTTGGTGATCCACCTCTATGGGTACAGTCCTCTAACACATAGTGGTTAGGCAAAACCCATGTCTTGGCATTTAATGTTTATGATGAAGAGTTGACTAGTCCATCAGGCATTTAATGTTTATGACCTAAGGCATGGGGGGACGTTAGTTCACAGCTGTAAGGGACTAAGGTATCTCTGGAGTAGTGTGAGGGACTATTTATTCGCCTCAACCACCTCTGAGAGAGAGAGTTCTTCTTAGAGATTATTGCCTAGAGAGATAATATACCAGAGACAAGTTAGTACAAACCATAGCTCTTACTCACCCACCACTATCCTTTATTTTGAAGCTTTTATAGCTAACTAGACATCTTTCAGGGGTTATTGGTGTGTTTGGTTACCTGACAAGGTATATCTAGGGTGCTTGTTTCTCTCTCTCTTTGAATGAGTTACTGCTGAGTTATTTTTGTTATTATTTGAGTTATACACGAGTGTTTTTGTGAGTTCAATCTGAGTATTGATCAAATATAATATTTTTTGTTAACTTACCTTTGTTGAAGAGTTCTTGGGTTATCATTCATCACCATACCTATAGGGGTTACGTCTCAACTAGTACTACCATACTCCCAGGCTACATGGGGACTACCCTCTTACAACATGTATTTAATCCCTTGAAAGCTTTGGTTTGATGCATCTAAAGAAGATATTGTCTCAGGATTGGCGATAGTAGTAGATTCTTCTGACTAAGTTAAGAAAAAGCACGGTTATAGGTTGGAAAGCAATTCATGTTCAAATAACAGAATAGAGTATGAAGCATTTATTATGGTCTAGAAATCCTTTGAATATTTGAAGCTTATGTGATCAAGATATATGAGGATTCTTAAGTAGTTATTTAACAATTAACAGGGTGAATATAGATGTATGGCTCATGGGATAAATGTTCACCATGAAATAGCCCTACATTTATCGTAAAAACGTGATGAAATTACCTTAAATTATATCCTAACATTGCTAAATGAATATGTTAATGAAATGGCTTAAAAGGATTATAGTTTCAAGCTTGGTGGGAGCTTTTGATGTTTAAAATTGAGTTTAACCATGAAATTTTTTCCTTTCTCTCAAAATAGGTTACCTTTGGTTGAAATTAGTAGCATTAATGCTAATGAAAATTGGAGAAAGACCATAATTTAATATTTCACTGACCCAAATATCAGCGCTGACATATCAATCAGGTTAAGGTCTATTAACAACATAATGTAGATAATAAGTTATTTAAAATAGGAAAAGATGGAATGATTCTGGAATGCTTGAGCAAGGAATATGACTTTCCATCAATGACCCAAATTCACGGGGGCTTGTGTAGGCCACATCAAGAAAGTCCCAAGATGAGGTGGTTATTGAAATTATGGATATTGGCCAACCATTATAAAAGATTGTATAGAACTTTCAAATGGATGCCAAAAATGTCAACAAAATAGCCCCGTAAACATATACTAGGTGTTGACCTCCAATATGAAGTGAAATCTTAGCCATTCTGAGGATTGGAATTTTATTTGATTGGAAAAATATACTATCTTCGAAATTAAAGGGCTTCATGATAGTGGCCCTGACTATTTCATTAAATAGGTTGAAGAAAAAGTGCTAAAGTCAGTACATCAAACTAAAGTAGGCGATTTTCTATAAGATATTATGTATAGGTTTTGGATTCCTCGCACAATCACTTCAAATAATGCAACGATTTTTAGGCAAATGGTAAACGATTTTACCTCTAGGCTGGGCATAACCTTAACTAAGTCAACACCTTACTATGCCAAATCCAATGGGTAGGCAAAGGCTAAAAAGAAAGTGATAAAATATATTTTTTTGGAAGGTTATAGGAAAAAATCCCAAAGATTGGCCCAATTTATTGCTTGAAGTCTTATGGGCATATATAAACTAAAAAATCTCACGAATAGGAATAACTCCTTATGTCATAATATATGCACATGATGTTATATTATCGGTGGAGATTATATTGAATTCGTTAAGGGTTGTGGCACAAAATGTATTGATCATTGAAGGATATGACTAATCTATGTACATGGAAATAGAAAACATAGATCATTGAAGGATATAGGTAATCTATGTACGTGGAAATAGAAAACATAGATTAAGAAAGAGTAAGAGCACTCAATAATATCTTAGTCCAAATGAAAAAAATTGGATGAGATCTATAACAGCAGAGTAAGAAAAATAACCTTTAACTAAATGGATTTGGTGTGGAATTTAATCCTTCAACTAGGGATAAAATACCCATCCTATGGATGGTATTTAAAATGGGAAGGATTATTCCTAGTATATAAAGTGTTGAAAGGTAAATCGTATCACCTCAAAGACCTAAACGATCATATCCACATGAGGAATACTAAAGAATCTTTTTAAAACATATAATCCAATTATATAGGAGACAAGGCAGTTTATAAATCACAACATAAATGAAAACATTTCATTCTTTTATCACTAAAAAATTGGATTACGAACGACCTAAAATTGGTCCAAAAGGTTTGATACATAGATTACTTCTCTAGAATCTCTAAATGCCTATCACTAAAGTTAGGTGACTTGGAGTAGGAATCTTGTAACTTTTCTATCATAAAACAAAGCTATGGGGATAGATTAGTGACCTCTTCCTTAGTATTTGACAATTTGGCTTTTACTCTAGCCACATTTTCTTCCAATTATTTCCTCAATGCAAATAGTATTGCATGAAAAGGTAAAGATTTGTAATTAAGAGAAAAGAAAATGTTGTTAATGTAAATGATTGCAAGAAAGTAAAGCGTGGGTAAAGTAAAGAATTACACTAAAGAGATGTAAAGTCAGAAAGTAAATGACAACAAATGTAAAGGAAAGAAACTTTAAATAAACTTAAAAATAAATAAATTACAAACTACTTTTCAATCTACTACGGAATGAAAGAAATGTTGTAAATAAAGGAAAGAAAAGAATGGAAATGGAAAAAGAGGATAAAAGTAATGTAAATTCATTTCTAGTGAGGAGGTTCTCTTCTCCTTGTCAGGTCTGTTGCTTATTTATAATGTTTCTTGCCAAGCAAAATAACTTCTCGTTGGTAACTGTTGGGTGGTTACTCACCCTGAGTTTTTTGCTCTTTCTCTACAATAACTAACTCATATTTGGATCCAAATAACTTCCAATTATAATTTAAATTAATCCTATATAATAACTACTTCTCTTTGTCTCCTAGTAACTCCCAGCTTGAATTTAACTAAATTATCTATAATAACTAACTCTTACTTAGCTCCAAGTAACAGTCAATTTGAATTAAATCTCAATAACAACTACTTTTTTTTGCATCCAAATAACCTCCAATTCTAATTCAAATAATAGCTACCTCGAACCACCTTCAACTTCCATTTAACTTGTTGTAATAACCACCATATAACTACCTCTAACTTCTCCAAATTTGTAGCCACATGTCAGAAAATGGAGGCAATGAAACTGGTAAAATATGGTATAAACATACTCCCACATAACTTGAACTTTAAGCAAACATTTAGGATTGGAAACTTGATAATTGCAGTTGTGAATAAATCTCATCAAAAGTCTTGATTTCTTTTAACTTCAAAGGTCACCGAAGGTGGTGAATAATCTTGACATTTTTGAACCTCGAAGGTCACCAAAGATAAATAATAATTGCAATATTTTTTCTTCGAAGGTCACAAAATATGGTGAATAATCATAAAAAATTAAACTTCAAAGGTTCACCAAAGATGGTGTACAATTGAAAAACTTTTAAAATCGAAGTTAAGGTGGTGAATAACCATAAATGTTTTTTACTTCGAAGGGTCACCAATGATGGCGAATAATTGTAAAATTATTTACCTTCCAAGGGTCACCAAAGAAAGTGAATAATTGTAATATTTCTTACCTTCGAAGGTCATCAAAGATGGTGAATAATAATAAAAAAAAATTAACTTCGAAGGTTCACCAAATATGGTGTATAATTGTAAAAAAATATAAACTTTGAAGTCCACCAAAGATGGTGAACAAGAAATAACAACAAAAAAAATTAACTTCGAAGGGTCACCAAAGATGGTAAATAATTGTAAGATTTTTTTACCTTCGAAGGGTCGCCAAAGATGGTGAATAATTGTAACATTTATTTCCTCTTAAGTTTACCAAAGATGGCGAATAATAAAAAAATCAATTTCGAAGGGTCACCAATGATGATGAATAATTATAATATTTTTTACCTTGTAAGTTCACAAAAGATGGTGAATAATAGGAAAATAATTTAACTTCGAAGGTTCACCAAAGATTGTAAATAATTTTAACATTTTTGCCCTTTGAATTTCACAAAATATGATGAATAATCATAAAAACCTTTCACTACGAAGGCTCACCAAAGATTGTGAATAATTGCCATGTTTTATTTACCTCAGAAGATCACCAAATATGGTTCATAAGGGTGACAAAAGATGGTGAATAATTTCCATATTGTTTACCTTCCAATGTCAACAAAGATGGTGAATAATTATTGTAAGGACATTTTTCTCATGTCCAACATGTTATATTTATGTATGTCGTACGCCGCTACATTTGGCACGTCACCTCACGATCTCACATGACGGCCTCTATTCGAATTCCAGGAATCAATCTTTCATTATCTCCATCATGTGTCCCACATATTCCTCAAAGACTTCATGTTCCATGATTTTAGGGACTTAATGCAAGTGGTACGCAAGAGAAGTCAAAATAGCAAAAAAAGGAAAGATATGAAAGTTCAGGGGCATTTTCGTAATTTTACAGCCATAGTCTGTAGGTCTGGTCAAATGTAAAGTTGAAGAGCTCGCCGCAACGAAGATACTGGAAGAAACAGCACCTCAATCCGAGCTACGATGAAGGAGTTATGACCTTTTGAAGATGAAGAAAATTCCTTGAAGAATGCTATTTTCTTTTAACCCCAAACCAGAATGGTACCGCAAACCACATGGGGAACCGGTTTGGGGGGGAACCAGTTCGGGGTACCCCAGAACCGGTTAGGGGTACCTGACGCTGCAAGAGTCCCCAAGTTTTAAAACTCTTTTGGTTTCCTTATAAAAGCCAACTTCGGGGGAGTTATTTTGCAAGACTTTGGAAGACGTTTTTGAGAGTCCCAATTACTCTAGTCTTCATATTTTTTGAGTCCCAAGACTCATGTTTTGATTCACACAATTTCCAAAACTTTGTGAATCTTTTTGGTAACCTAAGAACACAAACTTATGTTTGTTCAAACCTTTGTGGAGAGATCTTTTCAACCGAGGGCTGTGTGTCATTGCTGAGGGAGTCTCTACAAAGTTTTGTGGCTGCGTGTTATTGAGGAGTGCTGCGGTTCTTCCTTTATTGATTGGACTGAGGTTCATGTGGGTTCGCTGCGTGTGGATTCATTGCTTACGACACCGACCGACGCCTGCGGGTATTCGTGTGTCACTGTATTTCATTGTAATCCGTGTAAGTTGCGATTTACTTATTGTAATGAAATAAAAGATTTTGCCCTGCGGGGATTTTTCCTTAAACTTGTGTCGCATGATTTATCTATTTATGGTTTGACACACACACACACACGCAGATGCTTGTTTAGGGGATGAATTAAATAAGGTTTGATTGGAATCTTGCGAATTAATTTAATCAAGTATCACACAGTCGCATATACGACGTTTTCAATTATAAAAATTAAAACTTCAAAGTGTCACTAAAGATGGTGAATTAATGCAAAAGTTTTTTTTATCTTCGGAGGTTATCATAAATTTATGTAAGAGTCCAGAAATTTGGCCTAGTTCCCAAGCTTGGTATTATTTTTGTATTTTTAACTAGATAATGAGGAATATACCGAAAGATATATATGGAAGTCAATATTCTAATGAAAATAATTGTTCATCATTTGGACCTCTTTAGAGAAAGTTATGAACATTTTACTAAAACTTTTTTTGATGATAACACAAAATGTTGTCGCAGTCCAAAATTTTAGTAGGACTTCCCGAGCATGGCGTTCTCTGTTTATTTTGAACTAGAAAATGGGTCATATAGCAAAGAAATATATCGAACTATATCTTCCAAGACAAAAAGTTGTTTGTCATTTGTGTCTTTGTAGAGAGAGTTATGATAATTTTCTAAAAGTCATTTTGGGTGACTTCATAACTTGAAAATAAAATCAAGGCTAATCTCAAGCTAATAAGATTCCAACTTTTGGTGTTGAAATTGACTCCCCATGTCCATATATCTATTTTTTAAGCCAATTGGCCTAAAAATATTATAGAATTAACGTCGCACCCAATCCGTACCAACCTCCATTGTAGTTCACCAACCGTGAGAGTCGATTAAAATGATTAATATTGCGGGGCTTGACTAAGGTTTTCACTATTTTCAATAGAAAGTTTGGGGGACCCACATACTTTGGTTCGGAGAACATGTATATGATAATGTTTTTTTGCAACTCTACATATGTTTACATATATTTTTTTTGCCCAAAATATTATTTGAAAACAAACTTTTTGGACGCCTTAGGTTTTGAAAGCCTTTGATAATCTTCCAACCCCCTGAGTTATAAACTAGAATTAAGATTTTTATACCATATTTGTAGAGAATGTCATAACTGGGAGGTAACTGAATAAAATAATTCAATAGTAAGTAAAAGAGCTCATCCCTAACCCAAACAAACACCAAGGAATGACCTCGGCTCAATAATGAGTTCAACCTCCTTTTTATCTTGGCAGACGAGATTGATGCCAATAAGGCTAACTGGTGAAATACAATTTTAATAACATTTCTAGATGCTGGTCAGTACCATGTGGATAACACCATCAATAACCCACATATGCTGGAACATTCTTTTATATGTAAAACATTAAACTACTCCCTATCTTTTGTGCTACATGAAACGGATACTCCATCCCAACATGTAAGGGTAGGGCGCATGTAATCCCCATATTGATCCTGATATACATTCCTTCATACTCATTCCCTATAAAAGGAAAGATCCTTTATTGAGATTTGGATTGGTAGGGAGACTATGACATTTTAATTGTCAAATCATTGAGTGAGAAGAGATTGAGTGATTTATACTATTCTTAGGCCTCTGATCAACTCAAAACCTACTAATAAAATTTACCTTGTGGAGGTATATTCATTCTTGAACGTTGAACCATGTAATTCCTAGTTTAATTCTTCTTATTCTCACCTTTGCTGTTACATATCTACATTTTACTGTTTATTTAATCTTTGTTATCTCAGATTGGATCTTAACTTGCTAAGACCAAATCTTAATACCAATTTTAAATGATAACAGAATGGCACTGTCTATGGGAATGACTAATCCAGGTTGTTTCTCATCTGATTCCTAGTTTCTAATTGCAAAAATTCTGGAATTCCAGTAAACTGCCCCCAAATTTCATTGGCCACCATCTCGCTGATCAAATCAGTACATTCACTCAATTTCCTACCTTAAAACGTTGACTTACTATTTTGTTGACTAACTCTCTATAATCTAAGCCTAGATATACTAATTTCTAGCCTAAAATAGATCATCCACTTTCAATTTTGGAAGTTTTCAATCATACTTTGTTTTTTGTCGATCCTATGAAAAAATGGTTGAACATCCTAAAATTAGTAGGGATAAAGAAGCCGGACCACCCTCAACCCCTATTGGAATAGGGGATCTAGCAGGATTTTTGCACAACTTTGTTAAGAGCCAAGAATTATGGAAGAAAATATGAGGCATGTCACTCAAATTCCTCATATAGTCGACCAGATCCTAACACGAGCTATGGAAGACCCCAGATAAGCACATGGAATCTGTAATGCCCCGACTCGAGTTTGGATCACCGTTGGGTTAGCCCTCACCAAATCAATGAGTTAATGGGGGATGGGGGAAATCCAATTTTATTATTTAAGACAAACCCTTCAATAGCACCATTTGTTAAGGATTAAATTATCGATTTTAATTTAAAAAAAGAAGTGACCACTTTAAGTAATTAGGTTATTTCTCAAGGTTTATTTATGAAAATTTGATTAATCCAATAATTAAATGAGAAATAAATCATAGTTATACCTATACTATGACATCACATGGCCAAAGGTCCGTATAAAATATTTAAATGTCCTAAATTCCAATGTTTCAAAAGATAGTTTAAGTAATGTGACAAAGCCTCTAACAACGATGACTCCCCTCAGGGACCTTACCAACGTCCTTCTCGATGTCCCTACTTGATGTACCTGGGATGGGGGTGGGGGTTATTACATAAAAGCAGGGGTGAGAGAATTCTCAGCTGGGTGGGTAATACAATACTATACACTTTTTATAAAAAAAATACTATACATATAACATGTATTTTAAACAATATTGAAAACGTTCAACAATTTATCCAGTATTAATGCAACTACCATGCAACGTACCCGAGCAATGAGCTCATACTCGCACTTACATTTCATTCCAACTTTTACCAGGTCTGTAGGCTAATTAATCATATTTTAATCCTTACTCTTATTCTTTAAGAACAACCATATTCATTTCAATTCCCTTATCTTTTCTCGAGATCTTCCAAAGCATACTTTAACGGGATTCACACTGCCGGCTATGCTACCACATGCTTTCGCCAGTGATTTTGGGTCTTTCACCCCAGGGCTTTGGGCCCTTCTTAATCATTCCCGATGTTATTCGAGTCCATATTAATGTGTGTTAACACTTTTACTAATGTCCACATTATTCCGTCATTTTACCGTTTTTATCATTTCTATGGTTCATATCATCATTTCACCTCGTGCAAATGCCATTTAGTATACTTTATCCATTTTCATAAAAATAAACCATAAGGTCTAACGAGGAAGTCTGACCACTAGAACCCTGAATTTTATCAAAATTACCATTTTACCCTATTTCATCATAACCTTGTGAAAACCATAATTAGTTCATTATGGTATTAAACTCATCATTTCCCTTCAAAACCATCCCTTGTGATTTATTCTCAAAAATCACGTTCTTCATTTTATGTTCAATTTACGTGAAATACATTTAATCATTTCAATACTATTTTAGCAAAATGTCTACCACTTGCCCTATTATCACATGTAGTCTCAAATATTTTTTTTTTGCTTTATTCTTAACAACATTTATAACACATTTAGGGTTGTTTTTCCAGACTTTCTTACTTTCCCATGAAACCCATTTTAAACATCATTTATCAAGTCTTGGTGCCTTCTACCAATGTACTACATATTTCTACATATGCTTAGGAGGATTTCAAGCCTAGAAATTCTCAAATATGAAACTAAACAATATATTATCTGGAGTTTATATTTTATATGCTAACTTTTCATATTTCAAGGTAAAAACTATTATTTACTCTTCAAATTCCATTTACGTCTTGTTCTTTTTAAAACTCCATTTTTGCAAGACTTGAACATACTAGAAAATATCTTCATTTATAAAACTAAATCATATCTTGCATGCATTCTACATATTTTCATAGCTTGAAACCTTGAAAACTTATAGAGAGAAAAATCCTACCTTAAGTTTTGAAGAGAAGAACAAGTAAGAAGATGAAGAGAGAAAATCTAGACTCCAAAATACTCCAAAAGCTTTTCAAAATCACTCCAAAGATATCTTGAATGCTCCTACTTGCCCCACTCAACTGTAACATTCCCTATATTTGGGAATATTAACATTACACATGTCACAATAATTTAATTAAATAAAACATAAAGTGAAGTGAATAAATATTAATTAGCGAGAAATGTACATCTGTCATAATTAAAGGAAATTGTATTATTTTATATTACGTTACAAGTGAGTAAAAGAGACGGGTTGACACTATCTTATTCCAGACGCGCGGGTGAGGTCATGTAAAAAATGAGATGGTATATTTATAATGGGTGATTCAAATGATGATTTCGATGCACGTTCTATTCCAAATGGGTCAAAATAATTGAAATTAAGTACCCGAGGGTAGTAATTGGGTTTCGCGACTTGCAACGGGGCATACGAGTCATTTTATGATCGCATGTTAACGTAATTTCATGATTAGGTTTATAAAATAAAAGGTTTTGGGTAAAAGAATATACATTTTTATATATGAAGAGCCTAAGAGAGAGGTTAGATAGAAAAAAGAAGAAAACATAAACAAATCAAGAGAAAAAACAAAGGGACTTAAGGGTAGATCAATTAAGAGAAGATTTTGGAGAAATCTGGTCTAGGATTATCATCAACAAAGATAAATTCAGACTCTAGGATCTTTAAGGCAAGTGATTAACTTGCTTAGGATTATCTGTTTACAATTCAATTCATATGATAGTTGGTGACAATTGTTTTTGGGCGATATTCATGTGAAAAATGGGTTTGAGGACATGATTTCATAAGATTTAGATATGGCCTACATCATCTGAAATTTGAAAATAGGATGCAATATAGAAAGATATAATCTTTTTTGAAAAGATTTGAAAATTATGGATTATTGTGATATTGTTGAGAATTATACGACTCTTGAATAAAATAATAAATCCCATGGAAATTGAGAAATAAATAGATTAGTATGTAGGATTGATGGAGAATGGGAATTTCTAGTTTAATTTGGTTTATATGATGATGATGGAAATATATGAAATTCCATTTTTGTAATAAGAACTAGGCTACTGCCCAGAATCAAATCGATTCAGCCTTCATAGGTGAATCTATTCAGCAGATGAATCAATTCGGGCCTGAAAATCGAATCGATTCGAAACTGTTGTGAGAAATAGTTTAGGTTATTCATATTAATTTGAAATTGGTTGGCAATTTTGTTGATATTAGAGGGTCCATAATTTTATCATGGGACCTCTGGGAATTTTATTAGTATTATAAAACCTTGGGCTATGTGGGAATAAATCCGGTGTATGAATTTGGGGGTGTTTAGGATGAACGATAATCGGGATTTAATTAACGGAATTGGATTGGAAATTAAGTTATTTATTAATGTGAATTATAATGAATATTTCTTAGTGAATAAAGTAATATGGGATTATGAATATATTAAAATTATCACGAGTGAAAAATATGACAATTAAAATAATTTAGTAGGGACGCGTTTGTGAGTCGTGTCGTGATTCAATTTAATGAAATAAAAGCAATTTATTTTTAAGTCATCCATATGGTCATTTCGAGTTCACCAAAGTGTTTGGAAGGGTCAAAATAGTCAAAAAGACCTACCCAGGGGTTTAGTTTGGGTCACGGGGATGTTGTAGGCCAAACCGGCATCCCGGAAGGGCATTTTGGTAATTTGTATTTTTCAAGAATTATTAACCACAAAAATTAGAAGGAAAAAATAACTTGTACGTGGAAGGAATTTAGGGCTATCAGTTACCAAAAAGGAGAGATTCCACAAGAGGAAGGAGGAGAGGTATTCCTAAGGGTTCCAAGGCTAAGAACCACCTTCAGGCACCACAAACACCACCATCGTGTAGATCGGGGGAAGAGAAATGCATCCATACCTTTTTTTTACAGCGGATCAGACCTAAAATAAGAGGCAAGTGTTTATCTTACTCAATCTAAGAAGGATATAACATCCATGTTAGAATAAGATGAATTTTATATGAAAATCACATGTTTGGGATTAATTTGGAGAACGACAAAAATGTTCTAGGGTAGGATATTGCATGTAGATTTGATTGGTTTATGTAGAGATCACGAAATCAATTATTGGGTCATGATTTATATGGGAGAAATCTGGATTTTGATGGGTAGGATTGAATTGTAGAACAACTTCTTGAATTTGAAGAAGTCTATCAAATTGGGTAAATTAAATCGTCATTTTAGAAACTGTTTTGTAAACATCCAAAATTATTATAAAGTTATGAATTAATTAATAAGAAATTATTTAATATTTTAGGAGTCGGTGTTAGACTCGAGAGTATAGGCTAGTGCTACGAGTGATATGCACGATTAGCCGATTTTATTATATATATGGGTATAGAGACAATATATATATATATATATATATATATTAATTATACCACTCTAGTGGGATACTATGGACAGAGGTTGCGCTTCATGGGCGATCTCTCCTGGTGAATCCCAACAGGTGTAGTACTAGTCCTTAGGAATATAGGTCTGTGCATGCCCTCTCTATGTGAGGGTGGAGTAATGTGGTATGGTCATGACCCACTGACTTAAGACTATCCACCTCCAGTTACGTTTAGAATTAGGGATCGATGGTGAGATTTTGACCTGGCGGCCTAGGATGACGTGTGTATGCCTTGAATCTTGAGAGCATACTAGAGATTCTCATCTAGTGAGTTATTACTCTAAGGGATTGAGGCTATACATATATAGCAAGTGATATATATATATATATATATATATATATATATATGTGTGTGTGTGTGTGTGTGTGTGTGTGTGTGTGTACTCGTTGTGATATGGAATTACGTATATAATTGTGAAGAAAACTATATACACGTACAAGACATTAAAGGGTTAATAATAAATTAATAACTAGTGAAAGTTATATGAAATGAGTTAATAAATTTTAATTGATAATTATAATTGTCAAGCGGATGTGAAAGATAATTATATAAAATATGCATGACACGGAGTAACATATGGAGTTAAGGGTATATTGAGACTAGTTAGGCTGGCTAGCATAACTAGGGGTTAAAATGCATATGTTAAGTGCGCACTATAGTTGAGGGGTGAGGATTATCTCATGGGATTGAGACACCGGTTTAAATATGGAAGAATGAACACATATTTATTAATGAATTTTAATTACATGCAAATTATTTTCAAAAGGTTTTGGGCTCTGACCCGTATCAAAATATTTTCAAAACTTTTAGATGTCCAGCCACAAGAACGTCAGCATGAGTATTCTTTAGTCATTTTCTATCTTTGAGACTCTAGATAAGACTTTATCAATTGTTATCCGGGCATGTCGCCTATTGTAAGATTTTATTTAAGTTTTTGTTTATTTCAATTATGATGGATATTGTATTGGATTTTATACTGGTGGTTTATTCGGTTAGATGGATTTTATTTTATTCCAGTATTCAAATTTAGTTATGTGATTTTTTATTTACTTATTAAACTGGAAGGGTGAATGGTATTATGCATGATAATTTAATTAAAGTTTAAAAATGGCATAAAGCTTGATTAAATAATAGCTGGTTAGTAATTAATTTGTTTTTTGACGGTGATGCTAAGAATGAGCCAAGTAAGATTACTATTTTATTTTAGTGGAGGGTTGGACACCCATTATTTTAATTGGGGGAGAGGGGGTCAAAGATAGTATCAGAGCATCATGTTCTAGTGCTCTTAGGATCTATATAGACTTATTATGTTTTCAACATTTCTTTCTCTTTAATGTAGAGCCCTATGCTTAGGACCGTTATTTCATATTGCGATTTCTGTTCTCCTGCTATTATGCATAATTGAAATGAATCTTATACAAATTAGGTCTAGTTTAAGATTCTAGGTAGGATAGCACGATAAGCTAGGTCCTCTAAAGGGTCCATAGAGAGGCTCAGTTGGAGTCACAGGTGCCACAGGGGACCATTATAGCCGCAAAGGTGGCTAATATTGTTGCTCAGGAGATTAATGCCTCTATGACCGCTATGGATCAGTAGTTCCCTTAGGATCGGCTGTATCTGCGGGTGGCACCGATCATCTAGGCCCACCCGAATCCATCCATGTGGGATAAGGTTAGGGAGGCCTTTCAAAAGGGGCATCCATTAGAGTTTCATGGTAGTGTCGATGTAGTAGTTTCTAGTTAGTGAAAAAAGGACATTCAACATCACCTTTACATGGTTGAGTGTATCAACACTCAGAAGTAGATACTTGCCACATTTAATTTAGTGGGTGAGGATCTATATGTGTGGGAGTCAGTGACTAAGTTCGAGGAGAGGGACACGATGTTCACAGTAGAGTTCTGGATGCGATTTAAACATATATATTTTCCTTCGAGGATTCAAACTGAGATATAGAGGAAATTTTTAGATTTTGAGCAGGAGGTATGTTTGTTGGAGGAGTATGAGAAATAATTCACCCACATGGAAAACTTTGTGCCTGAGAAGGTAAACACTAAGGAGAAGAAAGTGTTGAAATTTATGGATGGGATCATATGGAGGATCAGATAACACTTATTGGGCAACCCGACATTGCAGAGATGCACTGATATCATCAATGTTGCATTATTACACTATATAAATCATACCTTTAAAATGAAGGGAGCAAGAGAGTAGGGGAATCTATCCAGTCAGGTAGGTCAGGGGGAAATGGTGCTAGTTGGGCACCACAACAACAGACTTGTCATCAACATGATCAGAATTTCTAGCAATAGGATTTTGTTAAGGGATTCCATTCAGGGGGTTTTAGGTCCGATAGTAGTTGGTTTAAATAGGGTCAGCAAGTCCCACAACATCAACAGTAGCAGTGTGTTCCCTAGAGCTAGCAAGTCCAAGGGAATAATGGGGGCAGCCTACAGGGCCAAGATCACTAGGGATAGCGACCCAAAAAACCTCGACATGGCCAACAGGGCCAGACATAGGGTCTTATGCAGGAAGGTGTTTTATATATGGAGAGTGGGGACGTATGTGTCGAACTTGTCTATAGCAACCTAGGGGTTAGCAGCAAGGTGCCCAACTGGGGAAACAATTTCAGTATTTTTTGGGTTAGTTTAGACGTGAGTATTACATCTAGGAACTAGTTGAACTGCTAGTGCCATTAGTAGTTGAAGATAAGATTTTTATCCTTGGGTGAATGGGGTAAGTTTTACGTGACATGAGTGCATCACACTATATTGGTTAGCACTAGATTCGCGCATGAGACGGGTTTAGTGGATGTATCGTTAGTATCACTACTATGTGTATATTTACCGTTGGGTAGTGGGGCCCTTTTTAGTTCCATCTATGGGGGAGTGGGTGTGGACATTGAGATAATATTTTTTTTTAGATTTTCTCATTTTAGATAGAAATGTTATGCGATTATGATGTTATCCTGTATATAGACTGGTTAGTGATGATTTGAGCAATGGTGGACTGTTATAATAAGGTTGTCGTATTCGTTGTTCTAGGTAGGGTGTGTTATTTTTGCGATGTCTCACTTGAATAAGGGTCGAGATTTTGTATTTACTACATTGTAGTGGAGACTTTGGAGAGTACATTTGTCTGATTATATTTGATCCCGGTGCATAGAGACTATACTGATGTGATTCAGGGGATATTAGGTTTATTGCCGAGTGGACATATGTTGCTCGTTATTGATTTAGCACTTAGGCCTTAGTGATATTGCGAGTGAAGTGTTGTATGACTCCTTTAGAGACATGTGAGTTGAGAATTTGACTTATATGTTTAGGGACAGGATTTTGGGTGACTCAATTACATACTTTGAGCCCATGAAACTCAATGACAGATAATGGTAAGTAGTAGCGGGGGATTCCTTATATGAATTTTGCTTACGAGACGTTCCACGCATAAACCCCATTGAATGTCGGGAGTGAGAGATATGTTGGGCTATAGGGAAGTGGTTAATACTTTAGTTATTACACATGTACGTGGATAACACTTTGAGTTGTGAGTTATTATATGGTATAAGGATAGTGGAGCCAGATAGTGCGGTGTAGAAAGTACTGGTAAAATTTAAACCACTAGTTGATGGGTGGGAAATCTCGAGAAGAATTAAATCACAATTAGTTGGGTAATCAAGAATACCTTTACGGTATAGCCACGCCGAGTATACAGGGCTGGGTTTAAGATAAATATGTTATGTTTGTAATGTTTGGGCAAATATGCATGGGAGATAAGGTGTATGGGCGCCCTGGTCGGTTCAATTTTAAAAAACGTTCAGGATAAGGGGATGTGGTAATAAATATGTTGAATAATATGTCTGTGGGGTAGTAAAAGAAGAATTAAAAAAGTAAAATGGGATGAACTTTGATTTAGGAAGGAGGTAGTCCGGATATAAATACAGCAGCAAGAGCTATTACACTCGAGTTAGGTCAAAAGAATGTGGAGACACGGGTAAAAAGATATCTGTTGACAAAAGAGAATCCAACAGTTGCGGAGAGTAGAGTGGAGTTTTACTGAATTTAATACTGAGGGTGACTTGTGCATATATAGGAAGTTGATTCTTACTGGATGAAGAGGACCTAAGACGTGTGTAGTTTGGACCAAATGCATGGGTCACAAGTTTTGGCATAACTAGGAAGGGGAGTAAGAGGAACCACATGAAGTGGGATATTGAGTGTGTAGACTAGTGTGAAGTGAGACATAGTGAAGTTGTCTCCAGGTGCACCACTCATAGATAAAAAAAAGGTTTGTCCAAGGCGGTCCACAAGAAATTTTCAATGATTGGTGATTCTAGTGATGGAATGCATAGACAGACTGATTGAGTTCATTATTGGGTTACCAACATCATGAAACGATCAAGAGTTTTGTTGGGTTTGTGGAATTTGAGTATTTCATTTAAGATAGAAATGAACCGGTACAAGGTGCTTCCTAATAATTTTTGTGAATCAGGACGAGATCCTTAAGTTCCACTTATGATAGAATCATCATGGCGTAGTATGAACACGGTGCATTTTAAATAGGCCTTATTACTCGTAAATCGAGGAGTAGATGGGAGAGGTGACTATGATGTTAAAGAGTGACAGAGAAGCATATTCTAGATTCTAAGATAATTGTGAGGAGTAATTACCAATGGTAGATTTATGTGTAATAACTCGTACCAGTCATTATTAAAAAAAGATGTCGTTTCAGGCTTGAGGCGGGGGCCTTGTCATCTGCCCTTTGGTTAATTAGAGGGGAGGGGATAACAAGTTTCGTGAGCTGGATATGATTTAGAGTCAGTCGATAGGGATTGAGTTAATCGAAGCTATTTTCGTATAGTTCAAGAATGTCATAAGAGTTATGTCATCATGAACTGATTACTTAAAGATTAATGAGAATGGACATAAATTATTGCGGGTGTCTCCTATGAAGGGAATTATGCGATTTGGGAAATAAGGGAAGTTGGCACCTAGGGAAGTGGTGCCTTTCCCAAGAATTGAGAAGGTAGAGCCAATGGTGTATAGGTTCATCTTATTGGAGAATTATTATTGATTCACGATATCATCCTCAAGATGAGACCTTAAGAATGATGGAATATATCAGTATGAAATGATTTAAACAGAGATGTCACTAATCTTAGGCCATAGTAAGTAGGCCTTTAATCGGGATCGTACCATTAATGGGTGTTTAAGAGCATAATTTCTATCATTTTCTCATAGATTAAGCCTATTAAGATTTTGGCATATCCCGTTACCATTGGACTCGAGCCGTCACAAGGAACTAAATCTCCAGCATCTCCAAAATCAAGATGATCTCCACATTACTAAGGTATAAATAAATTAAGAGTTCAGATTTATTTACATTTATATTGTGAGATATTTTTATTAAAAGCGAAGAATATTTTCTTTAAAACATTTTCAAAATTTGCTGACTTCGATCAAATGATAAGTCACTCTCATTTGAACGAAATGTCAAACCCATTAGAATCCTTGTTTTAACATTTTTTCTAACGTGCATTTAAAAAGGATGTACTTTTGAAGCTCATTTAAACGAGATGGGGTTTTCATTCTAACGACCTTGATGTCGTTCTAATGAGATGTTGTTCTTGTTCGAACGAAGCTTATTTTCGTTCAAACGAATCTTGTCATCTCGATTTTTATATCGACTTATAAATACCTGCTTCATACTGTTTTTTATAGAGACTTTTTAAAAATCGAAAACTGCATACCAGGTGGAAAAGTTCTCACTTTATTTAGGTCTAAAACACCTTTTGATTCATAAAATTCATCCTCAATATTTGTGTGAATCCTTTGAGATCCTAAAGTATTTGATATCTGAAGTTCCTTTTTTGGAGAGATAGTCTTCATTATTGACCATGTGGTTCTCGAGGGGATCATTGTTAAAGGATGACAAAGGATAATCAGTGGATATCGAGGGTGGAACTCCAACTATAGACGACTGAGGAGAGATCCGTATTCTTTAGAGGCTTTGTAAGTAGTGCCTTCTAAAACTCTAAAGTGCTAAAATAGGTTTCGCCCGCAAGGGATTTTTCCTCGAATTTCGTTGTTTATTGGAATGTTTTTGATTTATCTGTTTTATCAACTAGATGCATGACTTAGGATAAAAAGATAAAATTTGGATTTGTGTGTGTTGTATATATAGTTATATAAATATTCCATTAAGATCACAAGCGCACTCCCAAATTAGTATCAGAGGCCATTGCACAAAATTACCGTGTGATCTTTTATAGTAAAATATTTGTTTTATGATATCAATTTTGTTTGAAAAATTATTGATCTTTGAAAAGGCAGATTTTAATAGAAGAATTTCAGCAGATGTCTTTGCCGTTTGAGAATGCTTCCAACATTCTGACTAGAGTCATCAACAATAAGGACAAACAAAAGGTTACCTCCACTAGGGTACCTAAGAAAGATGATAATTCCCTTATTGTTCATGTTGCTCTCAAGGATCAAAATACTTCCCAATGGTATTTTGATAGTGGTTGTTTTAGGCACATGACCGGTGATGTCTCATTTTACCCACCTTGAGGATCGTAAGGAAGGTAAAGTCATCTTTGGAGATGGGACTAGATCTATTATTTTAGGATTTAGTAGTGTTAAGATACTCAGGTTTCCCAATCTAGATGATGTGTTGTACGTAAAAGGTTGAAAGAAAACTTGATTAGCATAAGCCAACTATGCGATAAAAACTTTATGGTAAAGTTTGACCAGTCCGAATGCAATGTTTATGATTAATCCAGTAAATGCTTACTATAATGAGTGAGAACATAAGATAATTGTTATGGGATTGTGCCCGAGTCCTCTTTTATGTGCAATAGTGACACGGTCTCCATTATGGACCTTTGGCATCAATGGCTAGGTCATGTGAAATTTAAATATCTTAAGAGATTAGTGAAAAAAGACCTAGTCCATGGCATACTATTGCCTAGGAAACCAGCTTCCTCGATTTGTGGACCTTGCTAACAAGGTAAACAAATTTAAAGTCCCCATCAAAAGTTGAATACCAGTACCACCTCCCGTGTTTTGGATTTAATTCACATGGATCTTATGGGTCCTACTCGCTTAGAGAGCTTAGGTGGTAAGAGATACATTCTTGTGATGGTCGCTGACTTTTCTAGATACTCGATTGTAGGATTCCTTAGAGAAAATTCTAATGCAGTTGAGTTCCTTATAACAAAGTGTCGTGTCCTATAAAACCAACACAGTATCACCATTATTTGTATGCATAGTGAGAAACGCACTGAATTTAAAGAAGTGAAAGTGGATAGCTATTGCGATGAAGTGGGCATCAAACATGAGTTTTCAATCATTCATACTCCTCAACAAAGTGGGATTGTTCAGAGGAAGAACAAGACGACACAAGAAATGGCTAGATCCACGCTTCTTGGGAGAGATGTGCCTAGACATTTTTGGACAGATGCGGTGAGAACCACATGCCATAGGGTGAATAGGGCATATCTTCATCCGCACACACTCCACATGACTTATGAGTTGTGGACAGGGAAGAAGCCCAACCTATCATATTTTCTTGTATTTGGGAATGCATTCTACATCTTATGAGATAGAGATCCCTCAGGAAAGTTTGACTCTAAGAGCGATGATGGGATATTTTCAGGATATTCATCAATGAGTAAGGCTTAAGGGGTTTATAATCTATCTAACATTAAGGTTATGGAGTAAATAAACATCACGATTAGAGATGATGAGCCACCGTCATTTGTTGCTCCTAGCCCACAGTGTGAGGTTGATGCACCCCTTGATGACTATGCCATCCTTCCTCATGATACCACAATGGACCTTATTCCTAATTTAAGGGAGACACCATCTTGGATTTGAAAGAGTCATAACCCTTTCGCTATACTTAGTAATTCTACAGTAGGTGTTAAGACTCGTGCTCAACTCAAAAATTTTGTTAGCTATCTGTGTTACACATCACTAGTAAAGCCCAAAAATATGAAAGATGCACTCAAGGACAAGCATTGGATATCGATCAAAAAATAATAATTTCTTTAATTTAGAAAGAAAAATGTCTGGGAGTGGGTCCCTGACCTAGCGATAGTAACGTAATAGGTATTAAGTGGATTTTCAAGAATAAGGTGGATAAAAATGGTACCATGGTTTGTAATAAGTCTATGATGGTCTCTCAAGGCTATATACAGATCGAGGATGTAGAGTTTGAGGAAAAATTCACTCATATTTCTAGGCTTGATTATGTCCACTTACTAGTCTCCATGGCATGTCATATGCGTTTCAAGTTATATCAGATGAATGTCAAGAGTTACTTTTTGAATGGCATTCTACTATAGGAGGTTTACATTGAACATACGAAAGGGTTTGAAGACCCTAAGCACCCAGGGCACATCTATTATGTTTGGAAATCCTTTTATGGGTTGAAGTAAGCACCCCATGCTTAGAACGAGAGGCTTACTTCTTATCTCTTAGCTCATGGATTCAAGAGAGGGAGAGTAGATAAGACATTGTTTGTGAGGAGAGAGAGTGGGCAATTATGGTTGCCCAGGTCTTTATGGGCGACATAGTCTTTAGATCCACGAGCTCTCACCAAGCTCACACTTTTGAGGAGGAGAAGAAGAGAGAGTTTGATATGAGCATGGTTAGTGATATTACATTCTTCCTATGTCTCTAAGTTCGCAAGATTGAGGATGGGATATTCATATCTCAATCTAAATATGCAAGAGACCTTGTGAAGATATTAGATCTAGACTCTACTAAGCATGCTCGCACACCTATGAGTACATCGACAGAGTTTAGCAAAGACACTTTAGGGAATGATGAAGGGAGGATCTTATATCGGAGTATGGTATGTAGTCTTCTTTACCTTACCACTAGTCATCTATGTATTACCTTTAGTGTTGGAGTCTGTGTGCAATATTAGGCGTCCCCGAAAGTGTTACCCTTACACGCTCTTAAAAGTATTATCAAATATGTGAGTGGGACTTTATCTTACGGTATTTGCTATTCCTTTGATACTAATAACCATTTTCCACCTATTCATATGTCGATTGGGGCGGGGATGTCTATTTATGTAGGAGCACTTTGGGTGGGTGTTTCAACTTTGGGAGTGCTCTTGTCTCATGGAAGAGCAAGAAGCAAAACTCCATATCTTTATCCATGGCAGAGGCTGAGTATATATACACCAGGAGTTGTTTCACGCAACTCTTATGGATGAAGCAGATGTTAGAGGATTACGACATTACAACGGACATGATGACTATTTCCTATGATAATACGAGTTCCATACACATTTTACTTAATCCAATCCAACAATCATGCACAAACCATATTAAGGATATGTGATCACTTTATTCGATACCTAGTTGATGAGAAGGTTGCGCCCTTCATCTTTGTGATCATCAATCATTAGTTAACCGACATTTTCACGAAACATTCAGATGAACTTCGATTTGAGGATTTTAGGAAATCTTTAGGTATTTGCACAATTGATTGAGATTGGATATGTTATTTAGTACATGATGATTTTCATGCTTATTCACATTTTACGCCTATTGCTAGTTTGTACCACCATTGTATTATCATGTATTTATATTTTCATTTTTATATATTCCATGAAAAATCAAAAAAGAAAAATTATGAAAAATTCAAAAAGATTTTTTTTGAAAAAAGTGAAAAAGATAAAAAGATTTTATTTTCATAAAATCCAAAAAGATTTTTGTAATTTTTTTTACCCCCATATGTGGATGGACATTAAAGATGTTCGATCACCCATTCATTCCATAACTACGTTACTATTTTTTAGTGTTTTGAGATGTGACATCATTTCATTTGTGTTCTTTATAATGTGCGGAGTCATTAAGATATGATATGGTAACAACTTGCTACATGTTTGACTCCCTTTCACCTTTAACGCACACGAGTATGGTCTTATTTGAATATTGCACTTACTCGTCACATGTCGATTGTAGTGTTTTCATCTCAATTGTGCTTTTAGAAGAAACCAAATATGAAAACGAGATAATAAAAGTTATGCATGTAAGAACCATTGCCCGGATTCAAAAACTAAAAAAATCATTTTTCAGTAAAATTATTAATATATTAAGCAATGGAAACGGGGTGTGAAAGACATGTTGACTTTGCATGAAAATCCACCATTTCCAATGAAAAGATCCAAAAAGATTAAAGGCCCATAAAAACAAAAGTGCGAGTCCAATTTCCAGAACATTGATGGTTCGCTACAAATAAGAATTAATTTATTCAAAATAATTGAAAGAATAATTGCAATATATGACATTTTAAGGGAGTTTCATCGAAGATCAATGGGCTTGCACATACTATTAACATCTCGTAAAGAATTACATAGTTTTGGACGTCATTAGTGTAAAAACCACTTACAGTCTTAATTTGTTGATTAGGTTAAGTCAATTTCACTTGAGTTCACCATTTTTACACCTAAGGTAGACTTTTAGATATTCCATTAATGGTGTCTCATCCCTTCATGCACAAGTTTTATGTTTGTCTACGTTAGAATATGTTCACACCCCTACATTACATCTCCATGATTTGGGTATTTTTGTGTTTCTCCATCGTGTGTTGTATTTGTTAAATTTTATACTTGAGAAAATTAAGAAAAATTCAAAATAGGTTTTGGATCCCTTGAGATTATCATTGCATGTTTGTCATTCATATGTTTTTTTGATGATATCTTATTCTTTTCGGTGATGTTCTCTATATTTAATGATTATTTTCTGCTCCTAATTAAATGGAGGAGAAAAAATTATGGGGGAGTTTAAGTTGTGGGGAGAATTTTGATAAATTTTATTTTTCAAACTCGATGCATCACGGGTATTTTCGATGTTTCATATGTGTAGATACTTTTGGAAGATCATATTCACATTACACTCGATAAAGACAAAGTGCCCAAGAGAATACCAAGAAGAAGTGGAGATATGAAGTCATCATTTGAAGACATCATTATCTTGTACCTATCAATTTTCTAGGGTTTTTGAGGGTATTAGGATATTGCTATTTGTCTTAAGGGATTTTTAGTATAATTTGGATTTCAGTTTTATGTTTGCAGTGGAATAGCCAAAAGGGGGAGATTTGTAAGAGCATAATTTATGTCATATGCTCATATCTTAGGCTTACATAGATATTAGCATATCCCATTACCATTTGACTCGAGCTGTCACGAGGAACTGAATCTCTAACATCTCCAAATTCAAGATGATATCAACATTACTAAAGTATAAATAATTTAGGAGTCCATATTTGTTTATATTTATATTGGGAGGTAATTTTACTAAAATAGAAGGATTTCTATCTTTAATTTTTTTTTAAAATTCGCTGACTTCATTCAAATGAGAAGTCATTCTCATTCGAATGAGATGTCGAACTCATTAGAAGCCTTGTTTTAACAGTATATATAAAGTACATCTAACGAGGGCGTACTGTTTGACCTCGTTTCAAGTTCGTTTGAAGCTCATTCAAATGATATATGATTTTTATTCTAGCCACCTTCATGTTGTTCTAACGAGATGCAATTCTCATTGCTGAAGGAAGACAAAAATTGCTGAAGGAATCATTGATGTTCTCGAAGGGATCATACTAAGACATGTTATTCACAGCTGACCTTGATGTCCATACTAAGACATGTTATTCACAGCTGACCTTGATGTTCTCGAAGGGATCATTCCTGAAGGAAGACAAAAATTGATCGGTGGGAACCAAGGGTGGACCGCCACCTATGGACGCATCAGGAAAGAGCTGTATTCTTTAGAGGTTTTGTAAATAGTGTCTTGTAAAACTCTAAAGTACTGAAATAGGTTTTGCTTGCAAGGGATGTTTTTCTCAAATTCCCTTATTTTTTGGCATGCTTTGATTTATCTGTTTTATCACCTAGATGCATGTCTTAGTATAAAAAGATAAAATTTGGATTTGTATCTGTTGGACATTCAGTTATATAAATATTCCATTTAGATCGCAAGCACACTCTCGGGGTGTATAGCGGAGGTACTAGAATTTTATCATGAATTGATGTTGGGTACGTTCACATGTCGTGCGACAAAGGATCCAAAGTTTTTAGTAGAAGACATATCCAAATTTTGGGGATGAAATTCCTTTGCAAGGGGGAAGTATGTAACACCCCGTATTTTTGGGGATATTAAAATTACACGTGTCACAATAATTTAATTATATTGAAAAATAAAGTGAAATGAATAAATATAAATTAGCGAGAAATGGATTATTATCCAGGTGTTATTATAATTACTTGTGTGATAAGTAAATGAAATTTTACTATTTTATATTACGTCGTAAGTGAGTCAAAGCGATGGGTTGACAATATCTTTTTCGGGACGCGCGGGTGAGGTCATGTCGAGAATGAGATGGTATATTTGTGATGGGTGACTCGAATGATGATTTTGAATGCACGGTTGATGCTTAATGGATTGAAATAGTCAAAATTAAGTAATCGAGGTAGTAATTGGGTTCCATGGACTTTTTGGACTAGTCGGGACCCACATAGAGGTATACAGATCATTTTACGATAGCATGTTAACCTAATTTCGGGATTGGGTTTATAAAATGGGAGGTTTGGGGTGTGAGAACATCCACTTTATAATATCAAGAGCCTACGATAAAAGTTAGAGGTAAAATAGAAGGAAAATCAAAGAACTCAAGAGGAAAACCAAAGAGACTCAAGAGGAGATCAAGTGGGAGAAGATTTTTGAGATTTCTATGCTAGGATTATCATCAACAAAGACAACTTCAAACTTTACGATCTTTAGTCCAAGTGATTAACTTGCTTAGTATTGTATGTTTATAATTAAATTCATATTATTGTTTGTGACAATTGTTTTTGGGTGGGATTCATATGAAAATTTGGGTTTTTTGACATGATTTCATAGGATTGATGTATGGATTATATAATCTGAAATTTGAAAATATGATCCCATGTAAAAAGATAGAATCTTAATTGAAAAGATTTGAAAATTGTGAATTATTGTGATATTGTTGAGAATTATACCACTCTTGAATAAAATTATGAATCCCAGGGAAATTGATAATATAATTATGAATTGAAATTGAGGAATGAATAGATTCTTATGTATGATTGATGGAGAATGGGAATTTCTAGTTGAATTGGGTTTATATGCTGAATTGGATGACGATAATGTATGAAATTACGTTTTGGTAACAAGAACTGGGCTACTACTGATAATCGAATCGATTCGGCCTTCATAGGCGAATCCATTCGGCAAGCGAATCCATTCGGGCCTGGAAGAACAATTGATTCGGACTTGCTGTGATAAATAGTTTGGGTTATTTATATTTATTCGAAATTCGTTTGAGATTTTGTCAATATTGCAGTCTTTGTAATTTTATGTTGGGACCTCTGGGAATTTTTTGAGTACTATATAACCTTGGGCTATATGGGAATAAATTCAGGGTTTGAATTTGGGGGTGTTTAAGAGAACATCCTCGGGATATAATTAATGAAATTGGATTAGAAATTCAGTTAAAATTAGATAAGGGTTGATTGGGAGAGCTTGAGCATCCATAAATATTATAAAGTGATGAATTAATTAAATAAAAGATTATTTAATAATTTAGGAGTCGGGGTTAGACTCGGGAGTATATGCTAGTGCGACGAGTAATATGCATAGTTAGCCGAACTTAATATATATATATATATATATATATATATATATTAAACATACCACTCTAGTTGGATGCTATCGATGGAGGTTGCGCACCATGGGTGATCTCTCCTAGCAAATCTGAATAGGTGTAGTATCGGTCCCCATGGTCATAGGGCTGAGCAAGCCCACTCTATGTGAGGTTAAAGTCCAAATGGAGTAATGTAGTATGATTATTACCCACTAATTTTATACTATGACCACATCTAGTTACGTTTACGATTTAGGTTCGATGGTGAGATTTCGACCCGGTGGCCCAGGATGATGTGTGTATGCCCTGGAGACGATAACATACTAGAGATTCGCATCTAGTGAGTTATTACTCAAAGGGATTACGAATATGCATATATAGCGAGTGATATATATGTGTACTTGTTGTGATATGAAAATACGTATATAATTGTGATGAAAAATATATACGGGTATATGACAATAAAGGGTTAATAATGAATTAATAACTAGTGAAAGTTATTTGAAAAGAGTTAATAAATTTTAATTGAGAATTACAATTCTTAAGTGGATGTGAAAGTTAATTATACAAAATATGCATACACATGGTAGGGTATGGACTTAAGGGTATATTGAGACATGCTAGGTTGGGTAGCATTGTAACACCCCGCCTAATTAAATACTGGGTGGCCAATCCTATACCAAATTAAAACAGAATATACAGTTGGCTCATTCTTATCATCACTGTCGAAAACATTAACAACTCACCCAAAACTCAATTAAGCTGGTGTTAAAAACTTTCCAAATTTTAATTTAACAAAATCCATTTCCAGTTTAAGAATAACACAACACATTTTATTCTACAACACAGATCACTAAATAAATATCTCAAAAGAATTTAAATGCAACTGGAATAAACATTCCCAAATAATATAAATCCTTTACAACAATCCCAACAATGTTAAATGTATTAAAACGACACAAATACAATAGTTTAACTCCGCCAGAAAATGATAACTGAAATCCTTTGGGCGACATGCCCTATGTAAGAATACTGTGAATCAAAAAGATGACAAGCGTCTAAGCAAAACCTCCATAGCTCCATAGCTCGACGAAATCAACTATGGTTGGCGTCCCTGTTGCTGGACACCTGATATAGAGATACAATAGAAGAGAAAATATGCAAGGAAACGGGTTAGAGCCCGAATGTGTAGATTATTTTTAAAACAGCAAGTATTTAACAAGTGCAATAAAGCATTTATTATGTACATGTTAGATCCAACTCTCACTTGTAATTCTCACCTCTCAACTAGAGTGCACACTTATCGTTTACTATTAACCTCCTAGTTAATGGTTCCTCTTTTCTAGTCTCCATATTATAATTCCATTCCCATATCATAATCCCCGTATGTCCCATACCATACGTCACATTATTATTCATTTACATATCTCCTTTATATGATTAGTTTCTCATTAACATGAATCATTACTCATTAATATGAGTTAAGCTTTTCAATTCTTTAAGAATAAACATTTATTAACTTAATTCCATTATCTTTCTCTATTCACCGTTATCTACAATTATCAGCGTAGATAGATTTAACCATAATAAATAATTATGTAACCATTTAATCCATTATATATATATTCATATATAATACAGCACCCCGAGTCATAGCTGTGGTGCAATGCATTACTCTGTTATCATGTCCCATCATCGCATGTCGCTGAATAGGGGACTACAGGTTCGGTAAGATTCCACGAACCACAAACAACAAACAAATTGGAGGCGAACATAATTCTCGTATCCATGGGTTACGCACATACCTACGTAACCACAGTTAGCGGACTTATCAACTCCCCGATAAGTCTTTCATAGACTTATGTTCTCGAGCGACAAATCCAAAATCCCATGGATTCATCAGGATTTGACTGCCCTCACGCGTAAACCTCCCACCGATAGCAAGTAAGCTAGGTATGTCTTACACATAATCATCAATCAATCAAATAGGTATTATCATACCTATAATATAATATCAATAAGGTAATATCAATACCCTAAGATAATTTCCATACGTAGCATTATATCTCTTTTAAAATATCATATTTTTACTTCATAAATTCATTATCCTCGCATCCTATAACATCTCTCCACTACCGACGTCGTTAAGGTTCATACGCGGAGCCTCTCGCAAAGAGAAATCCAAACAAAGAACCCCTACAATACACTACTACTTAAATTTTTCGATCGAGGAGGTTCGAAAACTTAAACTATGCGTTCGGGATAACCTCATAACCTCTTTCAACCAAATGTATTCTAAGCTCCCATATCATAAGATTCAAATAGGATTTTCCTCAATCATGTATTCAGTAAGAAGTCACTAATATCCTACTGGTCCATAACATCATTCCCCCTAACTACTACGAGTTTAGTTCTCCTTTTTAATAAGGTTAAAATCGATAGTTTCAAATCTCTTATAAACACATATTCTTTCACTTAGGATTAAACCCTCTTGAAAACTTAAGGATACCCAAGTGTTATATTAAATCAACCCTACTGGTCCTATCTTTAATCCTCATACATATCCATTTTAAATTTAACAAATGAATCTAGCAACCGAAATAACATTCAATATAATTTCCAACATTTAAATCACTCGAATCCAAATCAAATTTAATTCAACTATTATCAAGGGTTTACTGATATCTTCTAGGTTCCATAATCTACAAATAATAATCACCAAAGATCCATAAAAGGTTTGGGATAAGAAAAATCATTTAAAAAGAAACAACTTTACCTAAACTGGGGAGGTCGATCGATCGAAGGCAGGGGTCGATCGATCGATCCCTCAGGTCCAGGCCTGCATTTTCTGCAACTACGGGTTTACCAACTTTTGATCAGTTAAACCTTCATCTAAACATCCCAAATGTCTTATAAACTTTACTTCATGATATAGCAACATATATGAACGATTTACAATACTCCAAACATCCTAGAATCATCAAAGGATTGGATTAAAAAGCATGTTTATCTCCTTATTCCCAGAAATTTATTAACATAACCTCTTTAAGAACATGACAATGGTTTCCATCATTTATTCAACAGATTCATGACTTATTCGTGGATTATTATCATCCTAACACATGAGTTAAATTCCTATATCATTTCAGTTTTCCAGAAATCCATTTATTACTCCATTATTTCTTCCAAACAATAATAATCTTCTATTTTCATATCATTCTAACATGGACAATATACAAACTGAATTTGCCATTATTAAACACTTGCCTTTCTTGTAGGTCTGATCCTTTGGTGTAGTATATCTCAGTTGGTTGTTCCTTCTCCGGTTAAACTCCGGTGGTGGTTGGTGGTGGTGAACCTTGGTTCTTGTTCTTCTCCTTCCCAAGTGACTTTTCCCTTCCCAAGCACTCTCACACTCTCTCTAGGAAGATGGCTGCTCTTATTTGTGAAGAGGAGATGAATAACTCCCATTCACTTAATCTACCTATTCTTATAATAGTGCCAAATCCGAAACACTATTCATCCCCCTAGAAAAATGACCAAAATGCCCTTTCGGGTTGTCTATTCATTCCCAAATGACCCGAGACTCAAAATTGACATCCAAATAGACTTTTCTGACTATTTGAACCTTCCGGACACAACGACGCAGTCGAAATGACTATTAGATCGATAGAAAATAAATTTCCTTTTTAATTTAATAAACTAGTCCCGACACGTCCCATACCGCGTCTGACTAAAAAATATAAATTACCGAATTTATATCATGCAGTCATATCAATGACATCACATTTCATATATTACCTAAATATCTTTAAGTAATATTCAGAATCATCCATTTTAATATCCACCGTCCGGATAAACCCGAATGAATTAATTAATAAGAAAATCTAATTAATCCATTAATTTAAAAATATAACCCATTTTAAAAGTCATTAAAATTACGGGGTATTACATACTTCCCCCCTTATAACAGAATTTCATCCCGAAATTCAGGAATATAAGTTATAACGGTAAGGTCAACTCCGAGTATAAATCTCACATCGCAAGAAATCCAAGATGTACCGCCCATACAATACATTAACAAAGTCGCTATCGATGGTTATACGCCAAGCCTCACCATATAGTTTCAACTGAATCAGATTTAGACTTTATCTAAACTTCTCTATACCGTCCTCGTATCAGACTTGGGAAAAATGATCCTCTCGTAGTGAACAAATAAATCATGAAGTCTCAATTACTTACCTTTCCACAATTATTAATATGACAATTCAATCATCCAGGGCGCCCATACACCCTCTCGTACCGCTTTCAATATTAAAAGTTTCGCAAAAGTTATAAACTCGTTTCCCAAAGACCTAACTTATTTCGACTCCCAACGGTTATTAGTTTCATGCGTGGGGTGTCTCGCAAGCGAAATCCAAACAAGGAACCACCCCGATACACTACTTCCTAAAGTAGTCGGTCATCGAAACTCCTAAGGTCCTTAGTCAATAATATATAAAAAATTTTGGTTTAAAAAATATCAGGTTTATCAATATTAAAAACAAAAATTTGGTTTTTATCAATTTCAAATAGGGTTTACGCATCTACTCTTTTATAGAAGACAAGATGCATACATATGCTCTCATATACACAAATCAATTCACGCCGATAGTCGAATCACACTCAGACATGCTCAAGGTAAGTAATCCCATGATACAAATCAAACCCACGTGATAACATGTAATATAAAAGTGTCCCACACCCCTCAGTGAGTCTACATAAATAACAGTGCTATAGGCTAAGTTTAGCAACCCTTTTGCCCACACAACATTAATCGTAACAAAATCACTATACGCTTCATAATCCTTAGATAGAAAACATACCCTCATTCGCGGGTGGTGGTTGTTGATTCCCTGCCTGATGGATGTTGTATACACGCCCGTACTGACCCTGCTGCACGGGTGCTGCCGGAATGGGAGGTAGTGCTAGCACCGGAGCTGGAGCTGGAAGAACAGCTGGTGGAAACATTGGTACCTGTGGCTCCTGTCGAGCATGTTGTTGCTGAGGGAATTTGTCTTTCTCAGGACAATCTTGACGTTTATGGCCATAATTGCCACACACGAAACATTTTCCCGCAAACTTTCCACCACCTTGCCCCTGTTGACCCCGAACCTGCTGGCCATTTCCTCCCTTCCCTTGACCCTGTTGAGCCTGTTCTGGCCCTGATGGACCTGTTGTCCTTGCCCAACACCTCTATCCTCAAATCGTGAATCTCCAGATCGCAAACGCTTAGCATAGTCCCCTGTCTGGGAACCCTTCTCACTCTGACGCTGATGACTCTTCCCCGCCTGAGTCCCACTAGAACTGCCCCCAATAGTCTTGCCTTGCTGGCCTGACCCAAACCCCCGCTTGACACCTTGATTATGGAAGAGGTTATCTTGACAGTGGAGCATTGCATCATTACGAACATCTGCATACGTACGTAGTGAAAGATTCCCCAATAAATGTTGGCGAATTTTATAGTTCAACCAATCAGTGAACATTAGGACTCTCCTCTCCTCAGTAGGTACTTCAGCTGGTACCAAATTAGTTAATCTAGTAAACTCTTCCTCATATTCCGCCACTTTTTTCTCTCCCTGTTTCAAATCAAGTAGCTTCCGCCTCATCTCTGTCTGGATGGCGGAAGGAAAATACTTCCCGTCAAACCGCATCCAAAAGTCTTGGATAGTCAATGTGTCCCTCTCCTCCATATTGGTCGTCGCTTCCCACCATTGCAAAGCTGCCCGTACTAGCTTGAATGTGGCTAGTATCTGACGTTGAACCTCAGTGCATTCGATCATTCTCAAGCGCTGTTGGATATCTTTCTTCCATTGGCTAGCAGTCACAACATCTGATCCTCCCTGAAACTCGGGTGGGTGCGCTTTCTGAAAGTCATCCCTCGCTCGTTCCCATGCTATTGGAAACACTTGCCCTTGCGCGGGTGGCACAACCGGTGCCAGTGCGGGAGCCTGCTGAATAGCAGCTACAGCAGCATTGACTGCCTGAGCGACAATTGCAGCGACTTCGGCTGCAGTCATTGTACCCTGAGCTAGGGCGGGCTGAGGTGCACGTCGAGGAGGCATCTGAAACGAGAGAACACTATCAGTATTTGATATCTCAAAATAGCTGAAGATCGTAAGCGTAAATAGAAAAACAATAATCCTACTCATAGGGCTCTACATCAAAGAACGCTAAGCTGAAGACACAATAAGCCGTACAGATCCTAAAGGACACTAGAACCTGATGCTCTGATACCACCTGTAACACCCCGCCTAATTAAATACCGGGTGGCCAATCCCATACCAAATTAAAACAGAATATACAGTTGGATCATTCTTAGCATCACTGTCGAAAACATTAACAACTCACCCAAAACTCAATTAAGCTGGTGTTAAAAACTTTCCAAATTTTAATTTAACAAAATCCATTTCCAGTTTAAGAATAACACAACACATTTTATTCTACAACACAGATCACTAAATAAATATCTCAAAAGAATTTAAATGCAACTGGAATAAACATTCCCAAACAATATAAATCCTTTACAACAATCCCAACAATGTTAAATGTATTAAAACGACACAAATACAATAGTTTAACTCCGCCAGAAAATGATAACTGAAATCCTTTGGGCGACATGCCCTATGTAAGAATACTGTGAATCAAAAAGATGACAAGCGTCTAAGCAAAACCTCCATAGCTCCATAGCTCAACGAAATCAACTATGGTTGGCATCCCTGTTGCTGGACACCTGATATAGAGATACAATAGAAGAGAAAATATGCAAGGAAACGGGTCAGAGCCCGAATGTGTAGATTATTTTTAAAATAGCAAGTATTTAACAAGTGCAATAAAGCATTTATTATGTACATGTTAGATCCAACTCTCACTTGCAATTCTCACCTCTCAACTAGAGTGCACACTTATCGTTTCCTATTAACCTCCTAGTTAATGGTTCCTCTTTTCTAGTCTCCATATTATAATTCCATTCCCATATCATAATCCCCGTATGTCCCATACCATACGTCACATTATTATTCATTTACATATCTCCTTTATATGATTAGTTTCTCATTAACATGAATCATTACTCATTAATATGAGTTAAGCTTTTCAATTCTTTAAGAATAAACATTTATTAACTTAATTCCATTATCTTTCTCTATTCACCGTTATCTACAATTATCAGCGTAGATAGATTTAACCATAATAAATAATTATGTAACCATTTAATCCATTATATATATATTCATATAAAATACAGAACCCTGAGTCACAGCTGTGGTGCAATGCATTACTCTGCTATCATGTCCCATCATCGCATGTCGCTGAATAGGGGACTACAGGTTCGGTAAGATTCCACGAACCACAAACAATAAACAAATTGGAGGCGAACATAATTCTCGTATCCATGGGTTACGCACATACCTACGTACCCACAGTCAGCGGACTTATCAACTCCCCGATAAGTCTTTCATAGACCTATGTTCTCGAGCGACAAATAAAAAATCCCATGGATTCATCAGGATATGACTGCCCTCACGCGTAAACCTCCCACCGATAGCAAGTAAGCTAGGTATGTCTTACACATAATCATCAATCAATCAAATAGGTATTATCATACCTATAATATAATATCAATAAGGTAATATCACTACCCTAAGATAATTTCCATACGTAGCATTATATCTCTTTTAAAATATCATATTTTTACTTCATAAATTCATTATCCTCGCATCCTATAACATCTCTCCACTACCGACGTCGTTAAGGTTCATGCGCAGAGCGTCTCGCAAAGCGAAATCCAAACAAGGAACCCCTCCAATACACTACTACTTAAATTTGTCGATCGAGGAGGTCCGAAAACTTAAACTATGCGATCGGGATAACCTCATAACCTCTTTCAACCAAATGTATTCTAAGCTCCCATCTCATAAGATTTAAATAGGATTTTCCTCAATCATGTATTCAATAAGAAGTCACTAATATCCTACTGGTCCATAACATCATTCCCCCTAACTACTACGAGTTTAGTTCTCCTTTTTAATAAGGTTAAAATCGATAGTTTCAAATCTCTTATAAACACATATTCTTTCACTTAGGATTAAACCCTCTTGAAAACTTAAGGATACCCAGGTGTTATATTAAATCACCCCTACTGGTCCTATCTTTAATCCTCATACATATACATTTTAAATTTAACAAATGAATCTAGCAACCGAAATAACATTCAATATAATTTCCAACATTTAAATCACTCGAATCCAAATCAAATTTAATTCAACTATTATCAAGGGTTTACTGATATCTTCTAGGTCCCATAATCTACAAATAATACCAAAGATCCAAAAAAGTTTTGGGATAAGAAACATCATTTAAAAATAAACAACTTTACCTAAACTGGGGAGGTCGATCGATCGAAGGCAGGGGTCGATCGATCGATCCCTCAGGTCGAGGCCTGCATTTTCTGCATTTTCTGCAACTACGGGTTTACCAACTTTTGATCAATTAAACCTTCATCTAAACATACCAAATGTCTTATAAACTTTACTTCTTGATATAACAACATATATGAACGATTTCTAATACTCTAAACATCCTAGAATCATCAAAGGATTGGATTAAAAAGCATGTTTATCTCCTTATTCCCAGAAATTTATTAACATAACCTCTTTAAGAACATGACAATGGTTTCCATCATTTCTTCAACAGATTCATGACTAATTCGTGGATTATTATCATCCTAACACATGAGTTAAATTCCTATATCATTTCAGTTTTCCAGAAATCCATTTATTACTCCATTATTTCTTCCAAACAATAATAATCTTCTATTTTCATATCATTCTAACATGGACAATATACAAACTGAATTTGCCATTATTAAACACTTGCCTTTCTTGTAGGTCTGATCCTTTGGTGTAGTATATCTCAGTTGGTTGTTCCTTCTCCGGTCAAACTCCGGTGGTGGTTGGTGGTGGTGAACCTTGGTTCTTGTTCTTCTCCTTCCCAAGTGACTTTTCCCTTCCCAAGCACTCTCACACTCTCTCTAGGAAGATGGCTGCTCTTATTTGTGAAGAAGAGATGAATAACTCCCATTCACTTAATCTACCTATTCTTATAATAGTGCCAAATCCGAAACACTATTCATCCCCCTAGAAAAATGACCAAAATGCCCTTTCGGGTTGTCTATTCATTCCCAAATGACCCGAGACTCAAAATTGACATCCAAATAGGTTTTTATGACTATTTCGAACCTTCCGGACGCAACGACGCAGTCGAAATGACTATTAGATCGATAGAAAATAAATTTCCTTTTTAATTTAATAAACTAGTCCCGACACGTCCCATACCGCGTCTGACTAAAAAATATAAATTACCGAATTTATATCATACAGTCATATCAATGACATCATATTTCATATATTACCTAAATATCTTTAAGTAATATTCAGAATCATCCATTTTAATATCCACCGCCCGGATAAACCCGAATGAATTAATTAATAAGAAAATCTAATTAATCCATTAATTTAAAAATATAACCCATTTTAAAAGTCATTAAAATTACGAGGTATTACAAGCATAACTAGGAGTTAAAATGCATAAATTAGATGCATACTGTAGTTAAAGGGTGAGGATTATCTCATGGGAGTGCGGCACTAGTATAAATATGGAAGAATGCACTCATATTTATTAATTCATTTTAATTACTTGCAAAGTATTTTCAAAAGGTTTTGGGCTCTGACCCTTATCAAAATATTTTCAAAACTTTTAAATGTCCAGTCACACGGATGCCATGCATGAGTATTATTTCAAGGTCATCGGAGATGTAGCAGTTGTGGAGTGCTTGCAGGGATTGCTTTAGTCATTTTCTATCTTTGAGACTCTAGATAAGACTATTTCAGTTATTATCCGGGCAGGTTGGTCATTGTCAGTTTTTATTTATTTCAGTTATGATGGATATTGTATTGGATTTTATACCAAAGGTTTATTCGGTATGTTGGATTTTATTTTATTCTAGTATTCAGATTTAACTATGTGATTGTGTATTTACTTATTCACATGGAATGGTTTATGGTGAATGGTTTTATGTATGATAATTTAATTAGAGTTTAAAATTGACACAAGGAATGATTAAATAATAGGTGGCTTGTAATTAGTTGGTTTTTTGGCATTGATGATAAGAATGAGCCAAATAATAATCATGTTTCATTTTAGTAGAGGGTTTGCCACTCGTTATTTTAATAAGTGGAGTGTTATATCAACCCAAATTCTACCTTGGTAAGGCTTGCAGTGGAAGAATAAAGCTTGGAAATGGGGCAGAAATGGTGGAATAAGGTGTAACTATGGTGGAATAAGGTTTGGGGAGGAATAATAGGTCTTGAAATTAGAGAGAGAATGATTGTGGCTGATAAAAAAATGGGTGGACAAACCCACCTATTCTCTCTCTTAAATAACCCACAAAACCCTAAAAATGGTTTTTATTCAAGCATTAACCACACCAAACACCTTTTTGAAACGATAATCGAATCTCATCTGAAGGAATATCTAACGAGGTTGGTTTCCAAGGCAGAGCAATGGTCATTAGAATTCCATTCACACGAGGGAGAAACCTCGTTCGAACCAGGAAATCTCGTTCGAACGAGATAAGGATCTCATTTGAACGAATCTTATTCTTGTTTAAATAGTAGGATTTAATTTCTATCAAATAATTTCTAAATCCATGAAGGCTATATGAAAATTCAAATATAGACAACAATCCATTTATTATAAGTCCAAGGCCCAAAGGTTCTGCACAATTACAAATTACATGGGAAAAGGGATAAAATCTCGAGCACGCGTGTTACATAATCACCCATTCCTACCCTTATATAGGGATAGGATATAAAAGAACCGTGTTAAAGTAGTAGAGAACCATGATGCAAAATTTAGGGTCTGATATGATTAGAACTAATCAAAGAAGTTGGTCTGAATATGAAGGATCCTCTAATCAATTAGATAAAACCTCAACCATTACGGATATGAAGATGACCAGACATATTCAGTAAACATATAAGTGCCTTTAAGAGGCTCAGAAGGGTACCAACCTTTACTACGCTAGGAGGGAGAGGGGTGAGAGTACATCCACACCATAAAGAATGTGGAAAATGAGAAGAGTATAGAAGTCGTGCGATTTTACGAAACCATGTGCTATGGCTCAAACCCGTAGTCAATCCTATTTTCGATAGGGATATTTGATAAGTGAATCCAATGTTTCCCATTATTTTCATATCTGAAATAGTGCGAAAAGAAAACCTTGCTAAAAGTTGTTCAAGAATAGTATGATGGCTCAAAATATAATTCTAGAGCATCAAATAAGTCCGAGCAAGTCGGACAAAGATAATAGTTCTTAGCCAAGAGTCATGGATAAGATAAAAAAAAGATATATGGACAAATGAAGCCCAACCATATAGGGGATTAGTTCAACGAATAGAGGATCATCTGGGAGACCTCATCGAGAAAAAAAATCCACTCCAAAGAGGATTTGTGCAGGGATATCTATTTATGACCTCCATGACTAACTAACCCACTCCTGAAAAATTCAATCCACCTGTGATCACTCCCAGGTATAAAGGGAAATTAGATCTAATCATACACATTGAGCATTACCAAGAAGCATGCGACATATTCTCAATAGCTAATGAGATGCATTACAGAGCTTGTTAAGCACTCCCACAAGACTTTCTGAAATCTGATATAATGGGTTATCAAGAGTGAAAATATATGATTTTAAATAATTGTTCGACCTATTTATTAATAATTTCTATTTTGGAGAAAAACCTAGTAAGTGGGAAATTAACTTATTAAGTGTTAGTTAACATTAGGATGAAATGACAAGGGAGTACATTACAAAATTTAATACCAAAACGTAAGAAGTAGTGGACTACGAGGAGAAAGTTACCATCACAACAATTATAAGTGGTTTATTTCTTATAAATTTGTACTGGGCACTAGATAATTGGCTTTCAAACCATATGGATGAGATCTTGGAGAAGCCAAGAAGGATCAGGAATGCGAAAAAATCAATGGATGCAAAAGAGTTAAACCATAAGAAACTAGAAGAAGATAATAGCTCAAGAAGAAAGGAAAAGCCCAAAAAGGTCTCCAAGTCAAAAAATGACAATAGGCCATATTAGAAGTAGGATGAGTATACTCACCTCATAATAGGAGTTGACCATATCCGAGGAAATGGTGAATTAAAGTGGACAAAAAAGTTAAAAATTCCCACTGGAAGAAGCGATAATTTTTTTTTGCAAGTTCCACAAACACCATGGACATGAAATCAAAGAGTGCCTTTCCTAAAGAATGAAATTGAGTCCCTCATCAAAAAGGGATGCTAAATAAACACGTGGAGAAAAATGGCAGGCCAACATTAGATCATGATGGTTGGAAGCCGAGGAGAAGATTAAGATAACCTCACGTAGAAAAATCTCGGGAGAACAATAATGAGGATGTTCCAAACCCCCCTGCAAGCCCAAAGAGCTAGTAGAAAAAATGTACGTGATTTATGTATCTTACAGTTGCATAGCAGGAGGTGATGCTAGTGGAGGTGATGGGCAATGTAAGAGAAAGGCATACCTCAACGAAGCAAAGGTGAAAACGTAAGATACTCCCAATTTTAAATTTTACCAACTAAAAAGTTAATTCAATTTAAATTTCCTTTTAAAGATGCGAAAGAGAGATGGTTCAATTAAACAAGTACACACCAAATTTTAAACTTTTTAAATTAAAATTAAACCAAGTGAAATTAAATTAATCAATGAATACATATTTCACTTAAACATCTTAATCCAATCCAAGTCCAGGAAATTTGCCTAACCAAATAATTAATTCATTTTTGCAAATTATGCCAAATCAAATTTTATCAAATTATATTATTTAGACTTGAACTAAATTAATTAAACATTACCCAAATTAATTTTAGCACCAACTTAAGCATGAGTAGTGATTTAAACCAATTTTATCTTTTTACCTAAGCATGCATTTAATGTGAATTTTGTAAAAGATAAAATAAACAAATAATCACTACGTCGCGATGTACGAAGAAAAACCCACAATGGGAAAAAACCTCGGATGGCCCTAGCCTCAAATCTACTAAGTACGGTTTTATAAATATAAGACAGTAAGACTTATAACACTCTACTTGACTCCGTCCAAGCGCCGACGCTCCTTCTTGTATACACCTCTTCCTAGTGAATAACCACGGAGCTCCACCACAGTCTCGAAATTCACTGACCGGACTTTAGGAACAACCGTCATCCACACATGATGCCTTTCACCATGTGAGAATGCCGCAGCAAAACAACGGACTTCTTCTTTGAGGTATGTAGAAGTAAACCCAAATGAACTCTTCAACTTGGTAGAGTAAATCCGGTGCCAAACACTCCAAGCAAGATATTTATATGGAAACTTGGAATAAACAAACTATGGGTGTAAACAAAAGTGTTTAAAGATTTTTTCTTTGAAAAATAAACACTCAGAACAAGAACTTTTTCATTTGAAAATAAACTCTCTAAAACTCTCTCCGGGAGATCGTAGTATATGAAAAAGTTAAATGTTGGTTCCGGCACTTATTAAATCTGGCAAAAGATAGTGGGGAAAAGAAGTGGGAAAAGTGGAAAAATCATCAAAAATGCCCAAAATACCTGTTCCCGCCAAATCTCGTTCGAATGACATTCTCATTCGAACGACTTTACTAATGGGGTTCCAGTACGAAAAAATCAAACTCATTAGAAGTCTCGTTCGAATGACCTATCCGTCTCGTTCAAACGAACGACATGGTAATCTCGTTCGAACGAGATTCCAGTGTGATTCGAACGACGGGTCAAAAAATCAGAAAATAAAATAATCATTTTAAGTCCAAAACTTTTTATGGCAAGCTTTAAAAAATATTTTCTGAGTAAAACAAAGTCGATAAAAAATATAAATTACACCCAATTAATTTCCAAGCTCATATATATATATATAAATTGCATTCATACCTTAGGAGAATGGAACAATGTTGTTGACGTAGAAACAAGGCACACTAAACCCGGCATATGATGAAGCTTTATACTCTTGGCCGTTACGTCTTCAACTAACACGTCATAGGCTTGGATGGATACACATGAACACTATCCTATGACTCAAATGTTTTTGTGTGTAATTGAGCCAACACTACATTAAGACTCAATCGGAGACTTATGTCCTTACAAATCTCCCCCTTTGGCTATTCCGGGACAAGAACCAAACAAAAATACTAAAGGGCCGTCAAGCTCTACTAGACTTAAAAAATATCCCACCCAAAATAAAAATACATAGCTTGACTCAAAAACCCAAGGATCAATATCTTTACCGACGATGAAAGTTGCCATTTAGAAGAATTCCTGCACACTTAAGCAAACTATCAAATGCATAGGGAATATCAAGAATATTAAATGCATAAAATAAATACTCCCCCTAAATTAATTCTCCCATTTATCAAATAAATGACATACTTAGAAAGATGTCTCCCCTTAAGATAAATCAACCCAAACTAAGATGCGATTACAATAGGAATAGATACCATTTCTACCCCTATCATTCTCCCCTTTTTTGTTCAGGAATAGACAAAGGATAAAATATCTAATAAACACGATGATGCATAAGTTGATAAGAACATGAAAGTATATGGGAAACAATATCACAACTAATCCATACAAATATTAATGAATACCAAATAAGATGCAATAAAATGATACCAAATTGACAAATAAGATGCTAAGCACGTGATATCAAACAATGTACGCAACAAGATAGATACCAATTATGAATTAAAGCATAGATGGAGTAGAAAGCAAGGCAAAGACAAATAGTATACCTCGTATATGAGAACATAATAAATATCATTAATGCACATGCACATAGACTAGGTATAAATACCACACATGATACAAAATAAAATAAGCTTTTCACACTCATATGGCAAAAATGTGTCATATGGAAACGAAAGTGTTGGGGTGTGAACTAGTAGCAATTAAATTTAGACCCAATCACTTAAAACATGTTCATGGAGTTCTCAATTAATTGCAAATACATCAGATTTGAATATAACCTCATGTGACAATATAGATGGAACTAAATGAACAAAACATACACAATGCATACAAGCCTAGAGTTTTGATGATTCTACAAACCAATAGAGTCATGACATTGAAAGTACAACTAGGATAAACGACCATTGTGCAAACCGTTGATATACCATCCAAACTCCCTCAATAAGCACATATAATTTTGAATGAATATATCAATAAAAACATAGGCCTTGGCAATTATTTTTCTTTTTAATGCCATATTTTATTTTTAGGCCTTTGGACCACGTATTTCTTTTAGGTCCATTCCCAACGGTGGCTTACTCGCAAAGGATAATATTTCCTTTCAGAGCTCTTCCCCATGCACATTTATATACATCATTTTTACATCTCACACAAATCTCACGTGCAATGGATTTTGACATGCACTAGTCCTCCCAGGTCACATAATATGTAGATGAAAAGATTGGTAGGAGAACACCACACAAATCTCAAATATACATAAGAAGTTATAGTTTAAAGTGAGCTCGTGCATGTGTGAATTTAGGCATATAAAAATAGAATTCATTTAAGCAACACAAAATCCAACTACTGCATGTAAGCATGGTAAAGAACATTTCAAGGATTGACATTCTAAACCAAAAGTTCTAGCCACATGGGAGCGAAAAAGAAGGGATTCTAACACAAGGGTATGCCACATAGAGTGTGTCAAACTAAAATACACACAAACAAATCTTTTTGAGTTTTTGACAATTATTTAACCAAAAATTAAAATATTTAGTCAAAAGACACACAAAAAATCATTTGTATTTTTCATTAATATAAAATTACAAAAAAAATAAAACACAAATGATAATAAAAAATATTTTTGTATTTTTCATTTAGTTCATACTTAAAATGAAGCAAATATAATAAAAAAGATAAACAAGTCATGATTTCTAGCATGAGATATGAAATTAAACAATGACTAGAAAATGACTAAACATGCATACACCTAGCAATGATATATAATATGAAGCACAAAAAGTTGGAGCATGCAAACAAAAATAACACATTCGACCTTTAGATTTTGCAAGAGAGGAAGCATGTGAAAGTAAATGAGAATCAAAAACCCTATCTTGTAAAGATACCAAGTCGGATCTACTATCCCAAACTAAAGACGAATGACGATCTCAGGGCGTAGGAATCTTGGATACCTTGGTTTCCTTACGATGGGATTTTCTAGGACTTCGTTTAAGATCAAAACAAAATTTCTTAAGATGACCTTTTCTACCACAATGTGAGCACCTAAAGACTCGGTGAAAAGAATTACCTAATGAATGATCTATAACATTGTTCCTAGAAGATTATCCTAAAACATCGGTTTTGGCTTTATAAGTTGATTCATTACAAGTATCGAAGCCTAAACCACAAGTGTCATTTTTTATTTGGACTGTGCCTATGATTTTATCTAGTTTTTTGGACCTACACTCCAAATCAAATTTGACTTTACTAGCGTCTTTTAATTGTTCTTCTAATTCTAAAATTATAGACTATAACAAAAAAATTCACTCTTCAAATGCAAGAAGCTCATTTTTCAAGGATTCCATTAAACCTTTAAGGCTATCTCTCTCTCCTTATACATATTCAAGCTTCTCTTGAAGAGCTCTCTCACGTGTCATAAGGTCTTCCACTAAAACATTCTCATTAATGACCTCGACACTCTCTTTTAAACGAGCTTCTAACTTCAAATTTGCTCTTTTTAATTTGATACATTCTTCATATATTTCTTGAAATACAAATTGAAGTTCACGTAGATTAACCTCATTTTCACTTTCACTCTCTCTTTCTTCCCCACTCTCACTACCATAAAAAATAAGGGAATCATAAACTTTGACCTTAGAAGTGTCATGTGTTAAAATTTCATCAAGTGAGGAGTGCTCATTATTACTCACATGACTAGCTATAAAAGCCACAAAGTTGGGCTCAGTGGGGGAATTAGGCCCCTTTTCATTATCACTATCACTAAGGGTTGCATTAAAAGAAATTGGTTTCTTACCCTCTCTCCTTAGTTTAGTGGGCCACTCTTTTGCCCTATGGCCATACCCTTCACAACCATAACACCTATTTGACTCATCCCTATTTAAATTTTCATTAAAAGTTTTAGGGATCTTCTCGACTTTGTCATGCTTAGATTTTTCAAATTTCTTAAAATCATTTTTAAATTTACCTTTGTTAAATTTAAGAAATTTTTGAAACTTCCTAGCAAATATAGCCATATTTTCCCACTCACTCTCACTTTCACTCTCTACTACATGTTTTTCCTCCTTTCGGGCTTTCAAAGCAACGCCCTTATCTATTTTCTTTTCAATTTTAGAGGGAAACATGTCTAGTTCATAGGTTCGTAAATCACCTTCAAGCTCTTCTAATTTTGCAGAGGCTAAAGTTGGTAAAGAATTTAACACGGTCACCTTAGGAATAAATCTATCTGGTAGGGACCTTAAAATTTTCTTTACTACTCGATTGTCGGGTATTTTATCTCCCAAATTAAAAGATGAATTAACAATATCGAAAAGTCTAGCATAAAATTCATCAAAAGTTTCTTTTTCATTCATTTTGATGGTTTCAAATTGAGTGGTGAGGTTTTGGAGTTTTGAAGCTTTAACGACACTAGTTCCTTCATGAGTGAGTTGTAAAATATCCCAAGCTTCTTTAGCGGTTTCACACGTCATAATCCGACGAAATTCATCATGTGTGACTGCGCTAAACAAGGCATTTAAACCTCGGGAATTAAAATTAGATAGTTTAAATTCATTCTCACTCCATCTATCGGTGGGTTTGAGAACATGCTCATTATCTACTAAATGTGTAGGCGGGGCAACCCATTAACAACAGACAACCACACCCTCTCGTCGATAGATTTTAATGCCGATTTCATCCGTGCTTTCCAATACGTGTAGTTAGAACCATCGAAAATAGGAAATTTTGAAAATGATGAAAATTCAATTTTAGCCAAAAAAATTTAAAAGGATCTTAAGGAAGTAATTTATCGTTTTAGCTCTGATACCAATTTGAAAACATAAGATACTCCCAATTTTAAATTTTCCAACTATTTATTTAATTCAATTTAAATTTCCTTTTAAAGATGCGAAAGCGAGATGGTTCAATTAAACAAGTACACACCAAATTTTAAACTTTTTAAATTAAAATTAAACAACGTGAAATTACTTAAGTCTAATAACTTCTAAAATCGAGAACATGCATCATTAAGTTGTCTATTGGATCGGGCAATTGTTGAAATTTTATCATCGAAAACAAAGGCAAAATGCCGAAAACATGAGAAAAAAAGAAAAGAAAATCTCTTTGATATTTTTAAAATTTTCTAAGAAAAGAATACTTAGTAACTAACATGTGATAAACTCAATGGAAAAAACAAATAAATGGATAGAATATCCCACACCCCCTAACTTAAATGTTGCATTGTCCTCAATGCGTCTATTAAGAACACAACACAAAGAGAGGAAAAGAACGATATTACCCAAATATGGAGATATCTCCATAAGCACGACTCCAATTGAATCTACTAAACAAGTTAGTACCAAGAATAGCAAGAACAAATAACAAAAAAGTTAACTAATTACACTAGATTAAATAAAAAGGAAGGAAAAAAACTAAAGAAAGAAAGAAAGAAAAAGGCTAACTATTTACAACATACTATATACAACATGGCTCCCAGAAGATATGAATTCCGTTTGAACAACGGAAGGCATGCATGGGCGGTGGAAATTTTTTTGGCGGATGATGGGGGATTTGGATAATAAGGGGGAAAGGCACACTTGAGGTCCAAGAAAAATCTACTAATCTCCCAAAGATTTTTTCAGTTGGAATGGGAGATGGTGCACATGTGGGGATAGCATCCATCATGGAAAACAAAAGCAACAAAGAGTCCTTATCGGCTAAAGGTTTAAAAGTTTTAAATAATTTCTACCAAGTCATAGGAATCCACCAGTAATTATAAGGGTTCTAGATTCGAGAACAGATCCCAAATAAAACATTCACAGGGATAGATTCGAGAACATAGCCCAAATGAAACATTAGAATTATCGACAAAGCTATAAAAGAGGACATGGTTACCGAATTGTTTGTTGATGGAGAATTCGAGAAGGAAGGTGCACGACCGAAAATCAAAATTTCTTAGCGCTCAAATGCTATATCCAACAAAAAGGTTAGCAAAAAAAATAAAAATAGAAAGAAAATATTACAAAATACTAAATCAAATAAATTCTAAAACAAACTCATCCCAGGCAACGATGCCATTTGATAGGCTGGGTTTTGCCGAGGTGTTACGTCACCAACGCCGGTTGTATGTTATATTCGTCTCACTAGATCTATACAAAAACCTAAACTTATGACTATACTCAGAGTATAGCGGCTAAGTCTGGGTATCAAAAATCCATAGAGACAAGTTGCTAGAATTTAATTGGCCTAGTACTTCTAAAATAAAAGTGTAAAAGATAATTATAAACAAAAGGGAAAGATTAATCTAGGCATGTATTTAAACTAGACTGATAAAAATGGTAAAAACTATAGGTTGCGTCGGATATCCCTCAGCTCAGCTCAACGCATATAAATGGTTACATGGTTCTACAGATTCATTACGATTGCGTCTCATTTCAACAGTTAAATAAATCCAGAGTTTCCACTGCCCTAAATTTGCAGAAAAGTCTAATAAAATTTTGGCATCAACAAATACCCTGAAAATTATGCACGCAAGGTCATAAGTACGGAGCATAGATTATATACCTCGTCAAATCTCCTAGGCGTAATAACTAGGACAACCCACTCGAAATAAATCTGTATCTTCCATCACCATAGCAAATGAACACGATAAACACGAGTCAAGTTCGATCGAACACAACCTAGGCTAATTTAACCTAGAGAGCATGATAAAAATGCAGTAAATAAATGTGGTAAATCTACACTAGAAAGCATGTAAATAAATGTAATAACTCTAAACTATAAAGCTAGTAAAAATGCGATAAATAAATAAATACAAACATTGGAAACTCTAATTGATAGAGAAGATGGGGGATATTGTTCTACACAACCTCGACGGGAAAACCCCTCTATACGAGAAAAACCTCGGAGGGAGAAAATGGCACACTCCCCAAACTCTCCAAACCCTAGATTCCCTCTTTAACCCTGACTACCAAAATTGGTTTATATAGTAAGTTGGAAAAGAAATAAAGGAAAAAAAAAAGAAATAGAACAATGGGAAATTGTCGGGTAACTGCGATACCCGATCGACCGACAATAGGGGCACGGTCAACCGATCCTTTAAGTTAAAGCCCACTGGTTAATTCGAAAGGAAAAATCCCAAAATTTGATCGACCATCAGTAGGGGCGCGGTCGATCGGTACTCTATTTTTTGGTGCTCTTTGATCTTCACATGGGAGGAAAACTTCAAAACAGAATCGGCCATAACTTGATCATCCGAACTCAAAACGATGCGCCTTTTATGGCCATGCAATGCTAACTCAATAAACTACGCATTTGTGGAAATTCCAAGAGCCAGAGATGAATTATGAATTGACTAAAATGCCCTTAAATTAACGTTTAGTGATAGAATTTCTCCGAAATGCAACTGATCCTCACTTTTAGCATTCTAATACCTATAAAAGCACAATTAACCCCTGAAAAACATGAATATATCAAAATCCAAGGTTGTATGGTTAATGATCATAGATATAGGAATTAATAACGTAAAATTTCTAGAATGCACAAAGATAAGGGGCGCAAATATGCAATATTCGTGTCGTATAAGTCTCTTCAGTAAATGGTTGTACACGGTGCTGGGAACTCTCATCCCATGGGTAGTTGTCTTAAAATAAGATCTCCATTCCTGATTTTATCCTCCTCTCTACATGGTCATACCAAGGTTCAGGGAAGCCGTAGCAGGGGAAATCTTCACCGTCTCTAATGAATCTTCCATTTAGGGAATCTCTCGAGACAGTTATGGCGCATTTTAACCTCCTATTTAGTCAAGGCTAACGGATCAATATGAGTTCTTCTTCGGACGGCTGATAGCACAATCCATAGGGAGGAAAGGTCTCCTTCGATATAATAGGTTCAAGTATCCCTTGTTGTCTACGCCCTAGACCTAGTTCGGGCATGAAGTGCATGTTCTTGAACATCTGGATTACATTGATGTTTCTAAGGGGGTAATATTTCCAACAAACCCTATCTTTGAAGTCATACCCTACTGGGAGTAAGAGTGGTTCAACTTGAAAATCTAAAAAAAGCATATCATTTATCCCGTGTTGTATTTCAAGTACTGGATTACTGGTGATGGCATTCTCGGTGTTGTCATCGTCGCCAAGGATGGTGATGACCTGCCCATTAGCGAAGAACTTCAATTTTTAATGGAGGGAAGAAGACACCCCTTGATGCTATGGAACCATGATCGTCCGAGCAATAGATTAAATCAGGCTGGGATATCAATGACTTGGAGTTCAACAATATGATTTATAGGGCCAACACTTATTGCAACCTTAATAGATCCCATTACTTCTCACCGAGTTTTGTCATAGTCACGTACGACAGCAGAGGTTGGAGCGAGGTTCCACACTTTTAATCCCAGACAATTTAGAGTTCTTAACGGGAAAATATTCAGAGCTGATCCATTGTCGACGAGAGAGGGGGACGATTTTTCCCATGACTTCAATAGAGATATTTAGAGCATGTTGTGGTTGGGACCAATCTTGGGGATTTATTCTTCAAAAAAGGAGAGCTTTCGAGTAGAGTTCAAGGATCCGACTAGGTTCACCCCTTCTTCTGGCGTGGTTGAGGGAGAAACTATGGGTCCTATGAGTATCTTAATTATGGCATTTTTATGCTATTGGGATAATTAAAAATGCCTCCATAAAGTGATCACGGCTTGAATTTTCTTTAGTTGATCGAGGACCTTACTTTCTTCGAGGGTCATTTCTGGCATAGGGAGATTCTCGGCACCCTTTCCTTTATCGCTCGCTAATGGTTGTAGACTTGGAATTTGGTAGTGTCTTCCTGACCTGGTCATGTGGTTCATAGAAGGAGGGAAAAATAAAAATCCTATTTCTTCATCGATATCGAGTTGTTCAGCCACCTTGTTAATTTATCCAAGAAGCTCCTAGAATGATATCATCTAGCATATGTTGGCTATCAAACTAGTCTTTTCTGAATCTTACTCTTTATCTGAATCTTCAAAATCGTCCCCCGATCGGGTGGCAAATATATTATCTCTACATGCAAAGTCAATGAACTCCACAACTTGGTAATTGTCGGGTGCCAGTAGTTTGGTGAAAGTCATAATGGGCATCAGGTTTAAAGTTTTTCAGAAGTGGGTTTGGTAATTGAAGGGGTTCTAATGGTTTGATCAGATTTCGGTTCAACAGGGCCTGGTGGACTTTGGAGAGATGGGCATGAAGCTTGGTGTATTCCTTTCGAACTGGGTTAGAGCGGATTTTTGGTGCCCATGAAGTGGAAGGCTGAGAGATGTTATTGATGGTGGAATTTGCGGTATTGGCAGGTTTTTCAAACCTTCAAGGAGTGAACTGTCTAGATATTTTATTTGGTTTGACCTCTATCTTAGCCAGACCTTATTTGTTGTCTTCTCCTGCTTCTACAAGGGCTTGAAAATGAGGGTCATACTATCCTCCAATCGTTGATCGGACGTGGGGAAAAATTCTTTTTCTCGATACTAAAATGTTCCTCTTAGAAAGGTTGATTGGTTATGGTAGATGTTTTCTCTCTCCATCTTTCTATGAAGTTGCCGAATGATTCCCAAGTGTTCTGTTTAAGTAGATCTAAGTCATGGTGGGTAACTTCTACCTCTTAGTTATACTTGTACTATAACATGAACTCGCGGGCAACATCTTCCCAACTACGGATTCTGAATTCCTCAAGGGATAAGAACCAACGAAGAGAGCTATCTTTCAAAGTGTGCTAGAACACTTGGCCATTATTTCTTCAGAAGCCCCTAGGAGAGTCATGGATCGGTGATAGCTATAGAGATGAACGATCGGGGGTCCACTACCTCCCAACTTCTCGATATTAGGCATTTTAAATTTTTTCGATAACCTGTCTTTAGGATAGGGAGACATGTGGTGTAGTCCATGTAATTCCCAGAGAGTTTGACGTGATCGAACTTATTGGTCAACATCTTGATGTCTTCCTTAACCTTGTTTAATTCTTCCTCTTTTGGGTCAATAATCACGGGTAAGTTAACCCTTAGATGAGTAAGGTTTGGCATAGGAAGATGGGTTAGCGGTAACCCATTAGCGAGAGGAGCATAGGGATCATGCTGGTAATACTTGGGAATCCAAATAGGCTCGGGTGCGGTTGGACACATAGCATGAGAGAAGAGGACATCAGGCTCTTCAGGGATAGGAACCTGGTTTCTTTGCATCTCATGATCCTCGGTTTAAAGGTTGTCAATTTTGGTAGTGAGCGGAGCTAGAACCGTCAATAAATCCGATTATGAATTCGGCACTTGATTCGTGTTCTTCATGGAAGGCGAGTGAATCTCGGACTCAGAAGAAATAAAGGGACTGACAGAACTTTATAGCGATGGACTGCAGATCGAAGCCAATAGGGAGCCAGGACAAGGGTATGTGATCGATCTGATAAGGAGAAAAATTGAGATTTATTTTCTAAATAGAAAAAAAGGAAATTTGTTATTTTTAGAAATGGAGGAAAATGTTTTTGACATTCTTGGAAAATATGACGACAAAAATGTTTTATTTTTTTAGAGGAAAAAAATGTTTTTGGTATTTTTGATAAACGAGGAAAAATGTTTTTGGAAAAGACTAGAGACGGGTCTCAGCATGATTATTATGTTTATCAGGTTCACACTTGTATTAAGCTTTCCTAGATGCAAAAAAGAAATGCCGGATGGGACTCTAGCCAGGAAAAATTGGGTTTGCAACATATGTAAAAATTAGGCTTGGACTTATTACCAGGCTCACAGGCAGAGTGCTGCTTTTAAAAATTGCGCAAAAATTTGGGCGGCATACAGACGAAAAATTTCGGAAGAGTTTTGGATTGAAACTGAAAATCTAATATGCGTGTCCTAGGCTTAACACCTATATGTGGGTATGCAGTTGTTGGGTTAATTGGAAGGTGTTCCCCCTTTAGCGTGACTTCCACAATATACGTCTATCTTTTTAGGGCAATTGGTACGTGTGGACAAGCCATTTGATATACCTGAGTATTCATTGACTCACTATATACCTCGTGGGGACGGTACGTGTGAGAGAGAATTATATATACATGACGTACGTGAACGAGTTTCCTGCGATATACCTCCCATCATGACTTTAGTCAAGCAGTACGATGCAGGGGAACAATTCTATATACATCGAACGTATTTGGCTAATGAAAGTTAAGAGTCATATCACTTAGGCTAACTGCGACCTGCCGGACCAACACCCATCACGAATTGACTCCCCAGTTACAGAATAAAATTTGGTCAATAGCAATGCTCTTTACTGATGTTGTGTGTATCATAAATGAATCTTTTATTAGTATCTTATGGAAATAGTATCTTTCTTAATCATGCCCAATCGAGAATAAGGTACAAGTATAAATAGTAGAGATATACTAAGCAGGGATAATCAGTGAGAGTGGGTGATGTGTAATTATCTACAAGTGAGTGTGTGAATAGTGGCATAAGCAAGAGGTACATATGTATAGCGAATAATAAGGGGAGCATGGAAATAGGGGAATATAAAAGAGATCAAAACACCCATGCAAACATATTCTAGCCCTCTTAAATATAGTCCCTTAAGAAAATTGCCCCGTGGTCTCGCACCCCTCTTTGAAAGGTGCTTCGGTCGTCGTCGGTGTGGGGGTAAATGTGAAGAGATGGAGTCGCCAACCTATTTTTCACAAAACAGGCAAAAAATATGTTGCCACTTCGAGAGAGATGCATCAAGGACAAACTGATGCATACGAAACCAATAGGTCGAAGGTTCGGGGGCTAAGTTACGAAATGGGAAGGTGCTAGGCACCCATCCCGCCCTTTCGGTCTCTCATGGGCTGGTGTTATTATTTTCCTTTATATCCCCGTGAAGTGTGTGTGCATGTTTATATAATGGATATCAAAATAATTCAACTCATACCATAGAAAAGGTAAAGCATCCATAAGAATGTTCCCAAAATAACATATGTAGAAAGTATGATTTGTGCATTTATCATGATATTGATCATTATTAGGAAACGATAATATGTGTTGAACGAAATGCAAATAAGCGTGATATATATATATATATGGGAGAATTTTAGAAATTTAGGGAATTTGGAATATTGAAAAAATTGGAAAATTGGACTCGAGTCTCGAATTTTAATTCGAGACGCCTCTATAGCCTATAGGGGCATCAAAGTCCATGTAGTTAGAATATAGCATAGGGGTGGGATTTTATCCCATAGATTCGAACGGAATTTTATTATATGTGTATGTGTAGATGATGTGTTTTTTTAGTTTTGGAAAAAAGTGTGATGGATAACTCCATTCGGAATTTACGGGTATAACCCTCTTTTATTTGTTTTTGGGATTTTTGTAGAAAATAAAGTATGTGCAATATACTGGTAAAAGTGTAGGTATTAATGGGTATGAACTAAAGTAAGAACTAGATAATGAATCTAATGTATATTATCCAAAAAATAAGGAAATTAAAGAGAGGGGGGAAGGAATTCGACCTTCTTTGAAGATTGATCTTTGATCTTGGATTAACATCCCTTGAGTCTTGAATGTTGATGAAAGAGAAGGATATGTTGAATGGAACTTCACATGAGGAACTATGATAATTTCGAGGGAATTTTGCTGAGATCACTGATGCTGATGGATCTGTTGTATTGGTGTCCTTTAGAGTGAGGTCATGCCCTTATTTTATAGGGTCAGGGGACTGTCTATCGGCCTACCTCAGGGGTTATCTATCGGCAGGTGATCCTTGACACTATGCCGATAGGCAGGGATCTAAACTTGCCAATTGGTAGTTTCATACAGCTTTTTTTGGAAAAATGGTCATAGAACGCAAGTCATTGATCCGAATCATTGATGGGCATACCGTTAGAAATGTACTTGATAGACCTTTAAGAGTCCTTTGGACCGCTCCCGGTTCCAGGAGTTGATTTTGGGTCAAATGTGGCTCGAAAGTGCATGTCAGTCTTTCGGACGGGAGATCGTCGGATGAAAATGGATCGTTCATCCGCATGGTAAGTCAAAATTGCACACGAGGCAGACTGTTGGAGAGGTTAGGAGATGTACTTAGACATTCTAAAGAGTTTTGCTCAGTTCAGAAAGTTGACATTGGTCAACTGACGCCCGAAAGCGCTCGAGGACCTCTCAGAGTAAAATGGATCATTCATCCATACCACAGGTCAGAATTTCACATGGGGTGGACCATTGGAAAGGTTATTCAGTGATCTTAGGATATTCATTCAATCTCATTCGAGCTGAAGAGTTAATTTTGGTCAAACAGGATCCGGGAGAGGCCGGTAGCCTTCGAATCAATTTTCGGGGGAAAATTGATCATTCGTCCGAACAATTATGCCATTTTGTGCACGGGTCAGACCGTTGGAAAGGTATTTCAGTGCCTTTCGAATATTCAAAGATATTTCTCTCTGATGATGAAGTTTATTAGGGTCAAATTGGGACCCGGGAGTGCCCGGTGGCCTCCGATTCAATTTTTAGTAGTAAAATGGTTCATTTGTCCGAACCTCTATGCTGATCCACACATGGGGTAGATCATTAGAAAGGGTATTCAGATCCCTTTAATATTATAAGAGCTTTTGCTTTGACGATAGAGATGATCGGAGTCCAACGGGGCCTAGGAGTGCTCGGTGGGCTCTAGATTAGTACTCGCAATGCGACCTAGGGTTTTCAGTGAGATGGGGAGGTGCTAGGGACCTAAGAGGAGAATTAAGGGGTCCTAGATTGTGGTATCTATAATTACCAACATGGCCTTGCATTTTTGGTAATTGTTTGTGGATTATTTTCCTTTCGCTTGGCATTATTATTGCAATGGTGACCTCCCTTAGGACCAAGTCACCTACTTGGAACTCTCAATGGACTAATTTTCTCTTGAAGTATGATGTTTTCCTCTTCTTATATACATCCATTCTGATCAAGGTTTCTTCAGAGTGTACTTATAACTCATCCATGAACATCTTGAGTCATTTATTATTGGTCTCTACCTCGAACTAATTTACCCTCTCCATTAGAATTTCCATCTTAGTGGGAATGATAACCTTAGTGCCATAGGCTAGGGAGAAAAGAGTTTATCTAGTGGGACCTCTAGCAATGATTTTATATGCCTAAATTATGATAAATAACTCCTTATCTCGTTAGCCCTTATCCTTATCTAGCCTCTTTATATGGTTATTCTCATCACTTCCATTTGCCTATTTTCCCATGGATGTCCAGGAGAAAATGATTATTGTTAATCCCATAATTTGAGCATAACTCTCTGAATGAGGGGTTGTCAATTTATTTATCATTGTCTAAAATAATGGCCCTTGGTAGGCCAAACCTAGAAATGATATTTTTCGAGAAAAAAAATAATGGTATTGTTCTCTGTAGTGGTAGCCAAGGGCTCAACCTCAACCCATTTTGTGAAATAGTCAATGGTCATAATGCAAAAAAAATTCTGAACTTTACTGAGAGGTAGAGGCCTTACCAAATCCACCCTCATTGAGTTAAGGGCCACAGACTTAACATAAGAGTCATTCTTTATGTCGGCTTCTTTAGGACGAAGGTAAACTTTTAATATTTGTCAAAGCATTAACCAAATCTTTTTTCTTACATGCCTAAGGTTTGAGAGAAGTACCTTTTCCTTAAGACCTTGTAAACTATGTTCTTAGGGCTAGTGTGGGGACCATAGGCACCCTCATGGAGATCTTTGAGAACATAGTTGGATTTTTTAGGACCCACAATATTTAAGGTTCTAAGTAGAACCCATTCTTTAATAGGACCCCATATTCCAAGTAGTGTCTTGATTCTAAAGACTTCAGTCATCTATATTGGAGCCTATCTTTAGGAGTACACCCATCTCTGAGGTATTTCTTGATTGGAGTTTTTCGTTCAGTGTCTGGCCCATCCTCCTTCATGTTGAAATGGAGTTAAATAATGCTTGGTAGATTTAATATGACTATTAAAATTCTTAGGTCGACCTCGTTCGAGGAGGAAACCCTTGGTAGAAGGTGAACCTCTAAGTTATCCGCATTGGGAACTCTTTTTATGTTGAACTTTGGTATTTTGTGGATGAGATCTATAGCAATTGCCAAATATCCTTCCATGCAACCAGCTTTGGCCTCATAAATCTTAGTGACTTGGTTAACAACTAGTTGAGAGTCAATAATAATTTCAACCCACTCTACTTTCATATGGACATTTAAGCCCATGCTAGTTATGAGGTCTTCATACTTTGCCTCATTATTAGAGGCTTTGAATTTAAAGTGGAGGGAAAGAGAGATTGTACCTCCTTTAGAATTAGAAGGTGAAGAGCAGAACCTCTTTCAGAGTTGTTATAGGATCCATCTATATGCAATTTCCATTTTGGAAACTAGGATTTGTGCCTTATAATAGGTGGAGGTCAGGCTCCTTTTGCGCTGCTGCTTATTTCTCTAAGATCAGGTACTCACTATCTACCTCTTTAAGGTTATTAAATTCTACTACAAAATCGGTCAAGGTCTAACTAATGATGGCATTCTTTGGATGATATTTAAAGTTTAAATCCCTCAATTCCACAACCCATTTAACAAGCCTTCCTAAAGGTGTTTTTCTTATTTAAGATCTGGTAGAGTGGTTGATCCATCGTGACCATTAGGTGTAAGACTGAAAGTAAGACCATAGGCATCTGGCTAAGGTGTTATGTAAAATTTGAACTTCTCCATATTTGAGTACTTGCTTTCGTACCATTATATAGCTCCACTGATGTAATACACTAGGAATTGGATTGCATACTCTTCCTTGATCAATGCTGAGTTGACTGTGGTAAGGGAGGTAATAAGATACATATACAAATCTTCACTTATAATAGTTCAAAATAATAAAGAATGAGACCCTAAATAATTCTTCACGTTCTAGAACGCCTCATACGCCTCTTGTATCCATTAAAATATTTCTTTAAGATCTTAAAAAAGGAAGATATTTGTTCATGGCTTTAGAAACTAAGCGATTGAGGGAAGTAACTCTTCAAGTTAGACATTAGAACTCTTTGACTATTTTTTGAGACTTCATGTGTAATATAGTTTGGTTTGTTTAAAGGTTGGCCTCTATGCCATGTCTGGTGACAATAAAGCCTAATTACTCCCCTGTTACTTCAAAGGCAAACTTCTTTGGACTTAGTCTCATTTAGTTCATCCTAAGGATAACAAAGGTCTTTATCAAATTCTATATGTAATACTAAGCCTTCATACTTTTGACTAATAAGTCATCAATATAAACCTTAATATTTTTTCATATTAAGTCTTTAAAAATGGTGTTCACCACTTTATAATATGTGTCACTTACATTTTTTTAGTCCAAAGGCCATAAGTTTATAATAGTAGGTATTTTTGTCAGTAATGAATGAGGTATTCTCCTAATCGATGGTTGTCATTCTAATCTAATTATAACCATAATAAGCATCTATAAAGGATAGAAGATCATTACCAGCTGTTAAATCTACCAAAGTATGAATGCGAGGCAGGGGTAACAATGTTTTGGATAGGATTTATTGAGATCGGTGAAGTCCACACACATTCTCTAATTTTTCAGGGGCTTAGGAACTAGTAACATATTAGCCAACCGTTCTTGATATTGTACTTTCCTGATAAAGTTGGCTTCCAAAATGTTGTTAACCTCCTCTTCTGTAGCAACATGTCATTCAAGGCCAAAGGAACCCTTCTTATGGTATACTATCTTATGGTTAAGATCCATAATGAGATGGTAAACCATTATCTCAGGGTCTTTTACAACCACGTCAAAATGGATCCAGGTAAACACATATCCATTTCCTCATAAGAATTGAGTCAACTCTTCTCTAATGAAAGAGCTAAGAACTACTCTGATCTGGATGACCTTAGTTGGGTCTTCTTCATTAATAAAAATGTCAATGAGGGCTTCAACAGGTTTTATTGTTTTCTCTTTCTTTTCATCCTATGAGTCTAGGGTATCCAAATTTAATATATCTATGTAAATGCTCTATTATGGTGGATCGAATAACTATGGGAAAGGAATTTATCGAGACCTCGACTTCTTATAAGAGATTTTAGGGACCTTAGGCGGCTTCTGGGATATTTCCAAAAGGTATTTTCTTCTCTCTTATAGAAGTGTTGTAATATACCTTAGACTTGTCTGGTATCTATGGACCTTTATCACACTAATGGGATTCGGGAGCCTCATTATTGTTCTCTAGGTAGACACTAAGACATCTAATTCGTTGAGAAAGGGTCTGCCCATAATAAATTGTAGGTTGAGGGCAGGTCCACCACTAGGAATTTATTCCAAATAGTGGAGCAACATTCTGTCGAGCCAATTATGAGAATAATAATGATATTCCTCATGGAATAGGTTTCTTCTCCATTGAAGGTGGTAAAATGACTTATGATAGGTAACATACATTTCATAGTGAGACCCATGTCCTTTAGAGAATTGAGGAAAAGGATATTTTTTAGCTCCCTGTGTCAATAATCACCTTTCTCATATTGGCATTGTCGATAATGATCGTAATTACTAAAGGGTCATCACGTGGAAGGTGAATCCTTCTAAAGTAAGTGTCTTGGAAAACCATAATGGGAGACTCATTCGATTACGTTCTATAGTAATATACACGGTTAATTTGAGCTCCATATTAGCACATATTCTTGAGATGTTCATTCTTACATTGGAAGAAGGCCCAATTCCTGCGATACCTCCCGAAATGTTATTTTCATCAATCAATGGGACTTCATATTTGGTCTTGTTATTGCATTAAGCCTTGCCAGCATCTTTGGCAACAAATTATTTGCGGTATAGTCATTTGATAACTCCTTCAATGGTGGCACAGAGGATGAAATAGTCACTATTATTATTCTCATAGTCCTTGTGGAACTGATAGTACTTAGACTTTTCTCTTTTGTCATCTGAAGCCCTCGTGGGGTTTTAGTTGAGGTAAAATATCTCGCAACTCCATTGCTGAGAAGTCATCCTATATAGTGGCTATGAGAGGGGTGAAGTGTTTTGCTTCTATGGGTTTGCTCTTCTTTCCCCTATTTTTTTCCTTTTTAGCCTCTAAGACCTCAAGGTATTCACCCGTGCACGAGAAGACCTTTTCATTTTTCCTTATTGAATGGGAGACAATGTATGTCTGGCACTAACCGCAACCTCAATATCCATATAATTCTAAGCTCTATCTAACAATTCGGTCATGGAAAGCGGGGTCTATTATTTAAAGACCTCAATAATTATTCAAAAGTGAGGACCGAGATGAAAGTGGCCACACAAATGGTGTCATTCAAATCATCAACTTGCAAGGAACCTTAATTAAACCTCTTTGCATACTCCCTAAGAGTTTCTCTTGACTTTTTTCTTAAGCGGAGTAAGGAAGTGACTAATTTCCTTAACTTCTAAGCTTCTATGAAGTGGAGAACAAAAGATCTTGCCAGCTCCATGAAGTTTCCAATGGTTCCTAGTTTGATTTTAGAAAACTAGTGCCTAGTCGCACCCCTTAGAGTAGTGGGGAAAGCTCTAAAAAGATCCTTATGTAAAGTTTCTTGGAGGATCATGAGAGATATATAACTCTCTAGATGGTCGATGGGATCTTTGTACCTATTGAAGGGCCCAGTAGTAGGCATCTTCCACTTATCGCGGAGGAACGTATTACTTAACCTCAATAGAGAAAGAATACGGGGTTTTTTATAGTGCCAGCTCGATAGTATTGGGAGTCTGAGTCTTTATTGATTTAGAAAGTTTCCTAACATAACTTACATCTTCTTAATTTCATCAACCCAGTGTCTATCTATCTTGGGACTTCCGTGATACTGATTGTTAGTAAGTGGTAAGTAATCCCTAACATATATGTGAGTCACCGACCTTTAAGTGATTTGGTCAACACCTTTAGGGTTGTTCTCTCTTTCTAATCATGGGGCATGGTTTTCCCCTGTCCTGCTGTGTTGTAGTCCACGGGTTATCCTGTAACGGGGGGTAAAGGAAGCCTCCGTAAAACACCATTCAGCTGATCTTAGAGATCCTTCTGGAAAGCCTCTACGTCTTTCAAGGAGATATCCAATGTGGAATTTTTTATCATCTTAATTTTTGATGAAATCTATTTTAGATTTTTTAATTCACGGAAGAATCATAGCTATGTAGATCACAAAACTGATGGTGTTAGAAACCTCTTTGGAGACCTCTACTTCAATAGGTAATCCTCACAGGACCTTAGACCAGGGTGGTGAGAAGATGTGTCAAGGTGAGAGATAAGGATATAAATTGGTTTGAAACCTACGTTGAGGGTCCTATGTCCATTATGAACAATATTTCTCATTATATTAACTCATAAATGGAAGTATTACAAGGTTGAGATCTCTTGGGATTTAGCTAAGAAATTTTAAGGCTTGTAAAGGCCTTTATTGCTAATAAAAGGGGATCATGGGATTAACTGATAGAATCCATAAGGGTATCCTTTTCTAACTTATAACTCAATATAATATACAAAGTATGGATAGATAAAAGTGGTCCAATACTTATTTGACAATATATCAAATAATAGGATAACAAATAAGAAATGATGAGTAGCAAAGATATAAGTTTTCTCTAATTACTCTAATGCCTTATATAGTAGTTCTTTGGTTTCAGATATCTTTAACCCTACATAAGCCTCAAATATATAGGCAATTAATAAGGATGAGTGAGAGTGAACTATAGCGACATGGGCGAAGTGGCCTTGAGATTTGATGGCTACAATAGCATGGTTGAGTGTTGGTGAAAGGGTTCCAAGTAATGTAACACAATTTATATTGGCACTAAATACGAATCAAATCAATTAAAGCTAGTGGAAACAGGTGCAGGCAGTAGGCAGAACAATATTCATACTCTTTACCTGCCTACCAGAGAATATGTTAAAGATCGATTGAGCGCTTGTCGTATCTTGAGCTGGTGGTAGTCATCGCGGGTCATTATGAACGTATTGGCTTTGTGAGGACGAAAGTTTAGTATTAATGAGGAAGATAGGAATTTAGGAGAGGTCATCCCTTGTAAAGTGAAGGGTTGTCGAATGAATTTAATACCTGATAATATCCACACCATGATGTCTGAGCTTAGTCTTCAGGGTCTGGATGTACACATAAGTGCTTGGTTGTCGTGGGAGTACTACAATAACATTTAACTCATTTAGGAATTATTTACTGTGGTAGATATGGTCGCTATGGACTAGAAAATGTCTGGTGAAAGTCTTTGGCAAAACCATGGGACCTCATTCTCTATGAAAAGAAGAGAAAGTGGCTAAAACCCCTTGAAATACTCATGAGGTTAAATTCGGTATCATCAAAGTTTAACATGCCCCTAATAAAGGCCTTTCTAGTATATGTGAAAATGAAAGCTTGTAGTGTTTGCTTAGAGGTTAAAATGCATGTGAATGTAAACTCCACTGAAATTAGATTACCTAATCGTTGGGAAAGTAGGTAGAATTGCAATCCATCTATATAGGTGAAATTCCAGCTCTTCTATGGGAATCCTATAAAATATTTTTGTGAAGATAAAAAATGTCATAAAAAATAAATTGAATTAAAAAAAAACTACTCTTAAAGAAATATCTAATTTGTTGAATTAAGTTTGTTATTTCACTTTATAATAAATATAGAGTGTGCAATCTTTGGTATTCAATATTGAAAAATCCATTAAATCCGTTAAATTTTTTTTTTCCAAAACATATATGGGTTGATACATGTCATAGTAGTAAATTGTATATGTGTCAAAACTAAATATATTTATACTATGCATCATAATAATAAATGCCAAAGGTATATAGTGTATATTTCCATGATATTTTCCACCCATTAATCAAAAACCAAATTTTGAATCGTAGTAAAAATTTGTTGGTCATCAAATTGAGCGATAGAATTCACACCTAGTCAAAAGTTTCTTGCCAATCACTATCATAGTAATCACAATTCATCACCAAATTGAGCGACAACATTCACACCTAATCTAAAGTTTCTTGACAATCACAGTAATCACAATTCATCCAAAATATTATCGCCTATTAAACGGGACCATGCGAAAATGTAACAAAATCATCGAGGTATCCAAGTTATGAAAAATTCATTTGTACATAGAATTTGTAATCTTATGTATAAGTTGAAGTGTCGTGTCTGTATTGATCCGTATATTAAGTGAACCCAAAATAGATCAATACAAACACAATTCGTCAATTTGTACATACAATTTCTGTACAAATCCTATGTATAAATTGAACTACTCGTTAGTTATTAAAAAACTCCGATCTATCATTAGTATTTTCTAAAATGTGTGTTTGAAATGTGGTGAATTTGAATAATCTTTTAGGGTCCGTTTGATTGCCATAATTTGCCTAGGCAAATGCCAAAAAGTTGGCAAATATGAAAATTTGCCCACATTTTGGCTGTTTGGTTGCATAATTTGCCTAGACATTATTTGCCAATGTACAACACCTTCTATGCACAATCTGTGGGCAAATTTTTCTTACCTATTTGAGTGGGAAATATTTGCCCACAAATTTGCCAACTTCTTTAAATAATTAAAAAACTGTTATGAATATTTAAAAATTGTTTTGTAATGTTTCAAAAACTGTTTTTAATATTATAAAAAAATGTTAAGAAAATGTTTACAATTTTTTAAAAAAACTGTATTAACAAAATATTGTAAAAACTGTTTTTAACATTTTTAAAAACTGTTTTGGATATATTATAAAAACTGTTTTAAAGTTTTAAAAAACATTTTTTAAAACTGTTTTAAAGAGTTTAAAAAAACTGTTGTGAATGTTTAAAATTTGTTTTGTAATATTTTAAAAACTGTTTTTCCCCATTAGGCGGGTTGTTTTTATGGTATCATTTGCGTATCAAAAAAAATATTTTAAAAACTGTTTTTGATATTATAAAAAATTGTTAAGAGAATGTTTTACAAATTTTTAAAAACTGTTGTGAATATATTATAAAAACAGTTTTAAAGTTTTAAAAAATAATTTTAAAAACTGTTTTAAATATTTAAAAAAACTGTTATAAATATTTAAAAACTGTTTTGTAATGTTTTGAAAACTGCTTTTAATATTATAAAAAATTGTTAAGAGAATGTTTTACAAATTTTTTGAAAAACTGTAATATAAAAATATTGTAAAACAGTTTTTAACATTTTTAAAAACGGTTTTGGATGTATTATAAAAACTGTTTTAAAGTTTTAAAAAACATTTTTTAAAACTGTTTTAAAGAGTTTAAAAAAACTGTTGTGAATGTTTAAAAACTGTTTTGTAATGTTTTGAAAACTGCTTTTAATATTATAAAAAATTGTTAAGAGAATGTTTTACAAATTTTTTGAAAAATCGTAATATAAAAATATTGTAAAACAGTTTTTAACATTTTTAAAAACTGTTTTGGATATATTATAAAAACTGTTTTAAAGTTTTAAAAAACATTTTTTAAAACTGTTTTAAAGAGTTTAAAAAAACTGTTGTGAATGTTTAAAATTTGTTTTGTAATATTTTAAAAACTGTTTTTGATATTATAAAAAATTGTTAAGAGAATGTTTTACAAATTTTTTAACATTTTTGAATATAATATAAAAACTCTAATATAAAAATATTGCAAAAACTATTTTTAACATTTTTGAATATAATATAAAAATTATTTTTAAATAAAGTAATTGGATTGACTTTAATTTCGCCTAATGTTGTTTGATAGCGTCATCTGAATTTGCCTAGGTAAAATTTGCGTGTCTAAACAAATTTTGACATGCCACGCTTTTGCCCACTAAGAACCAAACGGAACTTATGGAGGCTAAAATGTTGCTATGCGCGTCTATAGTTACTGATGAGTAGTTCGTTATATGGCTCACAGAAAGATAACTCTAGTTACTAAGATGAGGCCTTCGTTGTCCACCATTCATCCAAGATAATAAAAACCAGGAAATATATAGTGAGCCTTTTGCTTTCCCTTTTCCTTTCACTGATATTTGGGTTTGAGAGAAAGAATATGGCACTTAGAATGTGGGCTTCTTCAACAGCCAATGCCCTCAGAGTCTCCTCTGCTTCCAAAGCTCATCTCTCTCCTGCCTTTTCTCTCTCCAGATGCTTCTCTTCTGGTAATATTTGCTTTCTCACTATATGTATCAATATAATGTTTGATTTTTTTTTCCCTTTTTCTGTTCTTAATTTTGAAATGTGTTGGATTTTGCAGTTTTGGATGGGTTGAAGTATGCATCTTCACATGAGTGGGTGAAGCATGAGGGGTCAGTAGCTACAGTAGGCATCACAGATCATGCCCAGGTTTCTTCTTTGTTTATAATTTATTTCTTTGTTCTCAGAGTTAAATGGGTATTTCAAATCCATCTTTGAGAGGTGGATTTTTTTGAAGTAAAAGCATGTTATAGTATGAGTGTTTCAACATTAATAAAAAGAAAATTATTTGCAATTTGGATGCAAAATGTTTGTTCATGGCAGTTTTGCCTCTTGAAAATAACCATGAACTATTTATTGTTATCGCAATAAGATTCTAGACACATTAATGTACTGAAAAGGGACGACAATTGTATTGTTGCAAATAAAGTCACGTTACATGAGAGGGTATAAGAAAGTCATAAATTTATCAGGGAGTTTCATCCTCTTTAATTGAAAAAAAAATGTTAGGCACTAAAATTATTCTCCGTTATTTGAAAATATTTACTTATATTTCCCTATGTAGCAGTTGTTTAATTATAGAAAGTTTGATACTATAGATTTTGTATATGTCTGTATGTGCAGGTGCACCATATCTTTTTGTACTTTTAACTTTAAGTCATCTTTTTTTATAGAAAGAATTGATAAGTCTAAATACATTCTAAAATTATAAGATATATGTTTCTACAAAGCATTTGTCCATGTTAATGTTTTTCTCCATCTTAAATATCTTTGGTTGTTTCCACTTCCCCAAGATGTATATTATGTCCCTGAACAACACTGGTTTTTGTAAGGCCTTGTGTACAAATTGTAAATAAGCTCATGTCTACAATTAATATGAGAAAAATGATTAGTAAATATACTCTCTCCCTCTTAAGTTAATAATTTTTGTTTGAAAGTGAAACATTTTAAGAAAAGTTATTAATTCCCAAACTAATCCTTCTTAAAATGATGTATACCTCTTAGTGCAAGATATGCACTTACGCCTCGTTTGATGCCGGATAAGAGGATCGGATATGATAGGATAAGAGCTGTATTGGATAGATTAAAGATGGGTCGGATAAGGTTAATTCTAATGCTGCGCTTGGCACAATCCCGGATAAAAAGCCACGATGTGATATAGTAATCCAATCCCGCATTTGAAATACTACGGATATGATTAATTTGTCTCCAATTTTCTCAAAATACCTTTATTTTGTTTTTAATGTTCAAAAAATAAAAAATATACTATAACTGGTAACAAAAAAAAAAAAAAAAAAGTGTAACCGATGACAAAGTTAAAAAAATTGTTACTTATCATTTTTTATTTAAAAGCATGGTGCTCAAAATTTTTGACATAACAAAGTCGACAGTTTACCTTTTTTTATTCAAAAGCACGCTTACCGCCTTTAAGGGTTATTCTTCTGGTTGTGGCAGTCAATTAACGTTTAGATATAATTGGAATTTGAGTAAACAAGTTGCATTTGACAGGACCATCTTGGAGAAGTGGTGTTTGTGGAGTTGCCTGAGACTGGTGGCTCAGTCACACAAGGCAGCGGATTTGGAGCCGTGGAAAGTGTAAAAGCAACCAGTGATATTAATTCCCCAATCTCTGGAGAGATTATTGAGGTTAACTCAAAGCTTACTGAATCACCTGGTTTGGTAAATATTTCATACTTTCATTCTTCTTTTCCCACACCACTTTCTTACCAACCAAATTAGTAGTATCTCCATCCAAGATTAATAGTCACTATTTGAAAATTCCAAATTTTAAGGATAGGCTCTTCACTGGCGTGTAATTTGACCTATTGATTATGTTAAAAAAAAAGTTGACTATTGATTTAGGATGTTCTAAAAGAAAATCAGGACTATTAATTTGCTACGAAGGTAGTACTATTTATCAAGTCTGGAAAAAACACTTAAATCAGTTTGTTGCCAAACAAATATTTCGTGTTAGAAGAATTAAAGAATTTTTTTCTCAATATTATTTCCAACAATAATGATGAAAGTTTCCTTCTTCTTTGTAAAAAGGCTTCTTGCAACTAGCCCTTTTGTTAATCCTACTGACTTGGTCAAATTTTTAACTGAAGATCAATTCCAGTCCATATGAGGATGGGTGGATGATTAAGGTGAAGCCAAGCACTCCATCAGAATTGGAATCTTTGATGGGCGCCAAAGAGTATACAAAATTCTGTGAAGAAGAAGATGCTTCACACTAAAATAAATGTTCTTTTGCAATTCATCTTCAAACCAACTGGTTTCCAGCTGTTTAAGCATATTAGCATTTTACAAGTTTCTTGTCAAATTATTACAAAACCGCGTGTCTGTGTTTCTTGTCAATCTCCATCACCTCCGTGATTATTAAGTGTTTTTTTCCTGTTCATGTAATTAAAATCCATTTTCCTCATTTTACTTCTACGTTTTTTGTTCTATGAATTGCATTGGCTCCGGGATTTGAAGTGAAGTGGGACGAAATATTTTGAGGAAGTCCGGGGGTTTGGGGCGGGATCCGCTGAGGCAATTTTTGGGGGTTATTTTTACAATTTTTAACTCTAAAAATGTTGAGTTATTAATTAACTAAATTTGGATTCCTAAATTTTTACGTTTCGGATGCGATTGAACCTCAGCTTCGGATACAGTTGGTGTGTTGTCTCCTCTTTTCCGTTTAAAAAATTTCTCCATTGACTTCCTATATTTACGACAAATTTAATTTAATTTCAGACTAATTGATTCATACTAAATTTAATTTGATTTCAGCCTAATTTTACATTATAAATTAAATTTCACACTAATAGATTCTAGGGATTTTAATTTTAATATTCATTATAAATTTAAACACATATTAACAAAAACACATATTTTATTTTGCTAAACAAATACATATAAATATACCTTTATCTCTATGAACAAATTGATATAAATAAAATATAAACAAATTCATATAAATAATAAACTGTTTATAAACAAAAGGAGAGAAGAGAAGAGAATAGGTTATGAGATTTGAGAGTTGAACGTTTAAGTTTGGTTTTCTTTTTTAATTTATTACATATTTTCTCCTCATCTTTGAATATAATTGGAAGTAACCTCCAAGTTTATTTTTTTACCAAAAACCCCTAATTTTTTTATTTTATTTTTAAAAGTTGAACTGAGGCAGCCGCCCCGCTTCGGTCAGGGTTGGATCCGCCCCTGATTGGCTCGAATTATGAATGCAATGGCTGTAAATGGTGAAGTGGATCAGCACATCAATTGCGAACCATTAGATGAGAAAATTGATGTTTCTCGGCTTAAGAAAAATTAAATTCACAAATAAACATGAATTAAACAAATAAGTAAAAAAAATTACAATAAGTAGAAACAAAACAGTAAACACACAATCACTTGAAGAAATTTGAATGAGTCGAAATCTGAATTATCTCTCCTTAAGAAAGAATATGCCCCCCGCTACGGTGTTGATAAAAAATTCAATGAGCATCTGCCTCTCAGAATGAAACGGTCACCGACTGTTGCAAGAAACTTAAGTGCGACGGTCTCATAAAACAATAATGATGAATTTCTATCAAATAGGACGAAGGGAGGAAAAGGCAAGAGTAGGTAATTCGAATAGATTTTCTCGTGTCAAAAATGGACTGCAAATGGTCCATTATATAGTTGGTGAAGAGGTGCAGCTTAAACAATTAAATAATTAATTAATCCGCACTTAATTTATTCATTTTGGGAAACAAATTTTGGCAAAAAAAAAATTTTAAGCCCAAAGGCCAATTAAATTTTTGTCCAAAAAATTAATACTTGCTCAAGAAAGACCCACAATCTAGACCCGGGCTACGCCGGGCCAGACGGACAATGGTGACAGCTTGCGTATGTGGGCCTAAAGCCCACCCCCAACACATGCATAGTGTAGGTCATCTCCCCTTCAAAGAGCCGGGTTATCAGGAAGGAATCCAAGCCTTAGTCCTATAAGTTAGGTATATTAATTCCAAGTTGTCCCACTACTTTTTCAATGTAGGACAAATCCACTTAATTAAATTATATCACTACCTTAAATTCAAACGGGCGAGTTTAAGTCCAAATTTCTCATTTATTACTTCACTATTTTGAACAAATGAGTAAACTAAATTAATTTCCTTTTGACAAGGAACACATTAGTAGTAAGACGCGTCACTTTTGACATATGTGCCCTATATAAAACTGACTCTAAAGTTTCACCAGATGAGCTGAAAACTATATCAAAATATCTAATAATCCACCAAATGAATGAAATTTTGGAAGAATCAAACGAATATAGATGCAAACAGGGAGATTTTTTTGGAAAAAACATTGCATCGAAAAAGATAGCTTGTGGCTTTGAATATTTTCTAGTGAGATATTATCAAGCTTACTAGCCAATCAATGAACGTTATGTCTTGAATTGATTAACCGTTGTGTAAACTTCACACAATGTCTTTTTAATCTTAATGGTTCTCATTGTTGTGTCCATTTTGTCATTGAACACCTCCTAGTTTCATGAGTGTACTAGAGAAATAGTTTTTTTTGTTCTCATAGAATCATGATTTCTATAAAGAGTATTCTTCTAATATCCCACTTGACCTATATATTAAAGATATAGATTTCATTAAAAACATAGTTTATCATCATACACACGATAATTTGTGCACTGACTCATCTTCGAAGTAGGAGGAAACAATTAAACTGAGTCATCATAATTAGGTTGCCCCTTTGAACCTATTTCTTGGTATTTCCGGTCATTAAGGTTGGGTTTACATTAAGATGACTTAATAGAACTTAACTTGATTTAAGCCCATTTTATGTTATGAACTTGCAACTTTCTCTCCAGGTATACCTTTAGTTAATGGATCCACAATATTTTCCTTTGACTTTACATAATCAACAAAAATAATTTCATTTGAGAGTAATTGTCTAACGGTTTGATGTCAACTACGTATACGTCGTGACTTATTAGTATACTTACTATATTTAGCCCTAGTAATTGTCAATTGACTGTCATAATCTATAATGACAAGTGGCACAAACTTTGGCCAAATTGGACTATCGACTAAGAAGTTTCGAAGCCATTGGCTTCTTCCCCAACTTTTTCTAAAGCAACAAATTTAGATTCCATAGTGGATCTTCCACTTTTGCTTTGAGGATTTCCAAGATACGACTGCACCCCCATGAGTAAATACAAATCCACTTGTGGATTTTGAATCATTTGAATCGGATATCCAATTTGCATCGCTATAGCTTTCAAGTACAGTTGGATATCATTCGTAGTGCAACCCATTCTTCAAATAGTACCGAAAGTATCGAAGAACTCTTATCAATGATTTTCAATGATCTTTTCCGTGATTACTGGTATATCAACTAAGCTTACCAATCCTGTATGATATATCTGGTCGAACACCCTTTAATAAATACATCAAACTTTCAATAATACAAGAATACTTTAATTAAAATATACTTTTACCTTTATTTCTAAACAGGTGATGACTTGGATCTACGAGTGTCCTCACTGAAGCTTGATCATATTTATTATACTTCAGAAGTATCTTTTCAATGTAATGTGATTGAAATAATCTAATTCGTAGAGCGATTCTAGTGATTTTAATTCCTAGAATTACATCAGCTAGTCCCAACTACTTAATTTTAAATCTATTAATAAGCATTTGTTTAGTAGCATTAATAACGTTATTATTATTACTAATTATTAGCATATCGTCTACATATAAACAAACAATCACAGGTCCCCCTTGAGTGCTCTTTACATAAATACATTTATCACACTCATTTATTTTGAAACCAATTGACTTTATGACATTGTCAATTTTTCCGTGCCATTGTTTAGGTGCTTGTTTCAACCTATATAGTGACTTCACATGTTTATATTCTTTCCGTTCATTGCCAAGAGATTTAAAATCTTCCAATTATTCAATATATATTTATTCATCTAATTCACCATTTAAAAGTTCCGCCTTAACACCCATTTGGTGTATTCCCATTTTATGTATTTCCCTAATTTCAATTAAAGTTCTAATGGATGTAATCCTCATAACAGGTGAAAAAGTGTGAAAATCATCCATTCCTTCCTTTTTCGTGTATCCTTTCGCCACAAATATTGCCTTTATATTTATCAATGGTTTCATCAGCTTTTATTTTCCGTTTTAAGATCCATTTACACACAAATGGTTTTGTCCCCGGTGGTAGGTCCACTAGTTCTCATGTATGATTTTGCAAAATGGATTCAATTTCACTACTAAAAGATTCTTTCTAATATAAAGCTTTCGGAGTGGATAGAGCTTATTTTACAGTTTAAGTTTCATATTCAAACATATATGTTAAAAAATACGGATGGAAAGACTTTTAATTCTTATCTCTTTTGATACATTTAGATTCCTTTTATTAATATTTTATGGTTCATTAGTTGTAACTTCAATCGTTCTTTTGTTAGAAGTTATTTTTTACGCATTCTTACAACAAAACACATTTTTAAGGAATGATGCATTCCTAAATTATATAACTGTATTTTCACGAATTTTAGGAATGTTAGACTTATGCATAAGGAGTCGATATGCACTATTATTATTTCCATAACCAATAAATATGCAATCAATAGTCTCGGGACCAATTTTCAACTTTTAAAGTACAATAACTAATACTTTTACAAGACACCCCCACATTTGTAAGTATTTGTGGGAAGGCTTGCCCCCTTCCCAAAATTCATAAGGTATCTTATTCTTTTTCTTATAAATAACTTGTTGAGAATGTAGTTAGCCGAGAACAATGCTTCCCCCACATTTTAATTTGTCCCTATGACCTTCTTTGTTGTAATTAAAACATTTTACTTTAAATTCCATACTAACACTGCTTTGTTGACTTGTGCCTTCACTCTTATACTTCGTCTTTTTGTTGAATTTGTGCCCATCCTCAATAATATTTGATTTTATCGACATAGCATGATTATTGTTTTTCTTTTAAGATTTGCGATTATCTTCTTCTAATCCTTAATCGAACAATTAAATCTTCAAGTCCCATTTCTTTTTGGTTATGCTTCAAATAAGTTTTGAAATTTTTTCATGGCGGGGTAATTTTTTAATTACCACGAAAACTTGAAATGTTTCACTTATGACCATATTTTCAACCATTATTTCATGAAAAAATTATAGAAGCTCTAGGACTTGGCTTATGACAGTCTCTGAATCCACCATTTTATACTCAAGAAATCTACCGACCACTAATTTCTTTATGTCGGCATCCTCGATTTTATGTTTTTTGATCCAAAGACTCCCATAATAATTTAACAGTTTTGATTGGACTATACTCATTATAAAGTGTATTCTCGAATCCATTAAGGATATAGTTTTTGCAAATAAAATCTGAATCCTTTCAGGCTTCTAGGGCTAAAAAAGTTGTCTTATCCATTTTATTTTCATTAACCACGGGAGCATCTTCATTAATAAACCTCGCAAGACTGATGGTAGTTAAATAGAACAACATCTTTTGATGCCAAGGTTTGAAATCACGACCATTAAACTTTTTCAAAATTTTCTCCATGGGTTAAATGACTAGAAACGGTAGTAGGAACACTAACTGACAAATCAGTTTAAGGAACGGATAGTACATTTTTAAAGGATTCAGCAGTCATTGTTCTATTATAAAATAACACAGAACCAACTTAAAAAATGTAGAGAATATGTAAATTACAGAAATAAGGTTATACAAGAATATATATATATATATATATATATATATATATATATATATATATATATATATATTAAAACAAATGAAAGTCAACAATGTAAATTGCAATTTTAGATTTTAAAAATAATTTATTTAGTGAGAAATAACACGGTAAAAGAACTATTATGTCTTAAGATTGTTGTTTCTCGAATTAAGAAAAATTAAATTCACCAAGTAAACATTAATTAAAATTAACTAAATTAACAGAATTATAATAAGTAGAAAAAATACAGAGAACATACAGTTTGTGATCGAGACAATCAGCTGAAGAAATCTAACGGAATCGAATGTTAAACTATCTCTCCTTAAGATAAAATACCCCCCCCCCCCTCCCGCTACAATGCTGACGGTAAATTCAACGAGCGTATGCCTTTCAGGATGAAATAGTCATTGACTATTGCAAGAATCACTTCAGTGCGACAGTCCAACAAACCAACAATGAAGAATTTCTCTTAAAGATGACGAAGGGAGCAAAAGATAAGAGTTGGGAATTTGGGTACATTTTCTGATGTCTAAAATGGACTGAAAATGGTCCATTTTATAGTAGGTGAAGGGGTGAAAGTCAATGTCTTTTCCCACCAAAGGATGTGATTGTTCGAACAGTTACAACCATTTGTTTAATGAATAGCATTTTTAATTAAGATATTAAAATGACAATATTTTTAATTAATGTATAATTAATCCGTAACTAATTAATTCGTTTTGGGGAAACAAATTTTGGCCCCCAATTTTCTTTAAAACCCCCAAGGCTAATTAAATTTTTTTTCCAAAAAAATTATACTAACTCAAGAAATACCCACGACCCGGACTGAACGACGACATGTGTGGGCCTAAGGCCCACCCCAATACATGCATAGTGTAGGCCATTTGCCCTTCAAAGAGTTGAGATACCCCAAAGACATCCATGCCTTAGTTCCATAAGTTGTGTATATTAGCCCCGAGTTATCCCACCACTTTTCCAATGTGGGACAAACTCACTTAACTAAATTTTACCAACTAGCTTAAACTCAAGTGGGTGACTTTAAGTCCAAATTTCTCATTCATTACTTCACTATTTTGAATAAATGAGTATACCAAAATAATCTCCTTTAAAAAAGGAACGCATTGGTACTAAGACATGTTACTTTTGACAAATGTGCCCCCATATAAAATTGACTCTAAAGTTTGACCAGATGAGCACAACATTATATCAAAATATTCAACAATCCCCCAAATGAATGAAATTTTAGAAGAACTAAATTAATATAGACGCAAACAAAGATATTTTTTAGGAGGAACACTCGATCGAAAAAGATAACTTGTGGCTTTGAATCCTTTTTAATGAGATATTATCGAGCTTACTAGCTAATCAATGACGTGATGTCCTGAATTGATCGTTCATTGTGTAGACTAAGACAATAGTGTTCACACAATGTCTTTTTAACCTTATTGGTTCTCATTGTTGTGTCCAGTTTAACCTTGAACACCTCCTGATTTCATGAGTGTTCTAAAGAAATAGCCTTTATTGTTCTCATAGAAGCGGCCCCATTTCACTCAAATAGGTGATTTATATTTGAGTATCCTACTAATACCCCACTTGAACTATATATTCAAGATATAGATATCATTAAAAAATAGTTTATCATAATACACGCGGTAATTTGTGCATTGACCCATCTTCGTAATAAGAGGAAGCAATTAAAATATTACTTCTTAGTGCTAACTGAGTCATTATAATTAGGTTGTCCCTTTAAACCTATTTCTTAGGATCTCCAATCATTTCGGTTGGGTTTCTATTAAGATGATTCTTTAGAACGTAACCGACTTTAAGCTAATTCTCTATTATGAACTTGCAACTTTCTCTCCAAGTACCTTTAGTTAGTGGATCCGCAGTATTTCCCTTTGACTGTATATAGTCAATAAAAATAATTCCATTTGAAAGAAATTGTCTAACGATTTAGTATCGACTACGTATATGTCGTGACTTACCGTTATAGTTACTATTTTCAGCCTTAGAAATTTTTGATTGACTGTCACAATGTATTATGACAGGTGGCACAGGCTTTGGCCAAATTAGACTATCGACCAAGAAGTTTCTAATCCATTCGGCTTCTTCCCTAATTTTTCCTAAAGCAATAAATTTAGATTCCACAGTGGATCTTGCAATGCATCCTAGCTTCGAGGATTTCGAGATACGGCTGAGCCTCCAGAAGTAAATACACATCCACTTGTGAATTTTGAATCATTTGAATTGGATATCCAATTCGCATCGCTAAAGCCTTAAAGTATAATTGGATGTCGTTTGTAGTGCAACCCATTCTTCAAAGAGTACCAAAGGTATCGAATAACTCTTATCAATTCTTTCTAATGATCCTTTCTGGGATTACTCGCATATCAAATAAACTTACTAATTGAGTATGGTATATTCGATCGAGTATAGTTTGATAAATACATAAAACTTTCAATAGTACAGGAATACTCTAATTGAAATATACTCCCACCTTTATTTCTAAAGCGGTGATGACTTTGATCTATGGGTGTTCTCACTAGGTTTTGATCATATTTATTATACTTTGAAAGTATCTTCTCAATGTAATGTGATTGAGATAAGATAATTACTTGAGGGGTTCTAGTTATTTTAATTCCTAAAATTACATCAGCTAGTCCCAAGTCCTTCATTTCAAATATACTAATCAACATTTGTTTAGTAGCGTTGATAATGTTATTATTATTACTACCAATTATTAGCTTATTGTCTACATATAGACAAGCAACCACATGTCCCCCTTGAGCGAACTTGACAAAAACACTCATTTATTTTAAAACCAATTGACTTTATGACATTATTAAATTTTTTGTGCCATTGTTTAGGTGCTTGTTTCAACCTATATACAGAGTTCACAAGTTTACATACCTTCCATTCATTGCCAGGGGACTTAAAACCTTTCGATTGTTCCAAATATATTTCTTCATCTAATTCACCATTTAAAAATGCTACCTTGACATCCGTTTGCTGTATTTCTAATTTATGTATCCTCATAACAGGTAAATAAGTGTTGAAATAATCTATTCCTTCCTTTTGCTTATAGCCTTTATCCACAAGTCTAGACATATATTTATTAATTGTTCCATCAGCTTTTATTTTTTGTTTGAATATCCACTTACACAATAATGGCCTTGTCCCTGGTGGTAGGTTCACCAAATCTCATGTATGATTTTGAATAATGGATTTAATTTCACTATTAACAGCTTCTTTTCAATATGAAGTTTTCGGAGTGGATAGGGCTTTCTTTAGAATTTGCGCTTCACTTTATAATATTAGAGCTCGCAACTTTTGATCCGATAACCCGTTTACGGTAATAACCCGAAATGACCCGAACATGACTAGTTTACCTTGTATAGATTTAAGAGTACCTAAACTTATACTAAAATAAAAATCAACGCGGCCCGAAAATGACACGAGTAACCCGAATTGCCACCCCTATATAACATATACGTTAAAAAATCAAGACTGAAAGATTTTTAAATCTTAGCTCTTTTGCTATGTCTAGATTCCTTCTCAATAACATTTTGAGGTTCACTATTTGTAACTTCAATAGTTCTATTGTTAGAACTTGTTTTTTGTGCATTATTATAAGGAAAGATATTTTCAAAGAATGATGTATTCTAATATTCTATAATTGTATTTTCATGAATTCTAGGAAAGTCAGACTTTTTCAGAAGGAATCGATGTGCACTACTATTATTTGCAAAACTAATGAATATGCAATCAATAGTCTTGGGACTAATTTTCACCTTTTTAGGTACAAGAACTAGTACTTTTTCAAGACACCCCCACACTTTTAAGTAACCAAAATTCATAGGGTATCTTATTCATTTTCTTATAAATCAACTTGTTGAGAATGTAGTTAGCGAAAAACAATGCATTCCCTACATGTTTTGGGATAATCCCGAACTTATTAACATTGCATTCAACATATATTTTAAAGTTCAGTTTTTTTATTCTGCAACCCCACTAAATTGAGGAGAGTAAGGAGCAGTAGTTTAGTGAATAAATACATTCTCTAAACATGTTTCCTTAAAAGGAGATTCTTATTCACACCTCTCTCACTTCTTAATTTTTAAATCTTTTTAATATGTTGATTCTCAACTTCTATCGTGTATTGCTTAAAATCTTCAATTTCTTCATCTTTGCTTCTTAATAAGTGAACATAACAATATCTAGTGCAATCATTTACAAAGGTGATAAAGTACTTTTCCCACCACTAGTTTGAACAAATTTCAAATCCCATATATCAATGTGAACTAATTTTAATGGTTCATTATTTTTATTAATAGAATGAAAAGGTGACTTAGTTAATTTAGCTTCTACACAAGTTTTATGTTTATGATTTGAGTTAATGTTAAATTTTGGAATTAGTTCTAAATGAAATAATTTACTCAAAGTATGATAATTAACATGTCACAATCTACCATGCCATGTATCCATACACTCGAGCATATAATCCAAAGATATCATATTATACTTACCTTTAAGTAGAACCGACATGGTGTTAATTTTGGATATCCCATCACACATATATCCTTTTCCTATATACATTCCATCCTTACTTAGAACAAATTTGTGTCCAATAAAGACAAGCTTAAATTTCTTAGTACGGAATTGAAAACAATGTCCTTTTGAATGTCGGGTACATGCAATACATCATTGAGTACGAGATGCTTTCCCTAAGTCATTTTTAACAGGACTTTGCCTTGACCTTCAACCTTCGAGGTGAAGGATTTTCCTATGAATAGTTGTTATCCATTTTCAATTTGTTGGTATGTTGTGAACATACTTTTGTGGGAACATACATTGAGTGTAGCACCGGTATCAACCTACCACTCTTTAGTGTTACCCACTAAATTTACTTCAGATACAAATGTAGAGAAAGACATGTTGAAAACATCATTAGACAATGCATCAACTTCTATAATGTTGGCTTGTGGTTCTTTCTTTTTGAATTTCTCTTGATTTTTTGGCTTATGACAATCCTTGGCCTTGTGACCTTCTTTGCTATAATTAAAATATTTTCCTTTAAACTACTTGTTAGCACCGCCTTGTTGACTTGTGCCTTCACTTTTGTGCTTCCTCTTTTGATTGAATTTGTGTCCATCCTCAATAATTTTTGCTTTTATCGACATAGCATGGTCATCGTTTTTCTTTTCAGATTTACTGTTATCTTCTTATATCTTTAACCGAACAATTAAATCTTTAAGTGCCATTTATTTTCATTTATGCTTCAAATAATTTTTCAAATATTTCCAAGATGGGGGTAATTTTTCAATTACCGTAGTAACTTGAAATGTTTCACTTATGACCATATTTTAGAAATTATTTCATAAAAAATTAATTGAAACTCTTAGACTTGACTTATGAAAATCTTGAAATCCACCATTTTATACTCGAGAAATCTATAGACCACGAATTTCTTCATGTTGGCATACTCGATTTGATAGTTTTTTATCGAAAGAATCCCATAACAATTTAGCAGTTTTGACTGGAATATACACATTATAAAGTGTATTCTCTAATCCATTAAGCATATAGTTTTTACAAATAAAATTTGAATGCTTCCATGATTCTACGACTAGTAAAGTAGTCGTATTCATTTTATTTTCATTAACCACGTGAGCATCTTCATTAATGAACCTCGCAAGATTAATGGTATTTAAAAAGAATAACATCTTTTGTTGCCAAGGTTTGAAATCAGTACAATTAAAATTTTTGAGTTTTTCTCCATGGGTTAAATGAGTTGGAACTGTAGTAGTAACACTAGCCATTAAATCAGTTTGAGGAATGGATAACACATTTTCAAAAGATTCAATAGCCATTGTTCGGTTATAAAATAACACAGAACCAACTTATCAAATGTAGAGAATATGTAAATTATAGAAATAAGGTTATACAAGAAAATAGATAAACTAAACATTTTTTGTATATATATTGAAACAAAAAGAAGTTATAAATGTAAATTACGGCTTTAAATTTTAAAAATAATTTATTTAGTGAGAAACAACACGAAAAGAGAACAATTATATCTTAAGATTTTTGTTTCTCGGGTTAAGAAAAATTAAATTAACTGAATAAAAATTAATTAAAATTAACTAAATGAACAGAATTACAGTAAGTAGAAAGAAAATTGAGAACATACAGTTTGTGAGTGAAACAATCACTTAGAAAAATCTAACCGAGTCTCTGTAAGACATAATACACCCCCGCTTTAGTGTTGACGGTAAATTTATTGGGCGTCTGCCTTCCATGATGAAATGATCACTGACTGTGGCAAGAATCACTTCATTATGACAGTCCAACGAACCAGCCATGGAGAATTTCTCTTAAACATGACGAATGGAGCAAAAAACAAGAGCAGGGAATTCAGGCAGATTTTCTAGTATTTAAAATGGACTCAAACGGGGTCCATTATATAGTTAGTGAAGGGGTACAAGTCAATGTCTTTTCCACCAAAGGATGTGACTGTTCAAATAGTTATAACTCTTTATTAAATGAACAGCGTTTTTAATTAATATACTAAAATAAAAAAATATAATTAACGCATAAATAATTAAATAATTAATTAATCCATAACTAATTAATTGGTTTTGGGAAAATAAATTTTAAGGCCAATTAAGTTTTTGTCTAAAAAATTAATACTGGCTCAAGAAAGATCCCCGACCTATGACATGGACTGGGTGGATTGGACGATAAAGCGCGTGGGCCAAAGGCCCACCCTAACACATGCATAGTATATGACATCTCCCCTATAAAGAGTTGGGATACCCCAATGACATCTGTAGACACCCCATTCTATTACCCCTGACTCTCCTTAGGTCCCTAGTACCTCCCTTCATAGCTGTAAACCCAGGTCACGTCCCGAGTACTGACCTAAAAGCCATCGGGCACTCCCCGGCTCAGTTCCAAAAGTCAAACTCTTCATCTCAGCTGAGAATGAATGAATCTTCAAAGGGAACTGAATACCCTTTCCAACGGTCTACCCCGTGCGCAATTCCGACTTACCATGAGGATGAACGGTCCGTTTGCGTCCGAAACCTGACCGAGAGGCCACCGGGCACTCCCGGGCTCTGTTTGACCTATGTCAACTCTTCAGCTCGACAGAGGCTGAATGAATCTTCATAGGGCCCTGAATACCCTTTCCAACGATCCACCCCATGCGCAATTCTGACTTTCCATGCGGACAAACGATCCATTTAACTCCGGGAGTCCACCGAGAGCTTCCCGATCCCGATTGACCAAAGTCAACTCTCCAAACCGGGTCAAACTCTTTGTAATGTCGATGTACATATCCTAACCTTTCCAACGGTATTCCCCATGCGCGATTTGGATTTACCATGAGGACGAACGATCCGTTTGCGTCCGAATGATTCCCCGTCCAATGAACCGACAAACACTTTCGAGCCATATTAGACCCAAAGTCAACTCCCAAAATCGGGAGCGGTCTAAAGAACTTTCGAAGGTATCTGAATTACCTTTCCAACGGTATGCCCCGTATAAGATTCTGACCAACAGTTTGCTCTCGGCGGCCGATTATCCAAAAAATCCTGAAACACACTGCCAAACGGCAGGTTCCAGATCTGCCTATCGGCACCTGCCTGCCGATAGGCAGGAAGGGCTCTATGACGATCGACACTCACATGGGACTATAAAATGAGGCCTTCACCTCATTTGCAAGAGGATCCAAGATCTGATAAAAATCCCTCTCAACGAATCCCAGAAACCTCTCTCGAAGGCAGCGTGATTTCAACTTCCAAATCCACTTTTTACTTCCACTTTTCATCATCCATTTCATCAAACTTGGTGAATTAGCCACTCTCCATTATCATCCAAAGTGCAAGGGATGGTCCCCAACATTTAAGATCAAGCTCAAGATCTTCAAGAAGGTCCAACTTTCTCAAACTCTCTCTTTAAATTCTCTTGAATTCTCAATAACTTGTTTTCTTACTTAGCACTTTTATTATCTCATTTCACACATCCTAATATACTTTTTACTTAGTATTATTGCACATATTTTATTTTCATAAAACCCAAAAAATAAGAAAAAGAGGGTTTTGCTCATAAATTCAAATAAAGGATTCTCATATTTTCCTCACACTTTTCTCGCAACTAAAACACTTTTTTCTACGTACACACACACACTCACAAATAAGTGATTCCCCATTTTGGATTTATGGGATAAACCCCACCCCTCGTTTTACATGCGAACTATGTGGACTTTGATGCCTTTATAGGCTACGTAGGCGTCTCGGGGTAAAACCCGAGACTCGAGTCCTTTTTCTCACCCTTTCTCTCATTTTCTATCTTCTCTAAATCCATTTTTCTTATATTATACATATACTTGTTCTTAGTGACGGATTACCCCATATGCGTTATCGTTCCCTTATAACGATCAATGTAGGGGTAATCGCATAAATCTCATTTTTCTAATATTACTCTTATATCTTCCTACGGACGACTCGCTTTATATTTTCCATGATACAAGTCGAGGATTCCTACCTCCATTCTATATATATATATATACACATGCACACATATCACGGGGAGGAACATAAAGGAAAATAGCAAATATTCATGAGAGACCGAAAGGGAGGAATGGGTGCCTAACACGTTCCCATTTCGTAACTAAGCCTCCGAACCCTTCTTGAATCATCTTGGTTTCGTATGCACCAGTATGTCTTTGGATGCCACTCTTCGGTGTGGCTTCCCCTTTTTCTTTTGTCTGTTTTGAGTAAAATAGACTGGCGACTCTGAATCTCTCTTCATTTTTTAAACCACAAACGACGGCGGCTGAAGCGCTCCCGAGAGGGACGCGCGGGACCCGAAGGATCCTTTCCTCCACGCGCCTGCCCGCAAGGATCAGGATCGGGGATGGCCACAGTGGCAACTCTGCTGGGGATATGTGTTTTTGCTTGTGGGCTTGACTCTATTTACATGGATGCTATATTTGTTTATGTTTCCCCCCATATATTCCTATTCCCCTTTCTCACATGTATCCCATGCTTACGCTTATGTTCACACACTTGTAGAAAATTCTCCATGTACACTTCGCACCACGTGCACCTAGGATCACATGTATATCCCCATGTTGCACGCATCACCCATCCCTACTTAGCGTACCTTTTGGGGTACTTGTACTTTGTTCCCTGTTTGGCATAATCAAGAAAGGCATTCTCATCATAAGATACTAATAAGAGAATCATGCATGATTCACACGATATCACCAAAGAGAATTGCTATTGACCAAATTTTACCCAGTAACTGGAGGGTCACTTCGTGATGGGCGCTGGTCCGGCAGGTCGTAGTTAGCCTAAGCGATATGACTCTCACCTTCCATTGGCCAAGTACCTTCGACGTATATCGAACGGTTCCCCCGCATTGTACCGCTTGACCGAAGTCATGACGAGAGGTCTATCATAGGGAATTCATTCACGTACGCCGAGTATATCGAATTAGCTCTCACACATACCGTCCCCATGAGGTATATGATGAGGCAATTCACGTACACTCAGGTATATCAAATGGCTTGTCCACACGTACCGATTGCCCACAAGAGCAAGACGTATATCGTGGAAGTCATGCCAAAGGGGGGAACCCATGCCGATTCACCCAACCAACTGCATACCCGCATATAGGTGTCAGACTTAGGACATGCACTTTAGATTATCGGTTTCAACCCAAAACTCTGTCAAAATTCCGGGTCGATCTGCCACCCAATTTTTGCGAATTTTTTAAAATGGGACCCTGTCCGCGAGCCTGGTTACAAGTCCAAACCGTAGCTTTGCATATATTAAAAACCCCACTTTTCCAGGTTCGGGTCCCGTCCGGCATTGCATTTAGGAGAATTAAATACAAGTGAGAACATAATAATCATAATAATCATGTTGAGTTCCGTCTCCAAAAACATTTCTCCCTTCTTTATTAAAAATCCAAAAACATTTCTCCCTTCTTTATCAAAAATCCAAAAATAGTTTCTTCCCTTTTTCTCAAAAATAAATCTTATCCTACGCCTTCTCAGGTCGATTGCAAGCCCTTGGCCTGGCTGCCTATTGGCTTCAGTCTTCAGTCAAATCACCCCGGAGTTTCATCCGCTCCTCTACTACTTCTTCCGAGTCCGGAATCCATCCATCTTCCATGAAGAATGCAGATCAAGCACCAGTCATACAACCGGATCTGTCGACATTTCTAGCTCAGCTCATGGCAAGGATTGACAACCTCCAAGCTGAGGTCCGAGAAATGCAACGAAACCAAGTTCCTATTCCTCAAGAGCCCGAGGCCCTGTTTCCTCGTGCTATGGGACCACCCGAGACTATCTGGGTCCCTAAAGAATATCAGCACGCTCCACGTGCCCCTCCTATCAATGGGCCGCTGCCTGCCCAACTTTCAATGCCAAATATTGCCCAGCCTATGGCTAACCTGCCTGTGGTCGCTGATCCAAAGGAGGAGGAGTTGAATAAAGTCAAAGAGGATCTCAAGATGCTCACCAAGAAGTTTGACCAAGTCAGGATCTCTGGGAATTACATGGATTACACCCACATGTCTCCTTATCCTAAAGCGAGGTTACTCGAGAAGTTTAAGATGCCAAATATCGAGAAGTTCGGGGGGAGTGGTCCCCCCAATTGTTCATCTTCGCAGTTATCATCGTTCCATGACTCTACTAGGGGCTTCTGAAGAAGTGATGGCCCAATTGTTTCGGCAAACTTTGAAGGATAGTGCCCTCCGATGGTTTTTATCCCTTGAGGAATCTAGAATCCAAAGATGGGAGGATGTAGCCCGAGAATTCATGTCGTAGTACAAATACAACGAAGATCTTGAGGTTACCTGTCGTGATTGAATTGCTCAAACAGGATCCTGGGGAATCAGTCAGTAACTTCATAACTCGGTGGAGGGAGCGAGCAGCTACCATGACTAATTGGCCATCAGAGGAAGAACAGGTCAACATAGTAAAGAATAACTTCTTGCCCCATGTTCGAGCGACGATGGGAGGACAATACTATCCCCACTTCAGAGCTCTCAGAGAGGCTGGAGTGGAAATCGAGGAAATCCACGTTAAAGCGAAAATTAAACCAAAGAAGGTGTCCGGACAGTTCACCCCTAGAAAGTATGACAAGCTTGCCAATGCTACAGTGTCAACCATTAACAACATCTCTCAACCAACCACATCATGGGCACCAGAAATACGCCCTTCTCCCATCCGAAGGGAATACACTGAGCTTCATGCTCCCCTCTCCAAATTTACCGATCCCTGTTAAGCCGAAACCTCTTCAAACCCTTGGATCCACGTTCATTGCCAAATCCACTCCCAAGAAACTCCAAAACCGACGCTCATTGCGCCTTCCACCAAACTGCTGGCCATACCACTTTCCAGTGCTTTCACCTCCGAAACGTAATCCAAGATCTCATTGACCGGGGTACCATCGCCCCACCAGCCAATCCTAAGCCAAACACTAATCCCAACCCACTCCCAAATCACACCAATGCCATCTTCTTGGAAGAAAACTCGAATTTCGATCCATCAACCCAAATCACACCCGTATACCCTCCTAAACCTCTTCAAATTTGCCCATATTTCCTCCTACACCCTATTAGCCCCGCTGATCAGGCACTGTCACTCCTTACCAGAGCATGCATTGCTGTCCGTACCCGTTTTGAAAATGGAGGTATGGAATTGTCAGAGGTGTTAAACCAAATCCTAGAATTCGAGCTAAAATTTCCCTCACAGATGGTCATCGATTGCCAGAGATTCAGTACACTATTTTTGGAAGCACGAAAATGGGCCCGAGATTCAGACAGATGGGTGGTACCAATCGATGAAGTCTTCTTAGATGATGTTGTCTAGACTATGGTAGAATTATTCAGGCAAACCAACAGCATTTGCAGTATCATCGGGTTACTTGACACTTTGAAGCTACAAGGGAACTTGTTCCCTTCAATCACACATATCTCCACAGAATGGGAGAACTTGTATGAAGAAGCCATTGAAGTTGTAGAATGCATCGACTTTACAGGGAAAGACAAAATTGTTGCCATCAGATGGGGGGAAGGATTCGAAGATTCGAGCGAAGAACAAGCTTCAGGAAGAGCTGGCCCAGTAGTCGACATATGTGGGATGATCTCATTTGAAGAACTCCTCAGAGAAATAGACAGGGTGGTAGAGCAACCTGAGATTGACGAGGAAACGGGATTTATGTTTTTTCCTTCTTCAGTAAATCACATGACCAGATTAGGGAGACATTAACAAGTTCCAAGCTCACTACCAGCAAATGATAAGGGGAAGGGCATTGAAAACCTTCCTATGCTAGAGATGACCATGAGGAGAGCAAGATCCTTGATCAACTGAAGAAAACTCAAGCTAACATCACTCTATGGGGGCTTTTCATGTCTTCCCAGCTACACATAAATGCTTTAATCAAATTACTCACTGGACCTATAGTTCCTACCTCTACCACACCAGAGGAGGCGGTAAATCTGGTTGAATCCTTAACCTCTACCCTAATGCTATCATTTTCTGAAGAAGAAATCCCCAGAATTGGGTCGAATCACAAGCATGCACTCAACATCTTCGTCGAAGTTATGGGAAAGGCCGTGCCACTCTCTCTTGTCGATAACGGATCCGCCTTGAATGTTTGCCCATTGAGAACCTTCAAGTGTTTAGGCCTGAAAGAAAGAGACCTCTCTCCAACCTCCGTCGTTATGCGTGCCTACGATAATACCCGTCGTGAGGTGATGGGATCCATAAAACTTGCAATGGGGGTTGGACCTATAAACCCTGACGTTGAATTCCAAGTCATAGACATCCCAGCTTGTTTTAACCTGTTGCTCAGATGCCCCTGGCTCCACAATATCAAGGGTGTGTCTTCGTCAGTCCATCAGAAATTGAAGTTCTTCATCGACGGACGAGTCATTACAATTTTGGGCGACGACAAAAATGTCGAGGGTGCAAGCACCAGCAGTCCAATTCTCGAGATACAACACGGGTCAAATGATATGCTCCTATCAGGATTTCGAGTCGAGCCATTCCTACTCCCGGCAGGGGACAGTTGTAAAGAAAGGGTTTGTCCAGAATATGACCCTTATGGAAATGTTAATGTGGTTCAGATGTTCAGAAATATGCACTTCATGCCCGGACTGGGGCTAGGGCAAAGGCAGCAAGGGATACTTGAGCCCATCGAACTGAAGAAAGCTTTCCCTCCTTACGGCTTGGGGTATCAACCATTAGAACAAGAGCTCAGAATGATCCGCCAGTCTCGACCAAAGAGAGGATTAAACTGTATCCGAACTATCTCAGGAGACTCCTTAAAGGACAATTCATCAAAGAAGGTGAGGATTTCCCCTTTTGCGGTTTTCCAGAACCATGGTACAACCACACAAACAAGAAGATGAAGCCTGGAATAGAGATCTTTTTCCAAGATAGCTACCCATAGGCCGAAACTTCCCCACACCGCGTACAACCGCTCATCAAAGATATCGAAGAGACTGAGGAAAGTGATTCCGAAGATTCCTTCAACTTATAGCTACTGGGGCTGGCACTCTGCATGGTTCATTCAGGTACTACATCAATGGACCCATCCCGTCTGATTAAAGCTACTGATACACCTCTCCTCAACTGGCATGCTGCACCAGTTTTACCTCTTGAAATCTCCCCTAACCCCAATGTTTACCCTGTTTCTTCTTCTGTTGTCTATCCTTGCTCAAATGTAATCGAGACCTCTTTTGATGAGGTTCTCAATGCTGTTTTTCCTATCAATGAAATAAATAAAGATTTTAAGTATCTTGTTGTGCCTTACATTAATTGTTTAGATTCTAATCGAACTTTTGATGATGATGATTTTACAAATGAACAATTCTTAACTGATCTAAATAAGGTTAATAATAAACAACATAACTGCGTTCAAGTTAATGAAGAAGAGACTGTTGTTATTAATCTTGGTTCTAGTAACCAACTGCGCGAGATTAGGATATGGGCCACCCTTGATGAGCATGAGCGTGCACAACTCGAAGAATTGCTGAAGGAGTTCGTAGATGATTTCGCACGGTCCTATGATGATATGCCCGGCATCGATCCTGAAATAGCACAGCACGAGATCCCCACTCCTCCAGATTACAAGCCTGTTAAACAAAAACTGAGAAAACTTCGCACCGAATGGTCGCTCAAGGTCGAAGAAGAGGTGGTCAAATAGTTAAACGTGGGTTTCATTCGAGTGATTGAATATCCCACATGACTAGCCAACATTGTACCTGTACCAAAATCAGGAGGAAAGGTTCGAATGTGTGTGGACTACCGAGATTTAAACAAAGCTTCTCCGAAGGATGATTATCCGCTACCCAACATTGACATGATCGTGGACAACACAACCAATCATGCTCTCAAGTCATTCGTCGACGGGTTTTCCGGATACAACCAAATCAAGATGCACCCAGACCACCAAGAAAAAACCGCATTCATCACCCCATGGGGAACCTTTTGCTACACAGTTATGCCATTCGGTCTCAAGAATGCTGAGGCTACCTACCAAAGGGCTTCCACAACCATCCTGTACGATCTGATTCACAAAGAGGTCGAGGTTTACGTGGATGATATGATTATCAAGTCCCAAACTAGAGAAGGTCATGTTCCCGCTCTTCGAAAGTTCTTCGAACGACTGCGACAGTATCAGATGTGACTTAATCCACAGAAGTGTGTCTTCGGTGTTACAAAAGGAAAACTCTTGGGATTCATGGTCAGTAAAAAGGGGATAGAAGCAGATCCTACAAAGCTGAAGGGCATACTTGAGATTCCACCACCCCGAATAAAGAAAGAAGTCCGAGGTTTTCTTGGGAAATTACAATATATCAGCCAGTTCATCAGCCAGCTAACCTCTATCTGTGAACCAATCTTCAAGCTCCTCCGAAAGGATTCAACCAAGGTTTGGAACGAGGCCTGCCAAGAAGATTTTGATCGAATCAAACAGTACCTGACCCAACCTCCAGTACTCATGGCACCACAGTCTGGTCTCCCTTTGCTCCTATACCTAACCTTAACTGACACTGCAGCCAGGGCTTTGCTAGCCCAATACCTTGAAGACTATCACAAAGAAAGAGCCATCTATTATGCCAGTCGCAAATTGGCCGGGTACGAGGTCAACTACACTGCTTTAGAAAAGGCATGTGTCGCACTTGTCTGGGTAACCCAAAAGTTGTGACACTACATGCTCGCCTTCCCCATCAAACTTGTATCCCGAATGGATCCCATCAAATACCTCCTTAAGAAACTCGCCTTATCCAGCCAAATGGCCCGATGGTTGATGCTCCTAATCGACTTCGATATCGTGTACGTCACACAGAAAGCTGTTAAAGGAAGAGCCATCTCTGACTACGTTGGTGACTACCCTGTAGAAGAAGCAGATGTCTGGATATCCGAATTACCAGATGAAAATATTCTCTGCACCACTCAAGACCGCCTTCGATGGAAAATTTTCTTTGATGGCGTTGCCAATAAAAAGGGATATGGCATTGGGATACTTCTGGTCGCCCCAGATGACTCCCACACTCCCATCACCATGAAATTAGATTTCCCTTGCACCAACAACATGACGGAATACGAGATATGCACAGTGGGACTCAAAGTTACTCTCGAAAAGGGTATTCAACACTTTAATGTCTACGGGGATTTTGCCCTCATCATCGGTCAAGTGCTCAGAAAGTGGAAAGTCAAGGACGAAAAGCTCCAACCCTTTCATGCCCAATTAGAAGAGTTAGCCTCTCAATTCTGAGATATCACCTTCCATTACCTACCCCAAGCAAAGAATAACCTAGCCTCTACTCTCGCCACTTTGGCCTCCATGGTCGACATGCCTGAGGGAATAACAATGACCCTCTTCCTAGTTCAAAAGCAAGATAAACCGACCCATTGCTGTCATGTGGAGCTTGTCTCCACCGAAGACCCCGAACCAACCGATTGTTGGTACTATGATATCTGGTGCCTCCTCAAATATGGTAGGTATCCCGAGGGTTCCAACAAGAAGGATCGAACAACCCTCCGAAGACTGGCCGCCCAGTACATCATCTGTCATAAAGCTCTACTCAAGAGGAATTTCGATGGAACTCATCTACACTGCATCGCAGGGGCTGAGATTGAGAAAATAATGCAGAAAATCCACAACGGGGAGTGCAGACCCCACATGAATGGTCACATGCTCGCCAAGAAGATCATCCGACAGGGCTACTACTGGACCACCATGACCCAGGATTGCACCGCCTATGTTCAGAGATGCCTCAAATGCCAATAATTCTCCAATCTTCAACACTTGCCTCCGCGAGAGTTATACAACATGACCTCTCCCTGGCCGTTCTCCATCTAGGGAATCGACATCATAGGGAAAGTTACACCAAAGGCTTCAAACGGACATGAGTTCATCCTAGTCGCCATCGATTACTTCACCAAATGGGTCGAAGCTGAGTCATACGCAGTGTTGAATGCCAAGAAAGTGGCCAAATTCATCAGGAAGAATATCATCTGCCGATATGGGGTCCCGCATGAGCTAGTGTCAGATAACGGGTTACACTTCGAAGCAGAAGTCACAGAAGTTGTCAACGAGTATGAGATTCAGAGACATAAATCTTCTCCCTACCGACCTCAGACCAATGGTATAGTTGAAGCCACCAATAAGAACCTCAAAGCCATCATCCGCAAGATGACCGAAAGCTGTAGGGATTGGGTCGACCGGATACCATACGCCCTCTGGGGCTATCGAACCTCAATCCGAACCTCTACTGGGGCTACCCCTTACTCCCTGGTCTACGGCATGGAAGCTGTCCTCCCTATGGAGCTGGAAATACCCTCGCTACGCGTCATGCTCGAAAGCAAGGTTAGTGAAGAAGATTAATGCCAAAGCTGTCTTGATGAGATAGCCCTCCTAGATGAAAGAAGATTAAAATCTCTTTATCACATACAGGGGTACCATCGCCGAATAGCGCGATCATTCAACAAGAGAGTCAAGGACCGCGGTGTTCGGGAGGGGTATTTAGCCCTCAAAGAGATAATTGAATCCATCTGGGACCCCAGAGGTAAATTCAAGCCCAATTGGAGCGGCCCCTACATTGTGAAGAAAATCTTATCTGGCAGTGCCGCCATACTCACTGACTTGGATGGGGAAGAGATGGCTTGTCTAGTCAATCTGGACTGTCTCAAGAAATTCTACCCCTAGTCCGAAATCTCGGCGCGCTATGACTCTTCTCATCCCCCTTCTATTCTAAAAAAAAAAAAAAAAAACTCTTCATTTCCCTCTACCCAAAACTACGTGGGCCTGATCCTCTACAAAAACTATTTTAAAACTTTTCAAAAACCCCAGAGGTACGTAGTCAACTCATAATCCTCACATGAGTGCGGCCCTTTCTTTTTCACAAAATACTATTTTTTCTTACCTCCGAGAACGGCAGTTCATTCTAAAATTATTTGAACAAAAGGATTATATATGCCTTAGCGATCAGTATAGATAATTCAAAATACAGAACTCATCGAAAGGCACAGCTGGATGATCAGAAACTTGTTTATTTCATTAATAAGAAATTATAGTACGAATTACATAAGAAAAAGGAATGGATAACTCCCTTCCCCGCTACTATAAAAAGCCAAATAAAATCCCCACATACATTCCATATTACATAAATAAACTCCCCAGGAGTCCTACCCACAACTACCCGAAGAGCCTGCACCCTCATCATCTACATCCTGAGGACCCCAAGTTTCCCCTGCCTGAATAGAGTGCTGCAAACATTCCATGGATCGATGAGACTTAACCATCTTCGAAAAGACCACAAAGCCCCCTTCCATGGAGTCAGATAAAACAAACCATCTTTGACCAGTCTCTACTGCCAACATCTTGCTGACTACTTTCCTCCACAACCACCTCATATAATCTTTGGGGACATGGTAAACCTTCTAGACAAACTGAGAAGGACGGGTCGACGGACGCCGATTTTCCCACAGAGACCCAAGCAACAGACGCAGGTGCTCAGTCAAATCTTTTACTGGAAAGAAATTTGAGGTCCGAGGGGGCACGACCTGCGCCCAGCCAAATTGGCGCAGAAGCCGCCAAGGAAAATAAAAAGAGGTCTGTCTGAGACCAACCAGCCGCACATATGAATACTCACCTATCTCTAGAATAGGCTGCAACTGTCCCCGCCAAGGCACGGACCAATACAGCCCACGAGCCCCGTGCTCCATAAACTAATTCTTCCAGTTCTCAACATACAGGCCAACGCGGATGAAGTAGCGCGAAAAGAAGTTGGGTACAACCGACAAAGGATATTCTGGAGGAGTCGACAAGCGGAATCTTTCAGACAACCACATGAACAGCATCACAGGGCTACCCCTTAAAAAGTCAGAACGACCTTCTCTCCAGGCATCCAGGCCATTCAGAGTCTCCGCCAATATCTCCGCGGCAGGATTGCGACGGTATGACATCCATGAAGTAATGGCTACAAGTTGTGGGTCCACTTGCACCTCCCCAGTCACCAACAAAAATTTTGAAACCAGGCCCAGAACCACGGCTCCAGCATAGCCGACATCACCTACTTCCAGCAAATGCACGGACTGCAACACCGACGGGAGGGACATCATTCCTCCAGCAACCAATGACCTGGCCGCCGAAGGAGAGATATGAAGAAGTCGGCCAACAAATCCATAGGAGAACGGGAAAATTTGGGCAAAGACGCAACAACACTGGGATTCACACCCAGTATGGCAGAAAATTCCTCGTAGGTAGGACGAACTTCTTCCAACCCAAAGCGGAATACATGGTCTTCGGGGTACCAGAATTGTACCGCCGCTATCAGCATATTCCACTCAAAAGGACGATTGCGCCACAAGGAGACTCGACGCATGTTAAAGGCATCATAGTCGACATTATAAGAGCACATAGCTTCCAAGGCTTCGAGGTAATTGACAAACTCAATGCTACCAAGGAGAGCCATCTTGCAAGACTAAAAGATAATGGGTAGGCAGATAAGGATGCAAAGGTGTGATGAGAACACTCCACCCTTCTCCCTTTTTATACTTAAAAATCCTCACAAGGGACATAATCCCTGCAGAAATCGGAGGGAATCCTACCCCACAAGGTACCAAGGGCTGAAGAGGGTACCAATTAAAGCCTTCAAATGATGGGACTGGACTAAACTGTCGATAGGCAGGTCAGGGTGCTTGCCGATCGACAACCGCCCATTTTTGGAAATTTCCTCCTTTCCTCTTTTGTCAAATCAGAAAACTCAATAAAAATAAATTGATATTCTCAAAAGAATTTCAAGAATTTTGTTTTCTCCTTATAGGATTCCCCTCTTAAATAAAATCTTTCCTTCGAAAATTCCAAAAATATTCCTTTTTTACGATCGCAGTAGCAAAGTAAAAAGCACATGTGCATGCATTCATTCATCATTAATAAAAGATAATAATAAAAAAACTCCAATTGCATTGCATATATTTGTGTTCTGTGTTACATCAGTCTTGCAGGAAATAAGAAAAGAAAAGCCAAAAACAACGGGACTCAGCCCAAACCCACATTTCATTCCCTCTCTCTCTCTCTCAAGAGATTCCACCCCCTCGACGCGCTCTCTTCCCCCTACGACGAGATGACGCACCACCACTATCCGAGCCCGAGTCCTCTCCGGATGAAGCAGACGACACTAGGCAAGAAGGAACGGGAACCGCATCCCGAATATGGGCAGTCGCCGAGGATATCCAATCTCTAATGTCCCTGAGCCAAGTGGTCGACACCCGAACTTGCTGCAAGGAAAGGCAAAATCAGTATCAAAATAGGAATGACTAAATCAGAAAAGAAAGAGAGGAACAGAGAGGTATACCGCAGGTCGAAGGACCTCCTCTGTCAAACCAAACTCCTCCGGATCCATCGCATGAGGACGGTGCAGTATAGGCACCATCCCTCGATCAGCCCGCCGGATGTTGTACGAAGGGGTATGCAACCGCACAAAAGGGACCTCCGAGGTCGCCGCCGCCGCAGATGCCAATGGACCACCACCACTATGGGAAGACCCCACCGCCCGACTCGAACCTGTCGGAGGGAAGGGTAGCGCATCATATATGTTGGGCTCCATTAACCAGCTCGTCACAAAATCCATATAGTCATACGGCGCGGCCGTATCGATGTACAGTAAGTAGGACTCGCCAATTATCCCCACGATCCTCTCATACTCCAACATCAGTCGCTCCTGCCTCATAGAGGTAGGAGGCTGCGCGGGTGGTACCACCACCTCCTCCTCGGAAATCTGACGAACTACCCTCTCCCCGAGATACCAGGAATGGCCGAACTCATGCGCCAGCAAACGCCTCATTCGCACGTTCACCCCGGTCACCCCCGCATCCTGAATGGCTGTCCCCCAGGGATAAAAGGTCACCTGAATATCTCCAACCAAGCACAAATCAATACAAGATCAAAAGGTGCAAAAACTAAGACTGAAATGGAAAGAATCTTACCCTACCACTGGTCAGGTCATTCAAGACCTGGCGCACTGCCTCCAGGGAAAGAGATCCCTTCGACTGTCGATTGGCCTTACGCCATCGATACAAGCGACAGAAGTCCCCAACAGTGTCATCCTTCAAAGCGATCAGCGGGGTATTGCACCCGATCACCTCATAGAACCACGTCTGAATTCACAAGCAAAAAAGACGCATAAGGAAAATGCGAATGCATGAAAGGAAAATGCGAATGCATGAAAAGAAATGCACAAACTGAAGAATACCTCAAGAAGGTACATGGCCCTAGTAAAGGTCTGCTGGCAGCACCGACTAAATGCATACAGAGAAAAGTAAAGGGTCGCCAAGGTCAGACTTCCCCAATCATAGTAAAAGGATGTTCGAAAACATCCTCAAGTACGGCAGAAACCACAAATGAACGACGTCGCCGCTCGACACCACAATGAAACCTCCCAACAGTAGCAAAATGAATAACCGGTCCATCAGCCTCACTTGCAACCCGTCCTCCACATCAATCACCCTGCTCAGCAAAATATCCTTCAGCAAGGACATTTGGATGGAATCCCCGGAGACTATCCTCCCCACATCACCAAGTGCCGCACGCACTGCCTCCGGTCTCACCCTTAAAGAGCGATCCACCTCTATCTGCTCTCCATCACAATCCAGCCCCAGCAGCTGCTGCACGTCTATGAGAGTCACCGTCATCTCCCCGAATCCAAAATTAAAGGTGTGGGTAGTGTCCCACCACCTCTCTCCCAAGGCGCACAATACCGCTGTCGAACGAGGCGTCTCATCCAGCACCGATGCCAACCGCCCAAAACCTGCTGATGATACCATCCAACGCACCACAGGTGGGAGATGCTCCCAGACATCCTTAAGCCCCGTCGTCCCATGAGCACGCATGTTCTTCGAAGAGATATCAGACTGGCAAGAAGAAAAGCCTCATCAAAATTCAAACAAAGAAAAACCACTAAAAAGAGAAGAATGCTAAAGGTCGGGTTACTTACATAACCTCCGGGGATCACTCTCGAAGAGCGATGATGTGATGGCTCCCGCAGTAAGGTTCGCTCATCCGCGATAGGCTCAAACGCATCAAATGAATTCTCATTCCCCAAAGCAAGAGGCGCCCTAGCCCTCCACTCCACATTCGCCCAATCATCAACGGTCAACCACTTACGGTGGACTACAGTACTTACAAAGGCGGCCATTTCTTAAAGATCGGAACGCTAAAATAATTTGCAGAAGAATCGCAGAGGGAGAGAAAGCAAAAGAAGCTGTGAAAAAAATGAGGGGATTCGTCCCCTTTATATAGAAGGCCAAGCGCCATGCCGATCGGCATCACCCCCCACCATACCGATCGGCATTGACCCCTTGCTTTCCCGAGGTAGCCCAAAAGTCCATGCCACTGCCGAATGGCACCCTTCATACTACCGGCACCCCTCCTAAAATTTCGTACAAAAATTCCCAAAAAATACCAGAAAACCTCGAAAAATTCCCAAAAATCTCGGGAGGGATTTAGAGCCATTCTACGAAGAAAATTTTTCATTTCCTCAAGCGGAACCCCTCTTCCCAAGTGAAATCCTCAAAAGATAAGTGAAAAATCCTCCCGGAAAAGCTCCAAAAAATCCCTAAGGATCACCTGATCACTTCCCCAGCGGAATTCTCTTACAGCACCCAAAATAGGTTGTTCCCCCCATGCGAGGTCTCCTAAAAAGCTTCCCCAGCTATCAACTCCCCAGATCAGATCAGAATCACAAAGTTCTTTCCCCAGCAAAACCGAAATCTAATCCTCAACCACTCTTAGGTCAGAATTGGCCTCGGTCTTGGATCGTCACCTAAGTTAGGTCAGAATTGACCTCGGTCCTCGGTCGTCACCACTCTTGGGTCAGAATTGGCCCCGATCTTGGATCGTCACCTAAGTTAGGTCAGAATTAACCTCGGTCCTCGGTCGTCACCACTCTTGGGTCAGAATTGGCCACGGTCTTGGATCATCACCTAAGTTAGATCAGAATTAACCTCGGACCTTGGTCGTCACCACTCTTGGGTCAGAATTAGCCCCAGTCTTGGATCATCACCTAAGTTAGGTCAGAATTGACTTCAGTCCTCGGTCGTCACCACTCTTAGGTCATAATTGGCCCCGGTCTTTGACCGTCACCTAAGTTAGGTCAGAATTGACCTCGATCCTCGGTCGTCACCACTCTTGGGTCATAATTGGCCCCGGTCTTGGATCGTCACCTAAGTTAGGTCAGAATTGACCTCGGTCGTCGATGGTCACCACTCTTGGGTCAAAATTGGCCCCGGTCTTGGATCGTCACCTAAGTTAGGTCAGAATTGACCTCGGTCCTCGGTCGTCACCACTCTTGAGTCAGAATTGGCCCCGATCTTGGATCGTCACCTAAGTTAGGTCAGAATTGACCTCGATCGTCACCACTCTTTAGGTCAGAATTAACGTCGCTAGACCTTTACCCTAAGCCCGCATATTTAGATTTGATCCGCAGAATTGATCATCCCTAGCACACTCCTTGGGTCCTTAGAATCGACCTCATCCCTCTAAATCGGTCAAACTCCCTCAAAAGCATCATGTGGTGTCTATTCGACGGTCATCATTTGTTCCAAACTCACCCTTCGAGGGGCTCTGTAGACACCCCATTTTATTACCCCTGACTCTCCTTAAGTCCCTAGTACCTCCCTTCATAACTGTAAACCCATGTCACGTCCTGAGTACTGACCTGAAAGCCATCGGGCACTCCCCGGCTCAGTTTCACCCAAAAGTCAAACTCTTCATCTCAATTGAGACTGAATGAATCTTTGAAGGGAACTGAATACCCTTTCCAATGGTCTGCCCCGTGCGCGATTCCGACTTACCATGAGGACGAACGGTTAGTTTGCGTTCAAAACCTGACCGAGAGGCTACCGGGCGCTCCCGGGCTCTGTTTGACCTATGTCAACTCTTCAGCTCGATTGAGGCTAATTGAATCTTTAAAGGGACCTGAATACCCTTTCCAACGGTCCACCCGTGCGCGATTCTAACTTTCCATGCGGACGAACGATCCGTTTGACTCCGGGAGGCCACTGAGCGCTTCCCGGGCCCGGTTGACCAAAGTTAACTCTCCAAACTGGGTCAAACTCTTTGGAATATCAAAGTACATCTCCTAAATTTTCCAATGGTATGCCCCGTGCGCGATTCGGATTTACCATGCGGACAAACGATCCGTTTGCGTCCGAATGATTCCCCATCCAATGGATCGACAAATGCTTCCGAGGCATATTAGACCTAAAGTAAACTCCCAAAACTGGGAGTAGTCCAAAGGACTTTCGAAGGTATCTGAATTACCTTTCCAACGGTATGCCCCGTGCGTGATTCTGATAAAGGGTTTGCCCTCGGCGGATAATTTTCTGAAAAAGCCTGAAATACACTGTCAAACGGCAGGTTCCAGAACCTGCCTATCGGCACCTGCCTGCCGATAGGCAGGAAGGGCTCTATGCCAATCGGCACTCACCTGGGACTATAAAAGGAGGCCTTAACCTCATTTGTAAGAGGATCCCAGATCTAATAAAAATCCCTCTCAACGAATCCCAGAAACCTCTCTCGAAGGCAGCGTGATTTCAACTTCCAAATCCCCTTTTTACTTCCACTTTTCATCATCCCTTTCGTCAAAATTGGTGAATTATCCACTCTCCATTATCATCCAAAGTGCAAGGGCTGCTCCCCAACATTCAAGATCAAGCTCAAGATCTTCAAGAAGGTCCAACTTTCTCAAACTCTCTCTTTAAATTCTCTTGAATTCTCAATAACTTATTTTCTTACTTAGCACTTTTATTATCTCATTTCACACATCCTAATATACTTTTTACTTAGTATTATTGCACATCTTTCATTTTCATAAAACCCAAAAACCAAGAAAAATAGGGTTTTGCTCATAAATTCAAATAAGGGATTCTCATATTTTCCTCACACTTTTCTCGCAACTAAAACACTTTTTTCTATGCGCACACACACACACACTCACAAATAAGAGATTCCCGATTTTGGATTTATTGGATAAACCCCACCCCTCGTTTTACATGCGAACTACGTGGACTTTGATGCCTTTATAGGCTACGTAGGCGTCTCAGGGTAAAACCCGAGACTCGAGTCCTTTTTCTCACTTTTTCTCTCATTTTCTATCTTCTCTAAATCCATTTTTCTTATATTATACATATACTTGTTCTTAGTGACGCATTACCCCATATGCGTTATCGTTCCCTTATAACGATCAACGTAGGGGTAATCGCGTAAATCTCATTTTTCTAATATTACTCTTATATCTTCCTACGGACGACTCGCTTTATCTTTTCCATGATACAAGTCGAGGATTCCTACCTCCATTCTATATATATACACATGCACACATATCACGGGCGGGACATAAAGGAAAATAGCAAATATTCATGAGAGACCGAAAGGGCGGAATGGGTGCCTAACACCTTCCCATTTCGTAACTAAGCCTCTGAACCCTTCTCGAATCATCTTGGTTTCGTATGCACCAGTATGTCTTTGGATGCCACTCTTCGGGGTGGCTTACCCTTTTTCTTTTGTCTGTTTTGAGTAAAATAGACTGGCGACTCTGAATCTCTCTACATTTTTCACACCACAAACGACGCCGGCCGAAGCGCTCCCAAGAGGGACGCGTGAGACCCGAAGGATCCTTTCCTCCACGCGCCTGCCCGCAAGTATCAGGATCGGGGATGGCCACAACATCCACACCTTAGTTTCATAAGTTGAGTATATTAAGTCCAAATTGGCCCACCACTTTTCCAATATGGGATAAACCAGCTTAACTAAATTACACCAACTAGATTAAACACAAATGGGTCACTTTAAATGCAAAATACTCATTCATTACTTCATTATTTTGAATAAATGAGTATAAAGAATTAATCTCCTTTCGATAAGGAACGCATTAGTACTAAGACACGCCACTTTTGACATGCGTGCTCCATATAAAATTGACTCCAAATTTTGACCAAATGAGCGAACATTATATCAAGATATCCCACAAAAATCAAGGGTTCAGATCAAAAATTCAGATAATACGTCCTCTACAAAATTTATATTATTTTCCTACCAAACGTTTAATTTTCTTATGCAATGTTTGAAATTTGTTCGATAACATCATGTCAGGCTATCAGCATTGTAAACGCAATATCAATAGAGTTTGCAATTCTCCAATGGAATCAAACACGCTTATTTAATAAGGTGTCTAAATTAGAATAAACCAAATTCAATTTTAACTCAACCCCTATGCATGCATCTAAGTGTCCTAAAGTATTAAATCATTCAAATCATGCATATAAAACAAAGACAACAAATTCAGAAAAAAAACCTTTCGGGTAAAACCTTTTTAACACTTTGAAAAGTTTACAAGACCATTGACTTACATACAACCTGATAATTTCCCACAAGTATAACATACGGTGTCTTTGTCATACCTTCAAAGCTACGAGTGACATTGAAAAACCCGCAGGTCTTAGTTCGTCATCTTCGGCTTGTCCACACGTAGAGATCTATGCTCGGTGTCCACCGATCAGATATGGAGATGCCTTATCCACAGAGGTTGAACAATAGAATGGTTATTCTTTGGGTTCCAAAACAATTCACATAAATATATTGAGATTTTGTGAATTGAAAACAAAAAGGGTTTCAAACCTTAAATGAAGAAGCCAAAGTATTCTACTGATATGCAGAGTTTAGAAAATGAAAAAATGTGAAAGACTTCTTGAGAAAAATGGAGTTAGAAATTCCAATTTATAGAAACTTTAAGGCGGTGGTGTAATTCAAACGAGACACGATGTCGTTTGAAGTATTGCGTGACATGCGGTCTAGTTGGAATGACAAACGATGTCATTCGAATGACATCTGCTTCTTAAATATTTCCTTTTCTTTTTCTCGATAAATGCACCACCTCAAAAATTTTGAAAAATGTATTTTTAATAAAAAAAAACATTTAAAGTTCCATTCCAACACTTAGAAAATATTTTGTGAAAAATATCCCAATACTCTAACTGTATTATTAAAGTACTCTAAAACAAAACCTTACCATAGTAAATCCCGCGGAGGCTTGAACGTTGAAAAACCTTGATTATTCGGATCCGTCTTGATGTGAATGTGTTCTTGAACTTCTTCGTCGATGTAGCGGTATACGACACACAAATTGATAACGAACAAGAATGTCCTTACAAATCTCCCCCTATGTCTATGACGGTACAAAATAAAAATATATGAATTATCAAATATCAAATGACCTATACAAATCTACCCTCCCATGAACCCAAAAATGAAAAGTCTTCAAAAAATTTCAATCTTCAACAAACAACTTTTCAAAACTTCAAGCTTTTCTCATTAGGGTGTGCAACATAATGATCTTCAATTGTACCTACACACATGAGACCAAGCAAATACCTTGTGACGTATCAAGTTTGAAATGATATAAAGCATAAACGTGTAAGCATAATCAAATCTCCCCCATAACATCGTAATTTGCCCCCCCTTTCTATTTGTTCGAGATAGACAAAGAAAAGAATAAACCAAGTAAGTCAAAATGAGATGTCACGGTATACAAGGCAAATAAACTATTTTTGATTTTTCAGATTTTTCATACAAAAATGCAAAAATGATGTTACAAAAATCACACACCATGAATTTACACGAAGACAACCAAATCATGGAAACATAATGAATGGGTGTGAACAAATTCGATAGGAAAATCAACTCAATCATGTCATATGTGCACGATGCATAAGTGTACTCCTAACGAATGAATATCAAAATAATCCTTAGGTGTAAAAATTGTTGAATTTAGATGACATCGTCTTAATCATGTCAACAAATCAAAGTGTAAATGATTTTCACACCAATAACATGCAAAACTATGTAATGCTTTTTCATGACTTTCCAGGATGTGTAAACTGTTGAAAATTCCATCAAAACTCCCTCGTTAAAAGATAATGCTTTTTATTTTTTTCTTATGAGGTGATGAAACTAAAATCTATTGGCCCATTTTTGGCATATATTTCTTTTTATTACCTTTCAATTTTGTTCGGGATCTTTTAAACCTTATTGGACCCTGAATAATTTTTAATTCCTCACTTTTTAGGTCCATTTAAACGGTGGCTTTATCGCAAAGGAAAAAAATAAAATACCTTTCTCAACCCATTTTCGTTTTTCAAAATAAATCACATAAACTCATAAACGGTTTATATCATGCACTACTTTTTTTGTCAAGTTTTATCACATTTGGTTCATTGTATAGATAAAATTGAGATGGAAATACTCAACCAACATGTGATAGACAAGCACAAAAGTAAATAAAAAATCCGTGCATGTGTGCAATAAAGGATAAATAAGTCAAACATATAGGTAGCAACACTATATATCATCTCAAAAACTCCAAACTTTGTAAAGTACGTGAATGACACAACATATTGTCTCAAAATACTATCAAATAGTCACATGGATATGGAATGAAATTGTGACTCTGTCATCCTAAGTGCTCATTCATATACGATGTAAATAAAATACAAAACTCTTTTTGGATTTTTCAAAAATTTTATCAAAAAGAAAAATCTTTTTGTACTTTTCAAACACGGTTCAGAATCAACCCAACAGTACCAAAAAAGATAGCAATATGAACCAGGGGACTACAAATAGAAGAGGCAAAATTCTCCAGGAGTCACTCGAACGAAGCGTTATGTCTCCCGAACGAGAAGGGTTCTCGCGAGAAGCGGCTTTGTGCGACAACAAAATTCGCTCGAACGAAATCTTATCTCGTTTGAACGAGAAAAATACTTTTCACAGATTTCCCAGAATGACATGCAGTTTTGTCGAGTGAATTTTTTTTGTGAAAACAATTCCTCGAATGGGCAAACAGATCCAAAACATTTCTAAAACAGTAGCAAAAATAAGAAAATAATGCAAACTATGAAATGATACATACTAGGAATAAGCAAAAATGTCATCATGTAAATCAACCTATGCTAGCAAAAAGTCTAAACCTCATCCAGTAGGTGTGGGGGAGTTTTCCAAAGATGGCGACATCCTATGAAAAACTTCCATTAAATCATGTGAGGCCTTGACCAAAAATTTTACTTGCTCTCGAATATGTGCAAACTCTCTATCATTATGTGCAAGAAAAGTATCATGGTTGGGTGCATGTGTGAGAAAATGTGTCGAAGCAAAGCGTGACACTTTACCCAACTTAAAACAAAACTCCTTAAGGTGTCCTCTATTTTTGCAATTTTTGCAAACATAAACAGGCCTAGGTACACCTCTCTTAAAATGTCTCCTACGCGCTCTCCTAACAGGTACGGGATGCCTAGGTGGGTTGGGTTGAGATCCATGTGAATCTCTCACTAAAGTAGAAACCAGCTCAGATGCAACAAAAGAAGTGGATGCACCATCATGACTTATTCCTATACTCTCACCACTACCTAAAATGGGATTAAGAACCATATATTCAACCTCTTAGATTCATTCTCTAAAGGGACTTTGACCTACTGGGCACGTTTGAAATCACTCTCGAGTTGGAATACACGTGTCATCAAACTAGATAACGTGTCGGTCAAGTCACACTTTTACCTCCTTAAACCTTCTTTCTCTCTCTCCATATCTAAAACCCAACGACCAAAATCCCTATTATACTTCTTTGTTTTTAAGGTCTAGGTGTACAAATCCCTAAAAGCTTTTTGGAGCTCACTTTCATCTCCACTCTCAAACTCTCTCTCATCTCCACTAGAAACACTCGAGTCATCACCGTCGCTCTCGTGAACACAATCATCATGGGACAAAGTGGGTGTGCTTATATGACTCGAAAAACCTACACACATCCCATGTGCTACAGCTTTATCGAACTCATCTCCCTCATCTTCCTCACCTCCCTCACTATCACTAAGTGTGTCAGGCATGGCAGTTTCTTTGCCCTTTATCCTTATCCTAGTAGGACACTCTTTAGCTATGTGCCCTCTACCCTCACACTCAAAGCACCTTATCTCATCCACCTTATAACTTTCTTTGCCCTAATCTTTCTTTTTATTTTTCTCAAAAGATATCTTTTTATTGAAAAAATTTTCTTTAGACATTTTGAGAAACTTTTTCGAAAAATTCACAAGTAAGGCCATATCAAAATCAGACTCGTCCTCAAACTCGGACTCACATAAACTCACTTTCTTTTTCTTATCTCTCTTCCTCGAAACATCCTCACTCGATCTCGACTGTGACCTAAGTGCAACCCCTTTATCTTTAGGTTTGACAGTTTGGGAAAACATATCTAACTCGTAAGTCTCAAGATCACCTACTAACTCTTCTAACTTAAGTATGCTCAAATTTCCCATCGAGTTTAAAAGAGTGACTTTCGGAATAAAACCTTTTGAAACGGATATCAAAATCTTTTTCACAACCCGCGTGTTATCAATTACCTCGCCCAAATTAAAACTAGTGTTGATAATGTCCCATAAACGTGCGTAAAACTTATCAAAAGTGTCGGACTCTAACATAGTAATGGTATCAAATTGGGTGGCTAAATTTTGCAATTTTGACTCTTTAACAACGGTTGTACCTTCGTGTGTCAATTTTAAAACATCACATGCCTCTTTTGACGTGGTGCATGACATAATATGGCGAAATTCGTCAAGAGTGAAGGCTCAAGAATTAGCACTCAATCCACGAGAATTAAAGTTAGACAAATTATAATCATCCTCAGTCCAGTTCGACACATGTTTTAAAGAGGTGACATTATCAACGGTTACGGTGGGAGGAGTCCAACCATTTTCAACCAACAACCAAACTCGCTCATCTATGGCTTTTAAAATAGATTTCATGCGTGCTTTCCAATAGGCATAATTATCTCCGTCAAAGATGGGCACCCGATTATATAAGTGATCCATTGAAAAACTTGCGACAAGATCAAATTTTTCAAAAAAAATATTGAAATCACAAATTTTTTTGTGAAAAATAGGAATTTACAATAAAATAGGTAAACCTGCTTTGATACCAATTTGAAAACGCAATATTAATCGAGTTTGCAATTCTCTAATGGAATCAAACACACTTATTTAATTAGGTGTCTAAATTAGAACAAACCAAATTCAATTTTAATTCAACCCCTATGCATGCATCCAAGTGCCATAAAGCATTAAATCATTCAAATCATGCATATAAAATAAAGACGACAAATTCAGGAAAAAAAACCTTTCGGGTAAAACCTTTTTAACACTTTGAAAAATTTACAAGACCATTTACTTACATATAACCTGATAATCGCCCACAAGTATAATGCATGGTATCTTCATCAAACGTTCAAAGTTACGAGTGACAGCGAAAACCCCGCAGGTGTCGGCTTGTCGTCTTCGCTCATCCACACAGAGAGATCTGTGCTCGGTGTCCACTAATCAAATATGGAGATTCATTCTCCACAGAGGTTGAACAGTAGAACGGTTATTCTTTGGGTTCTAAAACAATTCACATAAAGATATTAGGATTTTGTGAATTGAAAACAAAAAGGGGTTTAAGCCTTAAGTGAAGAAGCCAATGTATTCTGCTGATATGCAGTGTTTGCAAAATGAGAAAACATGAAAGGCTTTTTGAAAAAAACGGAGTTGAAAAGTCCAATTTATAGAAACTCTAAGGCGGGGGTGTCGTTCCAAGGAGACACGATGTCGTTTGAAGTATCGCGCGATATGCAGTCTTGCTGGAACGACAAACGATGTCTTTCGAATGACATCTGCTTCTTAATTATTTCCTTTTTTTCTCGAAAAATGCACCGACCCCAAAACTCCGAAAAATATATTTTTAATAAAAAACATTTAAAGCCCCGTTCCAAAACTTAGAAAATATTTTGTGAAAAATATCCCAATACTCTTAAGTGTATTATTAAAGTACTCTAAAACAAAACCTTACCAAAGTAAATCCCGCGGAGGCTTGAATGTTGAAGGACCTTGATTATGCAGATTCTTCTTGAAGTGAATGTGTTCTTTAACTTCTTCGATGATGTAGCGGTATACGACATACAAATTTATAATGAACAAGAATGTCCATACAAGCATTTATAATTGACTCAATATTTGTTATTTTTCTTAATTAAGGTTCTTATCTATGTTTTAATGAGATCAGTTTCTCAATTATAACTTTTAGAGCGATTTTAACTTTTCCTTAACAATTTTGGGCTATGCACCAAATATTGAAAAAATTGAGATGAACACCCACTAATGTCACTAAAGCTCACGAAGTACCTTAAAAGACTATATAAAAGTAACACCTTCTAAGCTTTAGTAATGCTTTTGGGGGTGTAACTTTAATTTTCAAAAAAATTAGGAGTGCAAGACAAATGTTGAAATAAAAGTGAAAAACCAACGCTATGTAGCGCTTTTTATTTTAAAAATGATCTTTAATCACATATTTACAAAAATAATGCACTATTCGTTATATATACCAAAAGAATGCATTTCTTAAAATTATGGTTGGGCTTACATTAAAATTGCGATTTCTGCTGGCGATTTCATTGAATTCATGGGTTGGAACCATTATTTCAACTTACCCCATTTTTCTTTTGTTGAAATCGTGGTTATTAACCTTAGTTTCTACTTAATTATTTTTAATTACTAATTATCGACAATGTTAATCCAACTAAAATGATAGAGAGGTTGATGGAATTTTTTTTTTTATTTAGATGAAACATGAAAAGTAAACAACCCTCATTAAGTTCTAAATGTGAAATAACATTACATATTATCAAGTGTATCCCTATTACTCTCTTAATATTGTCATTCCCTATTATCAAACAAGTAGTTGGCATTAAAATACACTTATTAACAATAGATTCCCTTTTTAAAAAAATGTGGGAAATATGTTGTATTTAATATGATGTTAAATCTAACTGCATTTAAATATGATGGAGTATCCACTATTAATATATAAGCGTTATCATAAATTGAGCATTGTTACATACATATAGTTTATCTTTTTTTTTACTATATTAGACGAGGGAAACATACAAGGCAGAAAGCTCAAACAAGAAAGGAAAGCATCCGGAGAGAGCACTACATCCGAATCATACCCTCCAACATTATAATGAGCAGTTACACGGATGAAGAAATGAACCCTTTAATCATATTATTCCCAGACTGACAAGAAAGATGCAAAAGGCATTGAGAGAGAAGTCGATCGAAAAGGCAGTAGGTTCTCCTCCCTCTATGCAGGAGTTCCTCCGCGAACACCACGAAGAGCCCGATTATGACGATGACTTCATATAATAACTCTAGACAACAGGATTAGACTACGAATATTTGGAGTTTGAGGTATTTGGAGTCATATCCCTTTTGGAGATACGCAATCTCCCATTTGGTAGTCAAAAGGATAAATTTGTAAGTTTTTTACTTTATTATCATTATTTTTTTTTGGGATTACTATAGATTGTAACATAAACTTTACTTGAAATAGGTCGCAACCATTCTCACGGCATCCCATCCAAATGGGTAGGCTGATTTAACCATATAGCTGAAGGATCCAATGGGTACCCTCGACAACTCTATCCATCGCTTTGTCATTATTCCTAATTGCAAGTGGGCGAGTCAAATTATTTTTGGAAATGTATTGATTATTCAAAACGTTTATATATTCATTCTGACCCATACACCCCACTACATCAACATTATTGTACCCAACATCATCAATGTTTAAGAGGATAAGTGGAGGGTTGTCCGGGGATCAAATTTTTAAGATTGGTGTGTATTGTGTGTTGTTATGTTTGTAATGTTATTTTTGTATTAGTTTGAAGTTATATTTAAATTCAATAAGGTTTAAGTAGTTATGTATTTAAACTAACTTGTTTCTAATGGAAACAACATGAACAAATGAACTCTATCATCTTATTAGGAAAGAAAAAGATTAATAAAACACTTAACTCAAAGCACCTGCAAATTTCAATTTAATTGAAAAATTCATAGATTGGATGACATAATACATCTTGTGGAGAAGCAAAACTATACTAAAGAGCTACCTAGCTTGCTGTCTATTTCTTACAAGATAAGAAGACCAATCATTGATGGAACGTAGTAATTGGATGCATCTAGATACACATAGATGCCTATATATTTCTATGGGGATCGCATATGCATTCTTGGAACTCGTAATTGTCAAAGGATTCAATAATTACATCAGGTAACCCATTGACAACGGGTTTGTACTCTTTCCAACTTTTGGAAATCCCTTTTTTCCTTCCCTTAAAAACTACTAAGTTTTTTGTTCTTAGCATGCTTGAAAAAATATAAGTTTGGATGGATTCTAAATAAAAGTATAAATATGTAAAGACGCATTACAATTAGGTATTTAACACTAACGAAATCTGGTTTATAATTGTAGTCAAACACTGCTTACTAAATCGACATGCTAGTGTGATATTTTCCATGGTAGACTAGGCATTGGAGTGCTATCTAGTATGTGGCAGTCTAGGCATGTGGCCTGGACCAAGTTGTTCGTTGTGCAACCAAGTCATCTTGTAGTCACAAAATAAACATAAGGGTGCATCAGAGTCGACATTAATGGTCAAGTTATTGTAGAATAGGCATGTGGCTTGGAACTAAGTTGTTTATTGTGAAGCTAAGAAGTCTTGTAGTCACAAAGTAAGCATAAGGGTGCATCAGAGTAGGAATTTATTAAGTTGCACTAGTTGTATCAACCAATCAAGTAGGGTCATTTGTTTGTAACCTTATAATGACTAATTTTATGTACAATTACTGAAGGGTCTCATCCATGACAGGTGGCCATGTGATATGTAATAAAATATCACTAAGAAACACTGTAACTATGAACAGTGGGAAGCAATGGGTGAAAAATTAAATGGATGCAAGGGTTGTATTGCACTAAACTAATGTTACCCACCTATTAAGTAGGGCAATTTATTGGTAGCATATAAATATAGGGTTTAAGAATCCTTTTCAAAAAATACCTAGAAATATGATTTTCTCCAAAATTTTTATTGATAAGAAAAATACATCACCCACAATGGCCAATAGCAAAGGGATACTTTTTCCTCACAAAATTTACACACAACTACTATGATAAGGAAAATGGATTGGTTACCCCTACTAGAATACGTACCATTTTCGGTCCCCATTTTCATCATCTGACAGGCTTTCCATAACGTTAGCATGTGCTAAGTCTACTTTAGACCTTTATCAGGTTGTGGTAACACTGACATATGTGGTTAGAATGCATCAAACTTCACACTAGTTATGAGGGATGAGGAGGAGTGGGATAGGTTGTGCAAAAGAAATTCCACAATAAAGGTACATAGATGTGGAGCCTTCATAACTTTTTAATGAATTTAAGAGATCATTGTACCTGTGCCACACTAGCTGGAATAATTATGGGAAGTGCCTTCTTACATTTTAATGCATTCAAGTTTTCGTACTAAATATAATAAAGCGAGTGTTTTCTTCATGTCCACGTTTATCTTCTTAAGTTCATTGACTTGTATTTGACTTTTTTTGAACATTCATGTGTACAGTGGTATTGAACTTTATAAATAAGTTGACATGGTAAAAAAAATTCAACCTTCTTAGTTAAATTATACCTTCACTTAGTGTAAACCAAAAAGTTTGGTAGAAATGGAAAATGTATTTGGACAGATGGCATGGTTATAGGCAGTGCGCAGTGATGAACTTGATGAGGGTGATGTACCCGTGAAGATCCAGGATGTCATGAACATATCGGGATCGTCTATAATACCTAAGGTAACTATTATCCTAAGTTGTTCCTTATTACTTATGTATTTAATTATAATAGTATGAACAATACTTATGGACCAATGAATATATATTTATGTAGTTTTAGTTGTTGTAAGTTGCACACCCATACCAAATATGGGCAGGGCTATGCTAATATTGAGGGATCAATCTGGACACGTTCATGTTGTGGTGAGAAAAAGTGCTTATAGAGATGAGGTAGCGGGACAAAATATTATTACTGGTATTGTCTTAGTGGTAATAGGGACAATGATTCTCATCACACCTTAAGGGAAATAACTCCTTACTATCACGAACTGTGAAGTTAAGGAGATAATACATAATGAAGAGCCTATAATTGATGGATCAAGGGTTAGGATACTGCTATTTCTCATTTTCTCTAATCTACGATGTAAACCTATTGCGTTGAAGATGGTTCATTTTGTGTTATTAATGATGTAACATAATAAGTATATTTAATGTTATGTGTTTATATATTCCTATTAATTAGAACAATTTTGTAGATTTACTAAAACATTTCCCTTATTCATTGATAAAACATCGAGCTGTGACATAAAAAAGAAACGTATATAAAGTAAAATAGTTGTATGCAACATCAACATAAGTCATAGTTAATAAAAAAGAAAACTGTTGCCTTCCCCAAAGATCACGTCGAATAGGCAGATAGGATTATGTTGCACTCATTATCATAAACAAACCACAAGGATGTATGGAATAAGTAACATTGCGTATTGTCTTTGGATGACGGTTACAACACCTTTCCCATGTATATTCAACGTCAATGACTAACTTAAAGGTTTCTTCATCCCTCTCAAACCTTCCAACGTTTAAAGCTCTCTCTCGTAAAAGTGAAATTGCAGTTTGTGTGTGAAACAGCATGCAGGGATCTCGTTTGCCGTAAACCCTCTTGTTGTATTTGGTGGCGTCATCCAACATTGATTGAATCTCGTAAAAGTGCTCCCCAAAACACAGATGTCTAGACTGTACAGTATATCGAAACTGGTTATGTGGTTTAGTAGCTATAATTCTTCATTTATAAGCCATGGGTGTGAATCTATCCTCAATGTGATAGTTGAAGAACGAGTTTCAATACAGACCTTGGACCTATTTACACATTTGATTGGTGTTGGTTCATGATTAACTTATTGGTTATCATGTTAAGATATCAACACCAATGAGTGGGAAAATTAAGTCACCACTAATTATGCCCACTACCATTAGTGGAGAAATTAGGTCACCACTAATTAAGCCCACTACCATTAGTGGTTAATTAGTGTGTTAGGTGAATATGATGTCATTGCTTACATAAATTGCATTAGTGGTTAATTAGTGTGTTAGGTGCATTAGTGTGTTAGGTAGAAAAATGTGGTTGTAATTTTTCCTTACTTGTTTAATGTGTGGCCTAAAATGTATTGGCCATGCTATAAACACCCCATGTTCAATGCTTGTATAATCATCCAAAAAGAAGAAAAATAATAAGGCAATTAGCATTTGTGTCTTAGTTTGAGTGTAGTATTTTATGAGTTAGTCTTCTTTAAATGTTTTGAAAGAGTGGTTTAGTGAGTACTTCCTTATAATCATTTCTTGCGAATATTAGAGTTTTGTACTCGTTATTCTCAGCAATTGGTATCAGAGCGGGATGGTCGTGTACCAGTATTTTTGGAGTGAGTTTTCTTGAGTCGTGAGGAATTCGTATTCTGCAAGTTTGTATCTTGAAATCAGGCTTGTTTGGTATTATAAAAAATTTACCGACACGATGGGTGATCTTCAAGCAGTTGGAGGAATCAAGAAACTCAACAACCAAAATTACAATACGTGGGCGACATGTATGGCGTCTTATATGCAAGGACAAGACTTTTGGGAGGTCGTTGGCGGTAGCGAAGTTATACAACCGGAGGTTGATGACGCTAATGGCACTTTGCGAAAATGGAAGATTAAAGCAGGCAAAGCGATGTTTGCCTTAAAGACCACAATTAAAGAAGAAATGTTGGACCACATCCGGGATGCCAAAACACCGAAAGAAGCATGGGACACTTTCACTACACTTTTTTCAAAGAAGAACGACACAAGACTACAACTTCTCGAGAGCGAGATGTTGTCGATGGCGCAACGCGACACGTCTATCACCAAGTACTTTCACAAGGTGAAGAAAATATGCCACGAAATTTCAAATTTAGATCCAACAGCTGTTATTGGTGAAATCATGATAAAAAGAATAATTATCCATGGTTTGAGGTCCGAATACCGAAGTTTTGTTGTTGCCGTACAAGGATGGCCGACTCAACCATCACTTGTTGAGTTTGAAAATTTGCTTTCCAGTTAAGAAGCTATGGCTAAGAAAATGGGAGGAGTCTCGCTGAAGGGTGAGGAGGAAGCACTCTACACCAACAAAAGCAAAGGCTACTTCAAGCAGCACATCGTAGGCGGATATAAAAAGGATGATAACAAGGCAAAAAGTCATCAAGGAGAGGGAGGTTCTCGTCCAGGGGGAGCTTCAAAGAATCGTGGCTACGGTAAAAGATTTGAGGGCAAATGTTACAACTGCGGCAAGAAGGGACATATGGCAAAAGATTGTTGGTCCAACAAAAGGCTCGCTGAGAGCAATGCTGCTACTTCTAATTCAAAGGAGAAAAGCGAAGATGATTGGGATGCTGAAGCATCTTTTGCTGTGGAAGAGGGGGAGTTAGCTCTCACAGCCTCGACAGTTGAGCGGATCGACTACGATAATGATTGGATCGTCGACTCAGGCTGCTCAAATCACATGACGGGTGATAAACAGAAGTTACAGATCCTGTCAAAATACAAGAGAAATAGAGTTGTGGTAACAGCCAACAACTCAAGGCTACGAATAGCTCATATCGGTATGACGGTAGTAGCACCTCAATACAATTCTAACGAGGTGCCGCTTCAAAATGTCTACCATGTTCCGGGTATGAGAAAAATTTTGCTTTCAGTGGCACAGTTAACATCATCAGGCCACTTTGTCTTGTTTTGTCCACGAGATGTGAAGGTATATCAAGACCTCATGATCTCAGGAATGCCAACAATGGAGGGACGACGATTGGAGTCGGTCTACGTGATGTCAGCAGAGTCTGCATATGTAGACAAGACAAGAAAATACGAGACAGCAGATTTATGGCACATGCGATTGAGCCATGTTAGCTATTCTAAGCTAAGCGTGATGATGAAGAAGTCGATACTCAAAGGACTTCCACAATTTGATGTGAGTACAGACACGGTCTGTGCGGGATGCTAGTATGGTAAAGCACATCAATTACCATACGAGGAATCAAAGTTTAGAGCAAAAGAACCATTAGAGTTAGTTCACTCTGATGTGTTCGGACCCGTCAAGCAACCATCAGTTGGTGGGATGCGGTATATGGTAACGTTTATTGATGACTTCTCCAGGTACGTGTGGGTTTTCTTTATGAAAGAAAAATCTGACACGTTCTCAATTTTTAAAGAGTTCAGAGAGACGATTGAAGGAGAAGTGGGGAAGAAGATTATTTGTCTACGCACAGATAATGGAGGAGAATATACCTCAAATGAGTTTTTTCAGTATCTACGAGACTGTAGAATACGTCATCAATTTACTTGTGCCAACACCCCCCAACAGAATGGAGTAGCAGAGAGAAAGAATCGACATCTTGCAGAAGTTTGTCGAAGTATGCTACATGCTAAGAATGTACCGGGAAGATTTTGGGCTGAAGCTATGACAACTGCAGCCCATGTGATTAATAAACTTCCTCAACCAAGGTTAGAGTTTGTTTCTCCCTTTGAGAAATTATGGGACATGAAACCTAAGGTTAGTTTCTTTCGAGTATTCGGCTGTATATGTTATATATTTGTTCCTAACCATCTACGTAGCAAGTTTGATAAGAAAGCCGTCAGATGTATCTTTGTGGGATACGATAGCCAGAGAAAAGGGTGGAAATGTTGTGATCCTACGATTGGAAGGTGTTACACGTCACGAGATGTGGTGTTTGATGAAGCATCTTCTTGGTGGTCCTTAGAAAAGGAGGTGTTATCAAACTCGAAGGAATTTGAAGAGAAGCTTCAACAGAAAATGGGAGAGCAGACTCCTCAAATCCTATCAAGCTCACACGAAGCTGAAGATTTATATGATGATGATAATATCGAGCAAGAAGTAACTCTGAATCCTTGGAAAACTGGTGTATATTACCAACCAGATGAAGAAGGTGGACCTAGTGAAACGGAGGCATCAACTCCACAATCACAACTCAGAAGGTCAACAAGAATCAGAAAGCCAAATCCCAAATATGCCAATGCAGCCATAGAAGAAGAAGCAAGTGTAAAAGAACCTGATACGTTTGAAGAAGCATCCCAAAATTCTGAGTGGATTAAAGCTATGGAAGAAGAAATCAATGGACTAGAGCAGAATCAGGCTTGGGATCTCGTGCCGAAGCCAAGAGATGTGAAAGCCATATCATGTAAATGGGTTTACAAGATAAAGCGTCGTCCAGATGGATCAATTGAGAGATACAAAGCTCGATTGGTGGCTCGGGGGTTCTCTCAACAATATGGACTAGACTATGATGAAACATTTAGTCCAGTGGCGAATCTTACAACCATACGAGTCCTACTTGCACTTGCAGCCAACAAAGACTGGAATTTATGGCAAATGGATGTGAAGAACGCATTTCTTCATGGGGAGTTAGATCGGGAGATCTACATGATTCAACCAATGAGTTTTCATAATCAAGATCATCCTGAGCATGTGTGTAAGCTGTGAAAGGCACTCTATGTATTGAAACAGGCACCAAGGGCGTGGTATGGTAAGATTGCTGAATTTCTAACTCAAAGTGGTTATTCAGTAACACCTGCAGATTCTAGCTTGTTTGTCAAAGCTAATGGAGGAAAGTTAGCTATCGTACTGGTATACGTGGATGATTTGATCATAACCGGTGATGATGAGGCAGGAATTCTCCAAAAAAAGGCGAATTTATCAATTCATTTCTAGATGAAGGAACTTGGACAACTCAAGCACTTTCTTGGTCTAGAGGTTGATCGTACACAAGAAGGAATATTTCTCTGTCAGCAAAATTATTCCAAAGATTTATTGAAGAAGTTCGGGATGCTCGAATGCAAGCCAATATCGACACCAATGGAAGAAAATGGCAAGCTGTGTGCACATGAAGGAAAAGATTTGGAAGATGACAGGATATATCGACAATTAGTAGGTAGTCTGATCTACCTAACGTTGACTCGACCTGACATTTCTTATGCAGTTGGTGTGATGAGTCGGTACATGCAAAATCCAAAGAAGTCTCATTTGGAAGCAGTTCGACGAATATTGAGATATGTGAAGGGTACAACTACCTATGGTATTTTGTACAAGAAAGGTGAAGATTGCAAGTTAGTTGGCTATTGTGACGCTGACTATGCAAGAGATCACGACACTCACCGATCAACTACCGGATACGTGTTTAAGCTTGGATCTGGAGTAATTTCTTGGTGTAGTAAGAGACAACCGACGGTATCTTTGTCAACTATGGAAGCAGAGTATCGAGCATCAGCAATGGCATCTCAAAAGAGTACGTGGTTAATACAGTTAATGAACGATCTACATCAACCAGTAGACTATGCAGTTCCGTTGTACTGTGACAACCAGTCGGCAGTTCATTTGGCGGAAAATCCAGTCTTTCATGCCAGAACTAAACATGTGGAAGTACACTATCATTTTATCAGAGAGAAGGTTCTGCAAGAAGAGATTGAGATGAGATGAATCAAGACAGATTATCAAATTGCGGCCTTGTTCACGAAAGGGTTGAGTGCAAGCAAGTTTGAAAACTTTCGTTGTCAGTTCGGCATGGTGAAAAGAATGGGAGTTGGTGTTGAGAGGGAGTGTTAAGATATCAACACCAATGAGTGGGAAAATTAAGTCACCACTAATTATGCCCACTAGCATTAGTGAAGAAATTAGGTCACCACTAATTAAGCCCACTACCATTAGTGGTTAATTAGTGTGTTAGGTGAATATGATGTCATTGCTTACATAAATTGCATTAGTGGTTAATTAGTGTGTTAGGTAGAAAAATGTGGTTGTAATTTTTCCTTACTTGTTTAATGTGTGGCCTAAAATGTATTTGTCATGCTATAAATACCCCATGTCCTATGCTTGTATAATCATCCAAGAAGAAGAAAAACAATAAGGCAATTAGCATTTGTGTCTTAGTTTGAGTGTAGTATTTTATGAGTTAGTCTTCTTTAAGTGTTTTGAAAGAATGGTTTAGTGAGTACTTCCTTATAATAATTTCTTGCGAATATTAGAGTTTTGTACTCGTTATTCTCAACATATCACATATCTAATTAATAAAGATCGAAAAATAAAAGGGGGTGGTTGATTACTTGTGATGATATATTTTCATCAGTTGTGTATAAAAATCTTCGTGGAGATGAATCTGTATCGTAAGCATTGGATGTAGATGTTAAATATCTCTCTCTAAATGTTTCCTGTTAAGTGAGGATACTTTCCATATAATAGACCAACAAGTACAATTATATAAAAAAGAGTAATGTGGGTGAAAATGAATATACCCATCATCATTAGTTATCCACCGTACATATGATGTATTTTCATTTGATGGGATGTGATTAAATTTTATGATTAATATGGTTGATTCATATAATGGGTGTGGTAAATTATTCAAATTACACATGATACATGAAAGTATCCATCTGAAATGATTAGTCAACAACTTGTCTTAGCAAGTAAGAAAAAGTAAAGGTCTAATAACTATAAAATCACATTAGATTATTCAAGTTCTACAATGGTTGAATGATTTGTCCAACCATTTGACATGCCTACTCTGACAACACTAATTTATGCAGTTGTCCAATCCTTTTGCACTGCTTCATACATCGTCAGTGAAGAAAAATAACTTCGGTGTCATAAACGAAGATGTTAAGAAATTTCACAGGGCCGACCATTTCCAAAGCTTGAATGCAAATTCATTAAGTTGTCCAATCGTAACTGCCCAAAAATTTGACTAGTTAATTTACACTTCAATGTCATAAGCATAAATGTGAATAAATTGTGTAGATCAGACCACTATTAAAGAACTTAATATTGATTCATGCAGTTGTCCAATCGTAATTTCACTCAAAATTGCCTAGTGAATAAATTGCACATGGAAAACCACTATCAAAGCCTGACTACTGAAATATAACAAATGTGTTGTCTCATCAGTAACAGGTGTATAATATTAGGTATGGAGTATATAACTGAAAACAATACCCCCACCTCTCTAGAAATAATATCCACTAAGCTTTGAACCACACAAGGAATGGATACACCACAGACAATACTCGATTTGATCCCAAGTCTTCCAAAATAAATCAGAGATGATATTCTGGATCGAACAGTGTGATAAAAGTCAAAATGTATAATTGAATGATGCGAGAAAATATTTCGAAGAGATCCCTCACATAGTTGTTATCTTTACGAGTGGTCAAACCTTTCATTGCCATGGAACACGTCGTTTTTATTTTACAAACCAATGTCCTAGACATTTTTTTTTGTATACTTGTGGTATTTATTGAACACCTAACAGATGCTAGTCGTCTTCACTCCATTAAAATATCATTCATGCAGGGGATTATTTTTTAATATGCATCTTTAAGAGAAGTTTTGGCATGAGGTTTTACGCGAGCATTTGGTCAGTGGTGTCATCTGGAACGAGCTTAGTAACATTGTACGATGCCCAATAAATGAATCATCCATATTAATCATAAAATTAAACATATCCCATCAAATGAAAATGCACTATATGTATGGTGGATAACTAATGATGATGAGTCTATTCATTTTCACCCACATTACTCTTTTTATATAATTTTATTTGGCAGTCTGTAATATGGCAAGCGTAATCAATTAACACTGGGTAATCATTTAGAGGGGAAGATGTAGCATCCACACTCGATGCTTACCATACAATTTAATATCCATGAGGATTTACATGTGCAACTGATGAACATATATCATCATAAGTAATCAACTATGCCCTTTTAATTATTTTATCTTTATTAATGAGATATGTTGTAGCCATACATTTAATAATGAGCAAATACAAATCAAATGTATAAATAAGTCCAAGGTCTGCATTGAAACTCATTCTTTAACTATTAGATTGAGGATGGATTCACACTTTTGCCTTGTGAATAAAGACTTCTATATACTAAGCCACATAACCAACTTCGATATACCATATAGTCCAAACATCCATATTTTAGGGAGCAGTTTTATGAGGGTCGAGAAACGTTGGATGATGCCACCAAATGCAATAATAGGGCATATGACAAACGAGATCCATGCGGGTTAGTTCACACACAAACGACACTCTGACTTGTACGAGAAAGCTTTAACAGTTGGAAGGTTAGTGTGGGATGAAGAAACCTTCAAGTTAGTTATTAATGATGAATATACGTGGGAAAGGTTTTGTAATTGCCATCCAAGGTGTTGAACAATACGCGATGTTACTTATTTCATACATTCTGATGACGTGTTTATAATAAGGAGTGAAACACGAGCCAAGCTGCCTGCTCACCGTGATCTTTAGGTAAGGCAACATTTTGTCATTTATCAACTATGACTTGTTTATGTTGATGTTGCGTACTACTGTTTTACTTTATCTACATTTCTTTTTTATACAACGACTCGATGTTCTATCTATGCATAAGGGAAATGTTTTAGTAAATTCACAATGTTGTTTAAATTAATAGGAATATATCAACACCTAACATTAAATATACCGTGTAGTCCAAACATCCATGTTTCGAAGAGAACTTTTTACAACGGTCGAGCAATGTTGGATGAATGTCCAGACTTTTTAGTTTGCATTATGTGAAGGTATTATTTAACTATGAATGTTAGAATTTTTTTTACAATTTCACCCTATTTATAGAGTTCAATACCACTATAAACATGTGAATGTTCAAAAAATAGTTAAATATAAGTCTATGAACTTAATAAGATAAACATGAACATGTAGAAAACATAGACTTTTTACTATATTTAGTACGAAAACTTGAATACATTAAAATGTAAGAATGAACTTCTAATAACTATTCTAGCCAGTGTGACGTAGGTAGAATGTTCTCATAAATTCATTAAAAAGGTAAGAAGGCTCCCCCCATATGCCCCTACATAGTGGAATCTTTTGGCACAACCTATCCTATGCCTCATCGTCCCTCACAACTAGTGTGGAGTTTGATGCATTGCACCTACATCCGTCTGTTGTTACTGGCTTCCTAGTAAAGCTCTAAAGTAGAATAACACATACCAACATTATTGAAAGTCTGCCATATGCTGAAAATAGGGGAAAAACTGTGGTGGTCCTCCAATGGCCAAAAATGGTATGTATGCCAGCAGGAGTAACCAATCCCTTTTCCTTGCCGTAGTAGCTATTTATCAATTATGTGAGGAAATAGTAGTCCTCGTTCGTTGACCATTGTGCGTGACACATAATTCTTATCAATCAAAAATTCGAAAAAAATTTAGAATTCTATGGATTTTCCGAAAAGGATTCTGAAACTCTATATTTATATGCTCCAAGTAAAGACCATACTTGGTAGGTGGGTAGCACTAGTGCAGTGCAACATTTGAAATCCAACCCTTGCATCCAATTAATTTTTCACCCACTGCTTCACACTGTTCATAGTTGTAGTGTTTGTTAGTGATATTTTATTACATTTCACATGGTAACCTGCCATGGACGAGACCCTTCACCAATTCTACATAAAATCAATTCATAGAGACCCTTCACCAATGCTACATAAAATCAATCATCACATGGTTATGAATAAATTGCCATACTTGATTGGTTGCTAGAACTAGTGCACCGTATTAAGTTCCTACTCTAATGCACCCTCATGCCTACTCTATAACTACATGACAAATTCATTACACATTAAACAACTTGGTTCTATGTCATATACCTATTTTACAATGACTTGACGACACATTTATTCCTACTCTAATTAACCCCCATGCCTACTCTGTGACTACACGACAACTTGATTCCAGGTCACATGCCTAGATTGCCACATACAAGATAACCCTTCCATAGCTTATCTGCCATAGATAAGACCACACTGAATAGTGTTTAGCTGCAATTATAAAATATATTTCATTGGTATTAAATACCCAATACTAATGCGTCCTTACAAACCCTGTAATTTTTATTTACAATCCCCCACACTTATACTATTTTAAGCATGCCAATAACAAAATACTTTGTGGTTTTTAAGGGAAGGAAAAAAAGGATTTTTAAAAGTTGGGAAAAGTGCAAACCCTTTGTCGATGGGTTATTGGATGAATTTATTGAATCCTTCGGCAATTATGAGAGTGCCAAGAATGAATAAATGGTACACATAAATGATGTAGGCATTTAGGTCTATCACTCTACCCATTCAAATACTATGTTCCATCAGTGATCGATGTTCTTGTCTTGGAAGAAAGAGATAACAAGCCAAGAAGCTCTTCAGGATAGTTTTGATTCTCAGATGATGTCTTATATGTCATCTAATATGTGTATTTTTCAATTACCTAGCAGTTTGCAGTGTTTTAAGCTATGTGTTTTTATTAATCTTTTTAATTCCTAATAAGTTGACATCATTCATTTCTTCATGTTGTTTCAATTAGAAATAAGTTACTTAGTTTAAATACATAACTACTTAAACTTCATTGAATCGAAATATGACTTTAAACTAATAAAAAATAATAGTACAAACATAACAACATACAACACACATCAATCTTGTAAATTTGTTCCCCAAATGACCTTCCTCTTATCCTCGATAACGTTGAGGATATTGGGTACAGTATTGTAGATGTACCGAGCAATATAGGTTAACATGAATATATAAATGCTTTGTACAATCAAGACGTTTCGAACAACAATTTAACTCTCCCATTTGTAATTTGGAAGATGGACATAGCGATGAATGAAGCCATCGAGGGTACTTGTTAGATCCTTCAGCTCTATGGTTATGTCACCTAGCCCATTTTGGTGGGCTTCAATGAGCATGGATGCGACCTATTTCAAGTAAAGTTTATGTTACAACCTATACTAATCCCAAAAATCTATAATGATTATATAGTAAAAACTTACAAATTTTTCCTTTCGACTACAAAACGGTAGATTGCGTTTCTCTAAAAGGGATACGACCCCAAATATCTCATACTCTAAATACTCCAATGTTGTTCTCTAGGGTTCTTTCAATGCAGTTGGGCTCTTTTAGTTGTTCAAGGTGGAACTCCTATGTAGGGGGAAGGGAATCTACCGCCTTTTCTCTCAATGCCTTCTGCACTTTCCATGCTAGTCGGGAATAATACAATAAAAGCGCTCATTTCTTCGACCGAGTAACTACACATTGTTACGTTGGAAGGTATCATTCGAAGATGGTGCTTTTTATGGATACTTTCTCTTCTGGTTTGATATTTCTCGCTTTTACATCTTCCTAGTCTAATATTGTGAAAAAGGAGGGACTATGTGTATGAAACTATGCTCAAGTGATGATAATGCATGTATATTAAAAGTGGGTACTCCATCATATTTATAGGCGTTCGGATCTCAAAAAATAAATCAACATGATATTAAATACAACATATTTTCCATGATTTTAAAAAGTGCATCTATTGTTAACAAGTGTAAAAAAAATAATTTTAAGATTAAGATATTATTTTCATGTCAACTACTTGTTTGGCGATAGGTAGTGACAAGATTAAGAGAGTAATAAGGATACACTTGACAATAGGCGCTATTATTTCGCAATGAGAACTTAATGTGAGATGTGTAATTTTCATCTTCCATCTAAATTAAAAAAAATAACTGCAACAAACTCTCTCTCATTTTTGTTAGATTAACATAGTCATTAATTTGTAATTAAAAATAATTGAGCAAAAAACGTGATTAATAGCCACGGTTTCAACAAAAAGAAAATTGGGGTAAATTGAGATGGTGGTTGCAAACCATGAATTCCATGAAATCGTCATTAGAAATTGCAATTTAAACTTAAGCCCGAATCATAGTAACTAATCAACAACCAACTAAATCCAATTTCAATTCACATTTGGTAACCACGGTTTAAACTTAAAAAATCATTTGCGAACCACGATTTTAAGAACTGCATTATTTTTTGTAAATAAGTCGAAGAGTGCATTATTTTTTTAAATATATAATAAAGTGCATTTAAAAAAAATCATTCTTACATGTAATTAACACTAGTTATAATTTAGTTCCAAATGCAATTTGACCAAAATGTAAAAAATACTGGTTTAATTGAATTAGAATCAATTCCAATTTGAGATATTATCCTATTCCATCGTACAACTCAATTTTCATGTGATGCAAATATAAATGCACAATCATCTCCCCAACCCCAAAAATATACTAAAGGTAATAATTATTTACAAAAATTAGATAAGCACATACATGACTCACAAACAAACCCAATACTAACCACAAATTTTCTCCCTTTGTGTTTTGTCTTTCAACCTCAAATCGCACTAGCTTTGATTTCTCTATAACAGGTTTTGTAGCAAATCAGCCATAATGCAGAGGTTGTAAGTTATATTTTATACATGATTCCTAATTTTTTTTAACAATATGATAATCACGTCAATAGACATGTGAAAAGAGTAATTTTATTTACCTCCTTTCGACGCCATAGATTCAGTCCCGCTGTTAAATGTCGTGGTCGAGTGTCATCAGTGTGATCTCCTTACCAATCCTTTAAGGGAGAAGTTCTCCTTGCATATAAACCTTTAAATATGTGTTTTTTTGTGGATGTCTTGGATGAACTTTTGGTTGAGGAAATGCATCTATTTATAAGTGGAGAGATGGCGAGAATTCCAAAGGTCAATTAATCTAAACCGTCCATCAAGGTAGAGATTAAGAGAAATTTTAACTCCTTTTTATTATTTATTTCATGTGGAATATGAACCATTTATACAGGATATAACATATATTCTTTATTAAAAAAGGGATTAATAAAGACCACATTTCAGGAAAGGAAATAAACTAAAGGTTAATTTAATAATTTCCTTATAGCCTCCCACTTGGTCGTTAGGTTAATCAATAAATGTTTCTAATTTAGAATCATAAGTCACGCATGATATGCTAAAATCTTCAATCATTGGTTTTTCATAAGTGCCTTGGTTAGTCCAATAGTCAATGAGAGTCATGGCGGTCGCATATCATTATGTAACATGATTCCTTCCATGTACTACATCATTGACAACCTTCTTAACTACATCATAATTAGGAGTTTACTTAATGATCCCATAATGTCTTGTAAAAGATAATTTTCTATTTTTATTCATCCAATAATAATATGTGTACACAATGGAAAACAAAACATAATAGATGTAGAAGTTAAGAGCTCAACAAATGTCAAATACAAGCATAATAATTTGTCTGTGTGTTCAATAGCAACTTTTCCTCTTCTAACATCTTGCTTCGGTGAGAGATATTTACGATCCATGTTGTAGACACCCCATTCTATTACCCCCTAAACTCTCCTTAGGTCCCTAGCACCTCTCTTCATCACTGCAAACCCAGGTCATACCCCGAGTACTGACTTAGAAGCCATCGGACGCTCCCAAGCTCCGTTTGACCAAAATTCAAACACTTCAGCTCGACTGAGACTGAATGAATCTTCAAAGGGCACTGAAACCCCTTTCCAATGGTCCATCCCGTGCATAATTTTGACTAACCATGCGAAGAAACGACCCGTTTTCCCCCGAAACCTGATCTAGAAGCCACTGGGTGCTCCCGGGCTCCTTTTGACCTAAGTCAACTCTTCATCTCAATCGAGACTGAATGAATATTCAAAGGGCACTGAAACTCCTTTCCAATGATCTGCCCCGTGCGCGATTCTGACATACGGTACGGACGAATGATCTATTTTATTTCGAGAGGTCATCGAATACTTCCAGGGCTGATTGACCAAAGTCAACTCCCCAAATATGATCAAACTCTTTGGAATGTCAAATTACATCTCCTAACCTTTCAAACGGTCTGCCCCGTGCGCGATTCTGGCTTACCATGTGGACGAACGATCGATTTGCGTCCGAAGTTTTCCCGAAGGACCGACGAGCGCTTCCGAGCCACATTTGACCCAAAGTAAACTCCTGAACCCGGGAGCACTCTAAAGGAATTTCTAAGGTCTCAAAATTACCTTTCTAATGGTCCACCCCGTACAATATTCGGATCAATGGTTTGCACTCAGCGATCGATTTTCCTAAAAGTCCTGAAAGACATTACCAAACGGCAGGTCCCAGACCCTGCCAATTGGCAGGACCAGGGATATGCCGATGGGCAATGCCCTGGGCCTATAAAAAGGAGGTCTTGACCTCATTGCAAGGAGCCCAGATCAGATAGACATCACTCCCAGCAAACCCAGAAAACCTCTCTCGAAGTCAGCGTGATTTTCACATCCAAATCCCTTTCCAACCTTCACTTTTCATCATCCTTTTCATCAAACATGGTGAATTCATTACCGTCCATCTTCATCCAAGTGCAAGGGATGCTCTCCAACACTCAAGATCAAGCTCAAGATCTTCAAGAAGGTCCAATTTTCTCAATTCTCTCCTTAAATTCTCATAAATTCACATTAATTTTTTTTTATTAATTAGCGCTTTTATTATCTCATCTCACATATCCTAATATACTTTTTACTTAGTATTATCGCACATCTCTTATTTTCATACAAAAAAAAACCCCAAAAAATAAGAAAAAGAGGGATTGCTCATAAATTTCAAATGGGAATTCTCACACTTTTCTTACACTTTTCTCACAACTAAACACTTTATTTTACCCACACAACACACAAATAAGAGAAGTTCCCGATTGGATTTATGGGATAAACCCTACCCATCGTTTTGCATGCGAACTACATGGACTTTGATGCCTCTATAGGCTACGTAGGCGTCTCGGGGTAAAACACGAGACTCGAGTCCTATTCTCACCTTTTCTCTCATTTTCTATCTTCTCTAAACTCAACTCTCTTAGAATATATATATATATATATATATATATATATATATATATATATATATATATATATATATATATATATATATATATATATATATATATATATTTGTTCTTAGTAGCGTATTACTCCACATATGTTACCGTTCCATTATAACAATCAACACAAGGATAATCGCGTAAATGCTATTTTCTAATATTATTTCTATAAACCTTCCTACAGATGACTCGCTTTATCTCTCACATGATACAAGCCGAGGATTCCTATATCCACTATATATACACATGCACACATATCATGGGGAAAATAAAGGAAATTAGCAAAAACCCATGAGAGACCGTAAGGGCGGAATGGGTGCCTAACACCTTACCATTTCGTAACTTAGCCTCCGGACCCTTCTCGAATCATTTTTGGTTTCGTATGTATCAGTATCTCCTTGGATGATGTCCTTCGGTATGGCTCCCTTTCTTTTGTCTGTTTTGAGTAAAATAGACTGGCGACTCCATCTCTCTACATTATTCACCTCATCAACAACCTCGGTCGAAGTGCTCCCGATAGGGACACACGGGACCTAGGATCCTCACTCTCCCGCCCGCCGCGAGGATAGGGGAAGGCTACAGTGGCAACTCCGCTGGGGATATTATTTTGAGGTCTAGACTCTATTTACATAGGTGTTATGTTTGTTTTTATTTTCCCCCATTTTTGCATGTTCCCCTTTTCCACGTGTCTCCCATACTTATGCTTCTATTCACACACTTGTAGAAAATTCTCCATGTACACTTCGCACCACGTGAACCTAGGATCACATATATCCTCATATTGCACGCATCACCCATACTTGGTATACCATTTGTACTTGTACTTTGCTCCTTGTTTGGCATGATCAAGAAAGACAATCTCATAAGATACTAATAAGAGAATCATGCATGATTCACACGACACCACCAAAGAGCATTGTGATTGACCAAATTTTGTCCACTGATTGGAGGGTCACTTCGTGATGGGCGCTGGTCCGACAGGGCGCAGTTAGCCTAAGCAATATGAACCTCACCTTCCTTTGTCCAAGTACCTTCGACATATATCGAAAGATTCCCCCGCATCGTACCGCTTGACTGAAGTTATGACGGGAGGTATATCGCAGGGAACTCGTTCACGTACGCCGAGTATATCGAATTCTCTCTCACACGTACCATCCCCGCGAGGTATATGGTGAGGCAATTCACGTACACTCAAGTATATCAAATGGCTTGTCCACATGTACCGATTGCCTGCGAGAGCAAGATGTATATTATGGAAGTCACGCCAAAGGGGGGAACCCTTTTCGATTCACCCAACCAACTGCATACCCTCATATAGGTGTCAAGCCTAGGACACACATAGTAGATTGCCGGTTTCAACCTGAAACTCTGCCAAAATTACTGGTCGGCCTGTTGCCCAAATTTTTACGCATTTTTAAAATGGGACCCTATTAATGAGCCTGGTTACAAGTCCAGCCATAGCTTTGCATATGTTACAAACCCAATTTTTCCAGGCTCGGGTCCCGTCCGGCATTTCATTTTGCATTTAGGGGAATTTAATACAAGTGAGAAAATAATTATAATAATCATGTTGAGTTCCGTCTCCATAAACATTTCTCCTTTCTTTATCAAAAATTCAAAAATATTTCTCTGTTCCTTATAAAAAAATCCAAAAACATTTGTCCTTTCTTTATCAAAAAGCCAAAAATATTTAGTTTTCAAATCTAAAAAAAATGTCAAAAATATTTTCATCCTTTTTCCCAAAAATAAATCCCATTTTTTGCCTTCTCAGGTCGATTGCACACCTTTGGACTGGCTCATTATTGGCTTCGATCTTCAGTCAAATCACCCCGGAGTTCCATCCATTCTCTTACTACTTCTGAGTCCGGAATCCATTCGGTTTCCATGGAGAACACATATCAAGTACCCGTTGTGCAACCGGATCAGACGGCAGTCCTAGCTCAGCTCATGTTCAAGATTGATAACCTCCAAACTGAGGTCCGAGAGATGTAACGAAACCAGGTTCCCGTTCCTCAAGAGCTCGAGGCCCTATTTCCTCGCGATATGGGTCCACCCGAGCCTATCTGGGTTCTCGAAGAATATCAGCACGCTCCACGTTCCCCTCCTGCTAATGGGCCGCCGCCTGCCCAGCTTCCGATGCAAACCTTGCCCAGCATGGGGCCAACTTGCCTATGATCATTGATCCGAAAGAGGAGGAGTTGAACAAGGTCAAAGAAGACCTCAAGATGCTCACTAAGAAGTTTGACCAAGTCAGAATCTCTGGGAATTACATGGACTACACCCATATGTCTCCTTATCCTAAAACGAGGTTACCTGAGAAGTTCAAGATGCCAAATATCGAGAAATTCAGAGGAAGTGGACCCCCGATTGTTCATCTTCACAGTTATCACCGTTCCATGAATCTCCCAGGGGCTTATGAAGAAGTGATGGCCCAATTGTTTCAGCAAACTTTGAAGGATAGTTCCCTCCAATGGTTTTTATCTCTCGAAGAGTCCAGAATCCGTAGTTGGAAGGATATGACCCGAGAATTCATGTCGCAGTAGAAATACAACGAAGAGCTTGAGGTCACCCACTGTGATTTAGAGCTGCTCAAACAGAACTCTGGGGAATCATTCAGTGACTTCATAGTCGGATGGAGGGAAAAAGCAGCTACCATGACCAATCAGCCTTCCGAGGAAGAACAAGTCAGCATAGTAAAAAAGAAATTTTTACCCCATGTCCAATCAACCATGGGAGGACAATACTATCCTCACTTTCGAGCTCTTAGAGAAGAGGGTGTAAAAATTGAGGAGAGTATGGCTAAAACAGATGTTGAACCAATGAAGGTGTCTGGACATTTCACCCCCAGAAAATATGATAAGCCTGCCAGTGCAATAGTCTCAACCATCAACAACATCTCTCAACCGACCACATCATGGGCACCAGAAATCCGCCCTGTCCCAGTCCGAAAGAAATACACCGAGCTCCATGATCCCCTCTCCAAAGTTTACTAGGCACTGTTAAGCCGAAACCTTATTAAACCCTTGGATCCCCGTCCTTTGCCGAATCCACTCCCAAGAAACCTCAAGGCAGATGCTCATTGCGCCTTTCACCAAACTGCTGGCCATACCACCGACCAATGCTTTCACCTTCGAAATGTAATCCAAGGTCTAATTGACCGAGGTACCATCGCCCCACCAGCTAATCCTAAGACAAACACTACTCACAACCCCCTCCCAAATCATGCCAATGCCATATTCTTAGAAGAAAACCTAGAATTTGATCCCTCAACACAAATCACACCCATATACTCTCCTAAACCTCTCCAAATTTGCCCATATTTCCTCCTACACCCTGCTAGCCTCGCTAATGAGGTACTGCCAGTCATTACCAGAGCATGCATCGCTGTCTGTACCCGTTATGAAAATTAAAGTATGAAATTATCAAAAGTCTTAAACCAACTCCTAGAGTTCTGGCTGAAATTGCCCTCACAGATGATCATGATAGCCAGAGGTTCAGCACGCTATTCTTAGAAGCAAGAAAATGGGCCCGAGAATCAGACCATGGGTGGTACCAATCGATGAAGTTGACCTAGATGATGTCGTCAAAATTATGGCAGAATTATTTAGGTAAACCAATGATATCTGTAGTATAACCGAGTTACTTAATACTCTGAAATTACAAGGGAACCTGGTCCCTTCACCCTCACATATCCCCACAGAATAGGAAAGCTTATATAAAGAAGCTGTCAAAGTTGTGGAATGCATTGACTTTGCATGGAAAGACAGAATTGTTGCCACTGAATGAGGGGAAGAATTCGAAGAGTTCGAAGATTCGAATGAAGAGCAAGCTTCAGAGAAAACTGGCCCGATAGCTGACATATGTGGGATGATATCATTTGAAGAACTCCTTGGAGAAATAAATAAGGTGGCAGAACAACCCGATATTAATGAGGAAACGGGATTCATATTCTTCCCTTCTTCAGTAAATCACATGACCAGATCAGGGAGGCATTACCAGATCCCAAGCTCACTACCAGCCAATGACAAAGGGAAGGGCGTTGAAAACCTTCCTATGCCAGAAATGACCATCGAGGAAAGCAAGATCCTCGATTAACTAAAGAAAACTCAAGCTAACATCACTCCATGGGGGATTTTCATGTCTTCTCAGTTGCATAGAAATTCTTTTATCAAATTGCTCACTAGACCCACAGTTCCTCCCTCTACCACACCGGAAGAAGCAGTAAATTTGGTCAAATCCTTGACCTCTACCCGAATGATATCCTTTTTCGAAGAAGTAATCCCCAGAATTGGGCCAACCCACAATCATACATCAATATCTCCGTCGAAGTTATGGGTAAGGTCATACCACTCTCTCTTATCGATAATGGATCCCCCTTAAATTCTTGCCCACTAAGAACCTTCAGATGTTTAGGCCTCAAAGAAAGTGACCTTGCTCTAACCTCCGCTGCTGTACGTGCCTATGATAATAACCGTCGGGAGGTGATGGGATCCATAAAGCTTGTAATAGGGACTGGACCTATAAACCCTATCGTCGAATTCCAAGTTATCGACATCCCAGCTTATTTTAACTTCTTGCTAGGATGACCTTGGCTCCACAGTATCAAGGGTGTGTCTTCCTCTCTCCATCAAAAATTGAAGTTCTTCGCCAATGGACGGTTCATCACCATTTTGGGCGATGACGACAATGCCGAGGGAGCAAGTACTAGCAGTTCGATCCTTGAGATATATCACGGGTCAAATTATATGCTCCTATCAGGATTTTGAGTTGAGACACTTCTAGTCCTGGCAAGGGATAAATTCAAAGAAAGGATTCATCCAGAATACGACCCTCATGGCAACGTCAATGTGATTCAGATGTTCAGAAACATGCACTTCATGCTCGGACTGGGGTTAGGATAAAAATAGCAAGGAATACTTGAGCCTATTGAACTGAAGAAAATTTTCCCTCCTTGTGGTTTGGGGTATCAACCATCAGAATAAGAGCTCAGAATGATCCGCCAGTCTCGACCAAAGAGAGGACTAGAATGCATCCAGACTATCCTAGGTGACTCCTTGAATGGACGATTCATCAAAGAGGGTGAAGACTTCCCCTTTTGCGACTTTTTGGAACCATGGTATGACCATACAGACAAGAAGATGAAGCCTGGAATGGAGATAATTTTCCAAGACAACTACCCATAGGTCGAAAGTTCCCAACACCGTGTATAACCTCTCATCAAAGATACTAAAGATTCTGAGGAAGGTAACTCCGAGGACTCGTTCAATTTACATATACTGGGGCTGACACTCTATATGGTTCACTCAGGAACTACATCACTGGATCCATCCCACATGATTAAAGATGCTGATACATCTCTCCTCAAGTGGCACGCTGCGCTGGTTCTACCTGTTCAAATCCCACCTAACCCCAATGTTTACCCCATTTCTTCTTCTATTATCTATCCTTGCTCAAATGTAATCGAGACCTCCTTTGATGAGGTTCTCAATGCTATTTTTCCTATCAATGAAATAAACGAAGATTTTGAGTATCTTGTCGTGCCTTACATTAACTGCTTGGATTCTAATCAAACTTTTGATGATGATGATTTTGCAAATGAGCAATTCTTAACTGATTTAAATAAGGTTAATAATAAACAACATAACCGCATTTAAGTTAATAAAGATGAGACTATTATTGTTAACCTCGGTTCTAGTAGCCAACAACACGAGATTAGGATAGGGGCTACCGTTTACGAGCATGAGTGCGCACAACTCAATGAATTATTGAAGGAATTCGCGGATGTCTTCGCATGGTCCTATGATGATATGCCCAACATTGATCCTAAAATTGCTCAATATGATATCCCCACTCTTTCAGATTACAAGTCGGTCAAACAAAAGTTGAGAAAACTCCGCACCGAATGGTCGCTCAAGGTCAAAGAAGAGGTGGTCAAATAGTTGAACGTAGGCTTCATTCGTTTGATCAAATATCCCATATGGCTAGCCAACATAGTGCCTATGCTGAAATCAGAAGGGAAGGTTCGAATGTGTGTAGAGTATTGGGACTTGAACAAAGCCTCTCCAAAGGATGATTATCCGCTACCAAATATCGACATGATCGTGGACAACACAACCAGTCATGCTCTTAAGTCATTCATCGACAGGTTTACCGGATACAACCAAATCAAAATGCATCGAGAAAAGACCGCGTTCATCACCCCATGGGGAACCTTCTGTTACACTATCATGCCATTTGGTTTCAAGAATGCTGGGTCTACCTACTAGAGGGCTGCCACAACCATCCTGCACGATATAATTCATAAAGAAGTTGAGGTTTATGTTGATGATATGATTATCAAATACAAAACTAGAGAATGTCATATTCCCGCTCTTCGAAAGTTCTTCGAACGACTACGATAGTATCAGATGAGACTCAATCCGTAGAAATGCGCCTTCGACATTACAAAAGGAAAAATCTTAGAATTCATTGTCAGTGAGAAAGAGATAGAAGGAGATCCCATCAAGATGAAATCCATACTTGAGATGCCACCTCCCCGAACAGAGAAAGAAGTCCCAGATTTCCTTGGAAAATTACAATTCATCAGCCAGTTCATCATCCAGTTAACTTTCATCTGGGAACCTAGTTTCAAACTCCTCCGAAAGGATTGAACTAAGGTTTCAAACGAGGCCTGCCAAGAATCCTTTAACCAAATCAGACAATACCTGAGTCAACCTCCGGTACTCATGCCACCACAGCCTGGTCTCCCTTTGCTCCTATACCTAACCATAACTGACACTGTAGCTGGGGATTTGCTAGCCCAATACCTTGAAGATTCTCGAAAAGAAAGAGCCATATATTATGCTAATCACAAATTGGTCGGGTACGAGGTCAACTACACTGCTTTGGAAAAGGCATGTTTCGCGCTTATCTGGGTCACCCAAAAGTTACGGCACTATATGGTCGCCTTACCCATCAAACTTGTATCCCGAATGAACCCCATCAAATACCTCCTAGAGAAACTTGACTTATCCAGCTGAATGGTCTGATGATTGATGCTCCTAGCCGAGTTCGATATCATATATGTCACACAGAAAGCCATGAAAGGAAGAGACATCTCTGACTACCTCCCTGATTAACCTATGGATGAAGTCGATGTCTAGATCTCCGAATTTCCAGATGCAAACATCCTCTACACTGCCTAGGACAATATCTGATGGAAAATGCTCTCTGAAAGCGCTGTAAAAAAAAGATATGGCATTGAGATACTTCTGATTTCCCTAAATGAATCCCACTCTCCCATCGCCATCAAGTTGGATTTCCCTTATACCAACAACATGACTGAATACGAGGCATGCATGGTAGGCCTCAAGGTTTCTCTAAAGAAAGGTATTCAATACCTAGATGTCTACGTGGATTCCCCCTTCATCATCGGGAAAGTACTCAGGAAGTGAAAAGTCAAGGACGAGAAGCTCCAACCCTTCCATGCCCACTTAGAAGAGCTAGCCCCCCAATTCTAATATATCACCTTCCATTACCTACCTTGAGTAAAGAATAACCTAGCCTATGACCTTGCTACCTTAGCCTTCATGGTCGACATGCCCGAAGGAATAACAATGACCCCCTTACAGATTCAAAAGAAAGACAAATCGACCCATTGCTACCACATTAAGCTTGTCTCCACAGAAGATCCAGAGCTAGCCAACTGGTGGTATTATGATATCTGGAACCTCCTCAAGCATGGTAAGTATCCCGAGGGTTTCAAAAAGAAAGACCGAGCAACCCTCCGAAGATTGGTCGCCTAGTACATCATCTGTCACAAAGCACTGCTCAAAAAGAACTTCAATGGAACTCACCTACACTGCATCGCAGGAGCTGATATTAAAAAGATAATGCAGAAGATCCACGGTGAGGAATGCGGACCCCACATGAATTGTCATATGCTTTCCAAGAAGATCACCTGACAAGGCTACTACTGGACCACTATGACCTAGGATTGCACCACCTATGTCCGGAGATGCCTCAAATGCCAATAGTTCTCTAACCTTCAACACCTACCTCCACGTGAATTATACAACATGACTTCTCCCTAGACATTTTCCACCCGGGGCATCGACATTATAGGAAAGGTTACACCCAAGGCCTTTAACGGACATGAGTTCATCCTAATTTCCATTGATTACTTCACCAAGTGGGTCGAAGATGAGTCATACGCAATCCTAAACGCCAAGAAAGTGACCAAATTCATCAAGAAAAATATCATTTGCAGATATGGGGTCCCACACGAGTTAGTGTCAGATAACGAGTTGCATTTCGAGGAAAAAGTCACAGAAGTGGTCAACGAATATGGAATTCAGAGACACGAATCTTCTCCCTACCGACCTCAGACCAATGGTGTAGTCGAAGGTGCCAACAAGAACCTCAAAGCCATCATCAGTAAGATGACCGAAGGCTGTCGAGATTGGGCCGACCGGATCCCATACGCCCTTTGGGGCTATCGAACCTCAATTCACACCTCTACTGGGGCTACCCCTTACTCTCTAGTCTACGATATGGAAGCAGTCCTTCCCGTGGAGCAGGAAATACCCTCGCTGTGAGTCATGCTTGAAAGAAAAATCAGCGAAGAAGATTGGTGCCTAAGATTTCTTGACAAGTTGACCCTCTTAGATGAAAAAAGATTGAAAGCTCTATACCACATACAAGGGTACCATCGCCGAATAGCGCGTTCATTCAATAAGAGAGTCAAGTTCTGTGGTGTTTGAGAGGGGGATTTAGCCCTCAAAGAAATAGTAGAGCGCATCTAAGACCCCAGAGGGGAATTCGAGCCCAATTGGAGCGGCCCCTACATTGTGAAGAAGATCTTATCCGGCGGTGATGCTATGCTCACCGACTTAGATGGGGAGGAGATGGCTCATCCAGTCAACCTGAACCGTCTCAAAAAGTTTTACCCCTAGTCCGAAATCTCGGCGCGCTACGACTCTTCTCATCTCCATTCTATTAAAAAAAAATCTCTTCGTTTCTCTCTACCCAGTACTACGTGAGCCTGATCCTCTGCAAAAAAAAATCATTTTCAAACAAATTTAAAATTTTAAAAGCCTAGAGTTAGGTAGTCAACTCATACATCTCATATGAGCACGACCCTTTCTTTTTCACAAAAAACTATTCCTTTCTTATCTCCGAGAATGACAGTTCATTCTAACGTATACTTGAACAAAAGGATTACGTATGCCTTAGCGATCGGTATAGATAATTCAAAAATATGAAACTCATCAAAAGGCACAGGCGGATGATCAAAAAATTGTTTATTTCACGAATAAGAAATTACGATACAGATTACATGAGAAAAGGAGTGGATAACTCCCTTCCCACTTCCTTCCTAAAAAGCCGAATAAAATCCCCACATTTATTCCCCATTACACAAAAAACTCTCCAAGAGTCCTACCCACAACTACCAGAGGAGCCCGCTCCATCATCCACATCCTGGGGTCCCCAAGCTTCCCCTACCTTAATAGAGTGCCGCAGACGCTCCATGGACCGATAGGCTCGAACCAGCTTCGAAAAAACCACAATGCCTCCTTCCATGTTATTAAATAAGACAAGCCACCTTTTTTTGGTATCCACTGCCAACATCTTACTGACTACTCTCCTCCACAACCACTTCATACAATCTCCATGGACGTGCTAATCTCTCCCAACATACTAAGAGGGAGGGGTCGACAGACGTCGAATCTCCTACAAAGAGCCAAGACGCATGCGCAGATGCTCAGTCAAATCTTCTATCGGAAAGAAATCAAGTATCTGAGGTGGCACGACGTGCTCCCAGCCAAATTGGCACAGAAGCCGCTAAGGGAAATTAAAAGAAGTCTATCTGAGGCCAACTAGCCGAACAAACAGGTATTCTCTCAGTTCCAGAATAGGCAGTAACTATCCCCACCAAGGCACTGACCAATAAAGATTCAGAGCCCCAGTTCTCCCAGCTCTCAATATCCAAGCCAACGCTGATGATAAAGAGAAAAAATAAGTTGGGTACAACCGACAAAGGATAATCTGGAGGAGTCACCAGGCAGAGTATTTTAGACAACCACATGAACAGCATCACTGGGCTACCCCTCAGAAAGTCAAAATGACCTTCTCGCCAGGCGTCCAGGCCATTTAAAGTCTCTGCAAGTATCACCATCGTAGAATTACGACAGTATGACATCCATGAAGTAATGGCTGCAAGTTGGGGGTCCACCAGTAATTCACCAGTCACTAATAGAAATTTTGAAACCAAGCCCAGAACAACGGCTCCGACGTATCCAGCATCACCAACCTCCTGCAAATGCAAAGACTATAACACCGTCGAAAGGGAGATCATTCCTCTAACGAACAGTGGCCTAGTCGTCGAAGGTGAAATACGAAGAAACCCAACCAATAAATCCCTAGGAGAACGGGAAAACTCAGGCAGAGCCGCGACAACACTGGGATTTATCCCCAGTATGGCGAAAAATTCCTTATAGGTAGGACAAACCTCATCCAACCCAAAACGGAATACATGGTCTTTGGGGTACCAAAATTGTACCACCGCCATTAATATGATCCACTCAATGGGTCTGTTGCGCCACAAAGAGACTCGATGCATGTTTAAAGCATCATAGTCAACATTATAAGATCACATTGCTTCCAGGACTTCGAGGTAGTTAGCAAACTCAATGCTACTAGGGAAAGCCATCTTGAAAGACTAAGAGATGATAGGCAAGTAAATAAGAATGTGAAGGTGTGATAAAAATAATCCACCTTTACCCCTTTTTATACTTGAAAACCCTCACAAAAGACATAATCCCTGTAGAAATCGAAGGGAATCCTACCCCACAAAGTACAAAAGGCTGAAGAGGGTACCAAATCAAAACTTTGAATTGATGGGACTAGACTTGACTGCCGATAGGCAGGGCATGGTTCTTACCGATCGGCAACCCCCTATTTTTGGAGGTTTTCCCTCTTTTCCTCTTTTTTTTTTTCAAAATCAGAAACTCATTAAAAATAAATTGATATTCTCAACAGAATTTCAAAAATCCCCTTCCACCCTTGTATAATATCTAATTTTTAAAACTTCCCTTCAAAATTCCAAAAATATCTCTTTTTACGGTCTCAGCAGCAAAGTAAAAAGCGCATGTGCATGCATTCATTCACCTTTAACAAAAGATAATAAAAGACTCCATTGCATATATATTTTTTCTGTATTACATCAATGTTGCAGGAAATAAAAGAAAAGCAAAAAAACAACGGGACTGATCTCGAACCCACATTCTCTCTCTCTCTCTCTCTCTCTCTCTCTCTCTCCTACCCTTCACCCCTCTATCTAAAGCTTCCACCCCTGCGACGTGCTCTCTTTCCCCTACGACGAGACGACGCACCACCACTACCCGAGCCAGAGTCCTCCCCGAACGAAGCAAACGACACCAAGCAAGAAGGAATAGGAACCGCATCCCGAAGATGGGCAGTCACCGAAGATATCTAGTCTTTGATGTCCCTCAGCCAAGTGGTCGACACCCGAACATGCTGCGAGGAAAAGGAAAAATTAGTATCAAGCAGAAAAGATCAAAACAGAAAAGAAACCAAAAAGAGGAAAAACACATAAAGGTATATTGCAGGATGAAGGACCTCCTCTGTTAAACCCAGCTCCTCTGGATCCATCGCAAGAGGACGGTGCAACATAGGCATCATACCCCCATCAGCTCGTCGAATGTTGTATGAAGGGGTATGCAACCATAAAAAATAAGCCTCTGAAGTCGCCGCCACCGCAGACGTCGAAGGACCACCGTCGTTGTGGGAGGACCCCACTGCCCGACTCGAACACGCAAGAGGGAAAGGAAAGGCATCGTATATGCTGGGCGCCACCAGCTAACCCGTCACAAAGTCCATATAGTCATAAGGCGAAGTCGTATCAGTGTACAATAGGTAGGACTCACCGATCATCGCCACGATCCTCGCGTCCTCCTACAGCAGTCACTCTCGCCTTATAGACATAGGAGGCCTCGCAGGTGGAACCACCACTTCCTCATAAATTTGTCGAACCACCCTCTCCCGAGATACCAAGAGTGTCCAAACTCATGCGCCAACAAATGCCTCATCTTCGCCTTCACTCCAGTCACCCCCGTGTCCTGAATGGTTGTCCCCCAAGGGTAAAAGGTCACTTGAAAATCCCCAGAAGGTATAAGTCAATACAGAATCAGAACATGCAAAAGACCAAGTCTAAAAAGGAAAAAGTCTTACCCTACCACTGGTGAGGACATTCAAGACCTGACGCACTGCCTCCACAGAAAGAGATCCCTTCGACTGCCGATTGACCTTTTGCCACCGGTACAACCAGCAAAAGTCCCCAACAGTCTCATCCTTCAGAGAGATCAACTGGGTATTACACCCTATCACATCATAGAACCACATCTTCCAAAGATAAGAACCCACAATAAAAAAAAAAGAAACATAAGGAAAGTGCGAATGCGTGAAAGGAATGTCCGTAAATTAAAGAATACCTCAAGCAGATACGTGGCTCCAATAAAAGTTTACTGACAACACCGACTGAATGCATCCAGAGAAAAATAGAGGGTAGCCAAAGTTAGACTCCCCCAATCGTAGAAAGGGATGTTCAAAAACACCCTTCAAGTACGACAAAAACTATAAATGAACGACGTCGCCGCTCGATGTCACCATGAAGCCTCCCAACACCAATAAAATAAACAACCGGGCCATTTGCCTCACCAGTAGCCCATCCTCCACATCAACCACCCTACTCAGCAAAAGATCCTTCAGCAGGGACAACAGAATAGAATCTCCAGACATTATCCTCCCTATGTCACCAAGTGCCGCACGCACCGCCTCCGGCCTCACCCGCAGAGAACAATCCACCTCTATCTCCTCCCCATCACAATTCAACCCTAGTAGCTGCTGCACATCTTTGGGAGTTATGGTCATCTCCCCAAAACTGAAATGGAAGGTGTGGGTAGTATTCCACCATCTCTCCCCCAGAGAGCACAAGATCGCTGTCGAACGAGGCATCTCATCCGACGCAGATGCCAACCTCCCAAAACCCACTAAGGATACCACCCAACGCACCACAGGTGGAAGATGATCCCAAACATCCTTAAGTCTCATCGTATCACGGGCACACATGTTCTTCAAAGAGATGTCAGACTGTCAAAAGAAAAAACTTTATTAAAATTTAAGAAGAAAAGGAAAAATCACCAAAAAGAGAAGAAAGCCAAAAGTCAGGTTACTTACATAACCGCCAGGGTTCACCACCCTCGAAGAGCAATGACGCGATGGCTCTCGCAGTAAGGTCCTCTCATCCGTAACCGGCTCGAATTCGTCAAAGGAGTTCTCGCTCCCCAAAGCAAGAGGCGCCATGGCCCTCCACTCCACGTTCACCCAGTCATCAACGGCCAACCATTCTTTATGTGCTGCAGAGCTCACAAAAGTGGCCATTTTCTAAAGATCAGAATGCTAGAACGATTCGCAGAGAAAAATCACAGAAAGAGAGAAAGCAAGAAGCTATGAAAAATGAAGGGAATTCACCCCCTTTATATAGGATGCCAAGGGACACCCGATCGACACTGCCCCCCCAACCACCGATCGACATTGCCCATTTAACTTCCAAGGCAGTCCAAAAGTCCATGCCACTACCGAATGGCAACCCCCATACCATGCTGACCGGCACCCCCCTTAAAATTTCGTACAAAAACTCCTAAAAAATACCAGAAAATCCTGAAAAATCCTCAAAAAAATCTTAAAAATCCCAAGAAGGATCTAAAATATTTTCACCAAGAGAATTCCACACTCCCTCATGCGAAACCACTATTTCCCCAGCGGAGCTCTAAAAATCCAAGTGAATTCCCTCCGGGAAACGACCCTAGAGAATCTCTAAGGATCACCTCCTCTACCCCAAAGGTCTCAAACCTCCCCGAGCAATACGTACAATACCTGGACCACCTAATCACTCCCCCAGCGGAGATTTTAACATCAAATTTGCCTTTCCTCCACAGAATATCGAAAAAATCACAAGGATTTCCCCAGCAATCGGCTCCCCAGCTCATTCAATATTCCCCAATGGAACCCAAAATCCAATCTTTATCCCAAGCGAAACCCAAAATCCAATCTTTATCCCCAGCGAAACCCAAAATCCAATCTTTATCCCCAATAGAATCCTTGATTTTCCTGAAGAAAGTGCACACCTTAGTTAGGTCAGAATTGACCTCGGTCTTTGATCGTCACCTTAGTTAGGTCAGAATTAACCTCGGTCCTCGGTCGTCACCTCTCTCTTAGGTCAGAATTGACCTCAGTCTTGAATCTTCACCAAAGTTAGGTCAAAATTGACCTCGGTCCTCAGTCGGCATCTCTCTTAGGTCAGAATTGACCTTGGTCTTGGATCGTCACCTTAGTTAGGTTAGAATTGACCTCGGTCCTCGATCATCACTTATCTTAGGTCAGAATTGACCTCAATCTTCGTTCGTCACCTCTCTTAGGTCAGAATTGACCTCAGTCTTGAATCTTCACCTTAGTTAGGTCAAAATTGACCTCGATCCTCGGTCGTCACCTTTTTTAGGTATGAATCGACCTCGGTCTTGGATCGTCACCTTAGTTAGGTCAGAATTGACTTGGTCTTGGATCCGCACCTCAAGCCCACAGAATTAGTGACCCTAATTTAAGCCCGCAGAATTGGTTCTCTCAACCTCAAGCCTGCAGAATCGGCTTCTACCCGTAGAATTGGTCACCCCAACTTAAGATCACAGAATTGGCTTCAATTCGCAGAATTGGTCATCACATCTTCAAGCCCACAGAATTGGCTTCGAGCCACAGAATCGGTAATTTCAACCTCAAGCCCGCAGAATTGTCTTCAACCCGCAGAATTGATCATCACATCTTCAAGCCCGAAAAATTGGCCTTGACCCATAGAATTGGCTTCGACTCGCAGAACTGGTCATCTCGTCTTCAAGATCGCAAAATTGGTCACCCCAACTTAAGCCCGTAGAACTGGCTTCGACCCGTAGAATTGGTCATCTTAACCTTAAGCCAGTAGAATTCACTTCGACCCGCATAATTGGTCATCTCTCCAAAGCCCGCAGAATTGGATTTGACCCATAGAATCGGTCATCAAAACCTAAGCCCTCAGAATTATCTTCGACCTGCAGAATTAATCACCCCCATCATTGCTTTGGTCATCACTCCCTTTAAGACCATCCCCTGCATGTTCCTTCAAGCCTACATAGTTGACTTCGACCCGCAGAATCGATCACCCTCATCTTCAAGCCCTCAGAATTGGCTTCGACCCGCAGAATCGGTCACCCTCATCTCCCAGCCCTTAAAATTGGCTTCAACTCATAGAATTGGTCATCCTCATCCTTAGGTCTTCAAAATAGACCTCAACCCTCTGGTTATACTCTCCCAAAGGCATCATGCGATGTCTATTTGACAACTATCATTTGTTCCAAACTCACCCGCTGTGGGGCTCTGTAGACACCCCATTCTATTACCCCCTAAACTCCCCTTACGTCCCTAGCACCTCCCTTCATCACTGCAAACCCAGGTCATACCCCAAGTACCGACTTGGAGGCCATCAGAGGCTCCTAAGATCCATTTGACCAAAAGTAAAACTCTTCATCTTGATTGAGTCTAAATAAATCTTCAAAGTACACTGAAACCCCTTTCAACGGTCTATCCCGTGCGCAATTCTGACTTACCATGTCGACGAACGACCCGTTTCCCCCCGAAACTTGATCTAAAGGACACGGGTACTCCCAGGCTCCTTTTGACCTAAGTAAACTCTTCATCTCGATCGAGACTGAATGAATCTTCAAAGGGCACTGAAACCCCTTTCCAATAATTATCCCCGTGTGCAATTCTGACTTACGATACGGACGAATGATCCATTTTATTTCGAGAGGTCATTGAATTATTCTAAGTCCTGATTGACTAAAGTCAACTCCCCAAACTGGGTCAAACTCTTTGTAATGCCTAAGTATATCTCCTAACCTTTCCAATGGTCTGCCCCGTGCATGATTCTGACTTACCATGCGGACGAACGATCCGTTTGCGTCCGAAGTTTTCTTATCCAAAGGATCGACGAGCACTTTTGAGCCACATTTGACCCAAAGTAAACTCCCAAAACTGGGAGCAGTCCAAAGGACTTTCGAAGGTATCTAAATTACCTTTCCAACAGTCCACCCCATGCATGAATCGGACCAACGACTTGTGCTCAGCCACCGATTTTCCAAAAAGGCCTGAAAGACATTGCCAAACAGTAGGTCCCAGATCCTGCCTATCGACAGTGTGCCTAAATGCACCTGTCGATTGGTAGGACTAGGGATATGCCAATCGAAAATTCCCTAGGCCTATAAAAAGGAGGCCTTGACCTCATTGCAAGGAGCCTAGATTAGATAGACATCACTCCCAGCAAACCCAGAAAACCTTTCTCGAAGTCAACATGATTTCCACATCCAAATCCCTTTTCAACCTTCACTTTTCATCAAAATCGGTGAATTCATTATCCTCCATCATCATCCAAGTGCAAGGGATGCTCTCCAACATTCAAGATCAAGCTCAAGATCTTCAAGAAGGTCCAATTTTCTCAATTCTCTCCTTAAGTTCTCATAAATTCGTATTAATTTGTTTTTATTATTTAGCACTTTAATTCTCTCATCTCACGTATCCTAATATACTTTTTACTTAGTATTATCATACATCTCTTATTTTCATACAAATAAAAAACCCAAAAAATAAGAAAAATAGGGTTTGCTCATAAATTCCAAACGGGAATTCTCACACTTTTTTTATACTTTTCTCACAACTAAAACACTTTTTTTACACACACAACACACAAATAAGAGAAGTCCCCGTTTGGATTTATGGGATAAACCCCACCCCTCATTTTTCATGTGAACTACGTGGACTTTGATGCCTCCATAGGCTATGTAGGCATCTCGGGGTAAAACTCGAGACTCGAGTCCTATTCTCACATTTTCTCTCATTTTCTATTTTCTCTAAAGTCAACTCTCTTAGATTATATATATATATATATATATATATATATATATATATATGTTCTTAGTGGCGTATTATTCCACATACGTTATCGTTCCATTATAACGATCAACGCAAGGATAATCGCGTAAATCCTATTTTCTAATATTATTTCTTTGAACCTTCCTGCAGATGACTCGCTTTATCTCTCCTATGATACAAGACGAGGATTCCTATCTCCACTATATATACACATCCACACATATCACGGGGAAAATAAAGGAAAATAGCAAAACCCCATGAGAGACCGTAAGGGCGCAATGGGTGCCTAACACCTTCCGATTTCGTAACTTAGCCTCTAGACCCTTCTCGAATCATTTTTGGTTTCGTATGTATCAGTATGTCCTTGGATGCTGTCCTTCGGGATGTCTCCCTTTCTTTTGTCTGTTTTGAGTAAAATAGACTGGCGACTCTATCTCTCTACATTTTTCACCTCATCGATGACGCCGGCCGAAGTGCTCCCGAGAGGGATGCGCAGGACCTAGGATCCTCACTCTCCCTCCCGCCACGAGGATCGGGGATGGCCACACATGTGTTTGGATCCCTTAGATATCCTATCATACTTGGAGAAAAATATTAATATGTCATCAACATACAGTACCAAAAATATGAACTTACGCCCACTGATCTTGAGATATATACATGGATCAACTAAGTTTTCTTTGAAACCGAAGTTCGTAATGATTTCATCAAACTTTAGATACCATTCCCTCGAAGATTGTTTCAGTCCAAATATTGATTTCTTTAGTTTGCAGACCATGTCTCCCTGGCCTTCGATTATAAAGCTGTAACAACCCGAGATTTTTGAGACAATAATTTATTTATTTTTGGGAGAAATAAATATTAATTTAATTAGAGAATGATTAAATTAGCACTTGAGGTCAAAACTTGAAGATGTTGGAGAGTGATTCGGATGTCGATTCTAAGTGTGCCATTGTTTTCGGAAGGGTCGAGAAAGTCGAAATGACTGTACTTGGGGTCTATTTGGGTTCCGAAATATTTTAAGTTCGTTTGGCTCGAATTAAAGTTATCGAGTCATTTAAAGTGTGTATTATCATTTAAAGTTGTGTATTTTGGAGATAAGGCTTATTAAGCCTACGGGAGATCAAATCTCCTTAGAAAGAAAGAGAGAAATAAAGAGAAGAAGGAAAGAAGAAGAAAAGGAGGAGAAAAGTGGGATTTCTGGCCATTACGTGATCTCGAGAAACATTTAGACTCTACGAATTTGAGGCAAGTGATTAAAGTTGCTAGATAATTGTTGTGTACCATTTATTTCATGATTTGTGGATATCATTTCTGAGTTTTGGGATAAATTGCTAAAACCTAAATTTTGGGTAAAATCTTAGATTTGTTGTGTATATAATGGGTTTGAGGTTAGAAATTAGTTGAGGTGTGTTATTTGATGCGTATTAGAGTTATATATATGGTTGGATTAAAGAGGAAGGGTTAGAAGATGATTACAATGATTTTTGGGAAATTTGGGTTTTGGAGAAAAACAACCCATTCGTAGCTTGCTAACCAAACCGAATCAATTCGCCCCTTCCGAATCGATCTGGTAGGAAGCAGACTTTTAGGTATCTGGGGCCAAATCGATTGTCTGTTGAGACCGAATCGATTCGGAAGTGGCCGAATCGATTCGGAAATGAGGCTGTGTTGAGAGGTTTTTCTAGAGTGAGTTTCGTCTGGTTTCACTTGAATTTATCGATTGGGAACCTCTATAGGAGTTATGAGAAGTGTGTTTTGGAGACTTTTAGGGAGTTTCCCTTACGAGAAGTTATTGGAGTCATATTGACTTATTTCGAGAGAATATTGATTAGAGATAAATGCACCGACTAGTGGGGAAGCCCACTATCATTGAGATTACTATTTGGAGATAATTATGAGTTTATAAGAGAGATTTAGGATGCGTTTAGTGATAATGGGTTTTTAGAATTAAATCCCAAATGGGAAAACTTTAAAGGTTCATATGATTGATTGAACCATAATTATGAATTGAGGATAAATAATGTTGATAGATGTGCATACGGATATAAGGAATATCCTTAATATATATTAAATTGGGAGATGTTTCATAAATGATAAATGATGATCGAGGTGCATTAGGATATAGAAATATGCTCAACATAAATAGAATTGAGTAATGATTCATACCAAAAGAAGTGATGTGTGGATTTCAAGTGAGAAATAGTATAGTGTATGCTAAGTGGGGAAGATTGTGTGAGCGATTATTGACGAAGAGTATATCGAGAGTAAAATATACTAAATAATGAGATTATTTCATTTAAGCCTAAGAGCGTAATAAGAGTATGAAAAATAGTGTGATATATATACCTTGTGTGATGGTATAAATTTATATGATGTGGTGATGTATGTATATCTTGTATGAATGATATATATATATATATATATATATATAAGTGAAGCATACCCCCTCCTAGCTATCATGGGAAGTTGCGCGATGAGGGTGAGCGCCCTGGCTTGAGGAGCAGGGTGTGGATATTCCCCAGGTCATAGCGTCCATTTATTATTGTATGGTAGTTTTTTATTAGGGGTAAGACGTGGTAGGTATGTTTCGTCTCATTTTCAGGGGGAACTATGACCGCTTCCCGTACATAGTGATATGGTTTTACCAAGGCGGTGTGAGATTCCGATCGTTGGTACCCATGATGATATGTGAGTAATTCCCTGGTAGATGATAGCATTGAAAACCTGCATCCTCGAGTTATAGCTCGTTGGGATGGTTATTATTATACTTGTGTGAACAGTATATCAATATGATTATGTGAAATCATAATTGTCTCTAGAGTAAAGAGACATAAGAAGATTGCTTGAATCTCATTCCGAGAGATTTTATCCAGACTTAAATTTTGATGAATCAATTATGATAAAATGAAGAGAAATTAATTATGAGTATATATAATACTTTGGGTATTGAGGGCATAATGGACCTCAACGACCGACATTGCCAAGGAGTAGTGTATCGGAGGGTTCCTTGTTTGGATTTCGCTTGTGGGACGTCCCACGCACGAAACGCAGTGCAATGTTGGGAGTGAGGAGAAGTTAGTCCTTAGTGCTCATATATCTATATTGTTATATATATCATCGATCGATAGTGCCAAGGAGTAGTGTATCAGGAGGGTTCCTTGTTTGGATTTCGCTTGCGAGACGTCCCACGCACAAAACGCCGTGCACTATTGAGAATTGGAATTAATAAATTAATTAATTGGGTAATAAGAATTTTTGGGTTATACGCGTCATGCATTGAGGGCATAATGAATCTTGATAATCAATATTGCCAGGAGTAGGGTATCGGGAGGGTTTCTTATTTGGATTTCGCTTGCGAGACGTCCCACGCACTAAACGCATTGCGATATTGAGAATTGGGAAAAGTTTAGTCCTTAGCACTTAGATGCTAATAACTCATATATATATATATATATATATATATATATATATATATATATATATATATATATATATATATATATATATATATATATATATATATATATATATTTATTTATTTATTTATTTATGTCATTAGCTAGAATATGTGAAATTCTAGAAAAAGAGAATGCTTATGTATATTTTATCTGCTTAAAAAGTGGGTAAATATTTGAGATTAATAATAGTAAAAGTTGAGGGTTATGATTAAGATGGATTTTAGATGAGTATAAATTGGGGATAGGTTAGATTATTTGCCTAGATAGATTTGGGAAATTATTTGGAGATCTTGTGCATATGTTTAGTGACGCGCTTTAGTTGAGAGGTGAGTTGGATTTTATGGAGAGTGCGACTCCATTTAAATCATGTCATAATGCATTTATAATTATTATGAATTTTAATGCACTTGCTAAAAATGTTTTTACACCTCGGGCTCTGACCCGTTTATATTTTCTCTTGCCACGTATATATATTGTATTATTTTAGATGTTCCTCCGCAAGGACGACATTGATGGTATCCATCTAGTGTATTTGTAGAGCTGTGGCAGTAGCGGACTGTTGCTGTATTTTGATATTGTTGATTCCTATCTTTGTGTATCTAGACTAGGATTCAGTTTGTATATCGGGTTTATACCCAAGTGTTGTAGTGTAGAACTTTTATATTTTTTTTTCTCAGACTGTTGTATTGTCTGTGACCTGACAGCATATTCGGGTATTTCATTTTAGAGATCTTGTTGTACTCTTATATCATTCTCTTTTATATTAATTAAGCATGTGTGTGTATCTTATCTGGATTAGATGTTATGCCATTGGTTAGTTGTTGCATGGTTTGTTTTAATAATGTTTTTAAATAAAATTTTTGATACCCTCCTTTTGTGGTAACGAGTAGTTAGCCTTGTTTATTTTAGAATCGTCAGTAGATGTTGAGAATGATCCAATTGAGATTCCTGATTATTTTAGTATAGGGCTGGCCACCTGTTATTATTTTAAGCATGGTGTCACAGGTGGTATCAGAGCATCAGGTTCTAGTGTCCTTAGGATCTGTGTGGGTTACTGCGATCTTTCGTAAGCATTCATGATGTAGAGCCCTATTATTAGGACTGTTGTGTTCATACGTCCATATTTCTTCTGTGATTAGAAAACTTTTGAAAGGCGTTCTGATATAATTATTTGTGTTTCAGATGTCACTGAAGCGAAGTCGTTTGGGCAGGGCAGATAAAGAGGCTGAGAGTTTGGAACCCCAAATTCCTCAAAGGACTATGCCAACAGATGAAGTTGCTAGTATTGTGGCACAAGCAGTAACTGCTGCCATTTCTGCGATGGCGCAACAACCTGCAGTTCAAGCAGCCCAAATCCATTGAGGACCATCTTTGTGGGAAAGAGTGTGGGAATATTTTAGAAAGGGACATCCTCCAGAGTTTTCAGGGGGAGTTGATGCGATGGCTGCAAGTTAATAGAAGAATAGTATGCAGACGCACCTCCGTATGGTTGAGTGTAGTGAGGTGCAGAAGCAATTTCTAGCCACCTTTAAGTTAACGGGGGTAGCTCTCCAATGGTGGGAGTCTGTCACCACATTAGAACAGAGATATACATTTCCTATAACATATTTTTAGGAACTCTTTGATCGAAGGTATTTTCCTTCCCCTATTTAGAAGGAATTGATGAGGAAATTGATGGACGTGTTTCAAGGAAATAGAACGGTGGTCGAGTATGAAGAAGAATTTACTCGATTAGCAAATTTAGTACCTGATGAGGTAAATACGGAAGAGAAGCGAATATCAAAGTTTATGCGAGGTTTAAATGGGCAAATTTGGCAGCATTTGTTAGGGAACCCAGCGTTAGTGACTTTCGTCGAGGTAATGAATTCGGCACTGTTACAGTGTCATGAATATCGTCTTCGTTCTCAAGGGAGTAAGAACTTTGGAGATTCGGGTTCATCAAGTAGGTTTGGTAGTGAGAATACCAGTAATAACAGAGAGTATAATCCGAACTATAGAGGATCGCAACAGCGCTATGTTCCTCAAGATGGGCAAAGAGGATTTGCGGGTAAATGCTTCTTTTGTAAAGAATTTGGTCATAGGAAGAGAGATTGTCCTAAAAGAGGTAGGGGACCACATTTTGAGGAAGTTTTAGAGGTGCAACCCTTACAACAGATTCGCGGTCATTTTAGGCCAGAGGACTTTGTGTGGGAACCCAATGATGAGGAGAGGCAATCGGACTAGAGAGGTATGATATAAGTTAGTTTTCTATGAGAATAAGATTATGCTATATGAGGTTTTGGGGAATATCGTATGGGAGATAGTTATGAGAGAGTAGTGTTATAATCCTATTATGTATGGAATGACCCTAAAGGGGATGTTGAGCAAGTGAGGCTCTTATATTATTATCTTTTGAGAGAATAGACTATTTTATAATATGCTCAAAGAGAGCTATAACTTAGTTATGAATGTAAGAATTGTTGTTATGTATTGAGTAGTAATGATAAAGCTACTTATTTTTTTATAAGTCGTGTTAGACCTATATATTTGTTGGATTCCAGTTATGGAAGAGCCTAGTGAATGGCAATATATATTAATATGTTGTGAGAGATTACTACTGAAATGATTCAGAATTTAATAGATTGTTGTTGAGCGAGAGATTTTAGCTCATAATTATGCTAATTTTGAGAGATATATATTATTATGAGTATGATGATTATTAAAACCTTGTGTCATGGGCATAAGGTATTTTATATAAATGTCGAAAGACATAAACCATTTTTAAAATAAACTGTTTTCAAAATGAAACTTTTTATAGGCCTTTGGGCCATATCAAAATGATTTATACAAAAATATTTTTTTTAAACTCTAGTCCCGATCTAACAAACTCGCAATCCCCGACATCGCTACATATTAGTGTAGTGGGAGGGTTCCTTGTTTGGATTTCACTTGCGAGACCTCTCCCGCATGAAAGTAGCAAATGTCAGGAATTGCGAGGAGTTAAATCTTTGGAACTTTCCAAATTTTTGTACTATTTATATGCTAGTATAATTTCTATATATTTCGAGTTATGGTACTATTGAGGCAAGTGAAGCCTAAATTTTGTTTATACGAGTAAAGCACGAATAAAGGGTGTATGGGTTCCCAAGTAGTTATAATTGGTTTTATAATAAATTAAAATAATTCTTCGTGAGAAGTGGCAGGTTTGGGTATAGTGTTAGAGAGGATAAGTGTAGTAGAGACTAGCGGAGCTTTGGAGTATTAGGCTTAGCTTAATTTCGAGGACAAAATTCTTGTAAGTGGGGAAGTCTGTAATAACCTGAGATTTTTTAGACAATAATTTATTTATTTTTGGGAGAAATAAATATTAATTTAATTGGAGAATGATTAAATTGGCACTTGAGGTCAAAATTTGAAGATGTTGAAGAGTGATTCGAATGTCGATTCTGAGTGTGCCATTCTTTTCGGAAGGGTCGAGAAAGTCTAAATGACTGTACTTGGGGTCTATTTGGGTTCCAAAATATTTTAAGTTCGTTTGGCTCGAATTAAAGTTACCGAGTCATTTAAAGTGTGTACTATCATTTAAAGTTGTGTATTTTGGAGATAAGGCTTATTAATCCTACGGGAGATCAAATCTCCTTAGAAAGAAAGAGAGAAATAGAGAGAAGAAGGAAAGAAGAAGAAAAAGAGGAGAAAACTGGGATTTTCGGCCATTACGCGATCTCGAGCAAGATTCAGACTCTACGAATTTGATGCAAGTGATTAAACTTGCTAAATAATTGTTGTGTACCATTTATTTCATGATTTGCGGTTATAATTTCTAAGTTTTGGGATAAATTGCTAAAACCTAAATTTTGGGTAAAATCTTAGATTTGTTGTGTATATAATGGATTTGAGGTTAGAAATTAGTTGAGGTGTGTTATTTGATGAGTATTAAAATTATAAATATGGTTCGATTAAAGAGGAAGGGTTAGAAGATGATTAAAATGATTTTTGGGAAATTTGGGTTTTGGAGAAAAACAACCCATTCGTAGCTTGCTGACCAAACCAAATCGATTTGCCCCTTCCGAATCGATTCGGTAGGAAGCATACTTACAGGTCTTTGGGGCCGAATTGATTCGTTGGGGCCGAATTGATTGGCTGGGGCTGAATCGATTCACTGTTGAGACCGAATCAATTCGTAAGGGGCTGAATCGATTCGAAAATGAGGCTGTTTTGAGAGGTTTTTCTGGAGTGAGTTTCGTCTCGTTTCGCTTGAATTTATCGATTGGGAACCTCTATAGGAGTTATGAAAAGTGTGTTTTGGAGACTTTTAGGGAGTTTCCCTTACGAGAAGTTATTGGAGTCATATTGACTTATTTCGAGAGAATATTGATTGGAGATAAATGCACCGACTAGTGGGGAAGCCCACTATCGTTGAGATTACTATTTGGAGATAATTATGAGTTTATAAGAGACATTTAGGATGTGTTTAGTGATAATGGATTTTTAGAATTAAATCCCAAATGGGAAAACTTTAAAGGTTCATGTGATTGATTGAGCCATAATTATGAATTGAGGATAAAAAATGTTGATAGATGTGTATACGGATATAGGGAATATCCTTAATGTAAATTAAATTGGGAGATGTTTCATAAATGATAAATGCTGATCGAGGTGCATTAGGATATAGAGAAATATCCTCAACGTAAATAGAATTGAGTGACGATTCATACCAAAAGAAGTGATGTGTGGATTTCAAGTGAGAAATAGTATAGTGTATGCTAAGTGGGGAAGATTATGTGAGCGATTATTGACGAAGAGTATATCGAGAGTAAAATATACTAAATAATGAGATTATTTCATTTACGCCTAAGAGCGTAATAAGAGTATGAAAAATAGAAGAATGATATATATATATATATATATATATATATATATATATATATATATATATATATATATAAGTGAAGCATACCCCTCCTTGCTATCATGGGAAGTTGCGCAATGAGGGTGAGTGCCCTGGCTTGAGGAGAACGGTGTGGATATTCCACTGGTCATAGCATCCATTTATTATTATGTGATTGTTATTATTAGGGGTGAGGCGTGGTGGGTATGTGTCGTCTCATTTTCGGGGGTAACTATGACCGCTTCCCATACGTTGTGATATGGTTTTTACCGAGGCGATGTGAGATTCCGACCGTTGGTACCCAGGATGATATGTGAGTAATTCCCTGGTAGATGATAGCATTGAGAACCTGCATCCTCGAGTTATAGCTCATTGGGATGGTTATTATTATACTTATGTGAACAGTATATCAATATGATTCTGTGATATCATAATTGTCTCCAGAGTAAAGAGACATAAGAAGATTGCTTGAACTCATTTCGGGAGATTTTATCCAGAATTAAATTGTGATGAATCAATTATGAGAAAATGAAGAGAAATTAATTATGAGTATATATAATACTTTGGGTATCGAGGGCATAATGGACCTCAACGACCAACATTGCCAAGGAGTAGTGTATCGAGGGGTTCCTTGTTTGGATTTCGCTTGCGAGACGTCCCACACATGAAATGTAGTGCAATGTGGGGAGTGAGGAGAAGTTACCCCTTAGTGCTCTATATTGTTATGTATCTCGACGATCGACAGTGCCAAGGAGTAGTGTATCAGGGGGTTCCTTATTTGGATTTTGCTTGTGAGACGTCCCACGCACGAAACGTCGTGCAGTGTTGAGAATTGGGAATAATAAATTAATTAATTTGGTGATAAGAATTTTTGGGTTATACGCGTCATGCATTGAGGGCATAATGAATCTTGATAATCAAAACTACCAGGAGTAGTGTATCGAGGGGGTTCCTTGTTTGGATTTCGCTTGCGAGACGTCCCACGCACTAAACGCAGTGTAGTATTGAGAATTGGGAAAAGTTTAGTCCTTAGCACTTAGATCCTAATAACTCATATATATGTAATTATATATATTTATGTCATTAGCTAGAATATGAGAAATTCAATAAAAAGAGAATGTTTATGTATATTTTATCTGTCTAAAAAGTGGGCGAATATTTGAGATTGATAATAGTAAAAGTTGAGGGTTATGATTAAGATGGATTGTAGATGAGTATAAATTGGGGGTAGGTTAGATTACTGCCCTAGATAAATTTGGGCAATTATTTGGAGATCATGTGCATACGTTTTGTGGCGCGCTTTAGTTGAGAGGTGAGTTGGATGTTATGGAGAGTTTGACTCCATTTAAATCATGTCATAATGCATTTATAATTATTATGCATTTTAATGCACTAACTAAAAATGTTTTCACACCTCGGGCTCTGACCCGTTTATATTTTCTCTTGCCTCGTATATATATTGTATTATTTTAGGTGTTCCTCCGCAAGGACGCCATTGATGGTATCCATCCAGTGTATTTGTGGAATTGTGGCAGTAGCGGACTGGTACAGTATTTTGATATAGTCGATTCCTATCTTTGTGTATGTAGACTAGGATTCAGTTTGTATATCGGGTTTATACCCAAATGTTGTAGTGTAGAACTTTTATATTTTTTTTTCTCAGACTGTTGTATTGTCTGTGACCCGACAACATATTCAGGTATTTCATTTTAGAGATCTTGTTGTACTCTTATATCATTCTCTTTTATATTAATTGACCATGTGTGTGTCTCTTATGTTAATTAGATGTTATGTCGTTGGTTAGTTGTTGCATGGTTTGTTTTAATAATGTTTTAAAATAAAATTTTTGATACCATCTTTTTGTGTTAACGGGTAGTTAGCCTTGTTTTTTTTCCGAATCGTCAGTAAATGTTGAGAATGACCACTTGAGATTCCTGATTATTTTAGTATAGGGCTGGTCACCCGTTATTATTTTAAACGGGGTGTCACAAAGCCTTCTGGTTGACGCATATTGACTTTTTCTTGTAAGTTTCCATTGAGAAAGACATTAAAACTTTAATTAACACATAGTAAGATTTAAATACGGTACAACATTAAAATAAGATGCTCATGTGGGTAGTCATCACATATTTTTACTTAATACCATTAATGGTCGTAATATTCAAAAGGCATAATTGAGTGATGTATCTATTTAATTTCAATAAGGTATCTGTGGATATCCTTGGTTTACACATGTACCAGCACTCCTTAATTGTTGATTCAACATATGATTATAGTATACCCATGGGCAACTAATTGATATCTGCTAAATAAATAGATTTAAACATTATAATGGCAATAAATGTCTAATTTGGAACTTATAAGCATTCCTTAAATGTTTATTCAACATATGATTATGGTATACTTGTGGGCAACTAATTGATATATGTTAAATAAAAAGATTTAAACATTATAATGGTAATAAATGGCTAACTTGGAATGAGTGATATATGTTAAATAAACAGATTTAAGCATTATAATGGTAATAAATGGCTAACTTGGAATGAGTAATAATAAGTATCACTGTGGTGATACCTAAATTTAATAATGCAATTGCATTCACTTAATAAATTAATATGAATACTTATGCATATTTTATCATAAAATTCCAAAAACCAGAAAATTACATAATTGTAAAACTCTTGAATAGCAAAAGGTGTACAATCTAGAATTTCATAAGTCTAGAATCCCAAAAGGTTAGAATTTTAAAAAATCATTTGTTGATTTAACACATGATTATAGTATACATGTGGTCAACTAATTAATATGTGTTAAATAAAGAGATTCAAATTTTGAGAATTTGAAAAGACATAATTTCTAGAATTCCAAAAGGTTATAAAATTTTGAAAATTGCAAAAAACAAATTGATAATTTAAAGAATTGTAAAAGGCATGGTAGCGTGAATTCCAAAAGTCATGGTAGCATGAATTCCAATAGTTGGTAGCATGAATTCCAAAAGTCATAATAGAAGGAATTCTAATACAGATAATATCATGAATTCTAATAAACATAATTCTAAAAGACATGAATTCTAACAGACATAATTCTAAAAGACGTGAATTCTAATAGACATAATTCTAAAAGGCATGAATCCTAATAGAAACAATTATATTAGAAACGAATTCTAATAGTCATAATAGCTGGAATTCTAATAGACATAATAGTTGGAATCCTAATAGACATAATGCTAAAAGACATGAATTCTAATAGTCATAAGAATTCTAAGAATCTTGAATACTAAAATCATAAGAATTCTAAGAGCCATGGATACTAAAAGTCAGAAGAATTCTAAAAGACGTGAATAAGAATTCTAAGAGTCATGAATGCTAAAAGTCATAAGAATTCTAAGAGACATGAATAAGAATTCTAAGAGTCATGAATACTAATAGTCATAATTTCCAGCAAGTGGCCAAGCCATAATTTTCAATATATATGTAGTGATTTATACCATAAAATATGGAAAAATAGTTTATTTTTCCCCAAATGGAAAATTTTTAGTCATCACTACAATAACATAAATAATATTTTGAGTATCACTCTCCAATTTGCAAAATTGTAAAATCAAATTTTAAACGAGAGTTGGGTCTTATTGAGTATCACTCTCCAATTATAAGCGTTGACATTATGATCAAAAATGGCAAAAATGCATTTTTGAAGGTCTAAACGATGTCAAAACGCAAAAGTGTGGTGGGGCTTATTGTATACAATAGGTTTTGTTTATTTCAACGTTTCCAGTCGACCATGTTAGTTTCAAAATTTTTTAATCAAGTTTTGACCTTTCACATTCCGATAGCAATAACATCATTATCTATTTTGATGGAAAATCACATGTTCTTAACATCAACTCTGATACCACATGTAAGTTATATTTTATGCATGATTCCCAAAATCTTTGAACAGTATGATAATCACATCAATAGACATGTGAAAAGAGTAATTTTATTTACCTCCTTTCGACGCCATGCATTCAGTCCCGTTGTTGAATGTCGTCGTCGATTGTCGTCGGTGTGATCGCCTTAGCAATCCTTTAAGGGAGAATTTAGCTTCTCTCTCCTTGCCTATAAACCTTTAAATGTTTTTTTTGTGTGGATGTCTTGGATGCTCTTTTGATGGAGAAAAGGCATCTATTTATAGGTGGAGAGAGGGCCAAAATTCCAAAGGTGAATTAATCTAAACCGTCCATCAAGGTAGAGATTAAGCAAAATTTCATCTCCTTTTTATTCTTTATTTCTTATGGAATACGGACCATTTGTAAAGGATATAACATGTATTATTTATTAAAAATGGATTAATAAAGACCACATTTCAGGGAAGGAAATAAACCAAAGGTTAATTTAATATTTTCCTTATAGAGATCTCAATATCCATTGGAATCAATGTTGGGGACGCCAACAAATGGGTAGTCTTGAATCGCAATTCAACCCTATAAACGCAATTATTTTTAATCTCAGCCCAAAAGAGTTCTCTTAGATGATAAAGATGGTAATTGATGAATCATATATCCTTGGAATTTATAATTTAATAGGACCTCTCAAACTCACACGAAAAATCAAAACAAAACTACGGTTTTGTGTTAAACTAGGTTCCTGCTAAAAAAAACCTTATTAATATGCAAAAGCATTAAATATGGCACAAAACATGACCTTAAAAATTGAGTTTCTCATACAAATGAGATGACTCTTGTACAAATAAGATTCTTTGTATGAAGATTAAAAAATTTGTATGAGGCTTTATACGAGGGTCAAAAGATTTGTACAAGGACTCTTGACTAGCTAATGCAATTCTCGTACGAAATTTTCTTGTTATGAGGGAATCTCGTATGGAATTTATTTTTAGGAGGACCATCCCATCCTAAGTTTACTTTGTATGATTTTTTATGTAAAACAACGTATTCCTTGTAAAAAAAAATCGTGTGCGTAAATCACCAGTTAAAAAATTGAAAATTATTTTTCATGTCAATCCTTTATTCATAAAGAAATAAGAAACTATGAAATTACTTTTACCTTATTAAACCTTGTGTACCAAAACAAAGTGTGAGGTTCATCTTAGTGCAAGTTATCACATGTTCAATTCTTCGACACAAACACATGACTCACCTAAACCTACGTTTTGTATATCTAGAATAAAGCCAACCAAACATGGATGTCCTTACAAAAAGTGAGGGTTGTAATCAAATGAATCTTAAATTTTGAATAGTCCATACAAATTATTTCAAATAAAAATACATCAAAAATTTATAATGCCTTTAAATGTGTTCTTGAGTCTAATTTTATACTTCTTCTGCTTTTCACCCAACATTCTACAATATTAAATGCCATAGACAATGATTGGTGTTAACTAAACAGTCTATTTAAAAAAAGAATTAATTAATGACTTGTGGATATTGTTAGAATAAGAGAATGACAATAGAATTGTCCATCCGACTGGGATAGTATTAAAAAGGCATACAGAGTATTTCACAGTCGTAAAACCAAAAAATAAGTTAATTAATAATTACCTAGATTGACATTGTGTTTAAAGGAAAAACCTCGAGAGAATTGGTATGAAGAAAAAGAATAATTCTAGGATGATTTATCATTTTGAGTCATTTTTTGTGACTCGCTAATACATTACAAATGCTTTGGTTGGTGTTTGAAAAGGTAATCAGTGGATTTCAAAATTTAAACAACACAATTTAATGTGTTAATGAGTCATAAAAACTGAGTTTTCATTTAGTGGTATAAGGTTGTCATTGGGATAGTTTTGGGGGTGGATTGGGTTTGGTCCCCAGTTCGATCCCCGACATTATCAAAATAATGCTTGGCCAGCGGAAGTCACGAATCGCGAATGAGGATTAATTGAGGTGCGCGCAAGATGGCTGGACACCTCATGGTATGCTAAAAATAGAATGAGTTGTCCTAGAATTAAGGATGAAGAAAATAAGATGCCAAAAGGGTAAAGTTACCTCAGCTAATTAGTCGATGGAACGTGGATCGCTTTAGCTGGGGTAATATCCTAATACGGATAAGTTCTTGGTCATGGGTCTCTAAATTGTTGATAAAAAATTCTTACATCCCCAAAATGATGAAAATGAACATGATTTCTAGTTTTATAATCTTCAATTACCTAAGGGAATGTCAACCCTACATGGAAGAATAATTTGTGTGAGTAGTTGGATAATAACAAGAAGTAAATATCCTTTTAATATAAAGTGCTTCTACCGTGACTTAATTTTTGACATAATATTTTGGAACAAACTGACGTGTCGGTTTGTCGTTGGTTGGGTTTTAGGTCCCACTGGTGTGGACCCCAAAAATAACCAATAACAAATTGTCACGTCAATTTGTTCCAAAAAATTATGTCAAAAATTAAGTCACAATAGTATTTTTGTTTAATATATATGCACACCTCTCACAACCGAAGGATGTTAATTAACTTATCCTCAATTATCTCTTAATGAAAAGTGTTTTCATCACTGAAAGATTTCTCAATTACTACAAAATCTTACCTTTGACATTTTTTCTTGAGAGATTCATAGGTTGACAAGAGCTCATGTCTACAATCTAGAGGTGGTAGGGTTGCCAATATTTCCTATAGATGGCTCTAAATTATAGGAGAGGTAAACCCTTTAGAATATAAATTGTTGAATATAACCTTAGTGCATTATAAGGAAGATGAATAGCATTCGTGTAGAGCTTCGTGGTAATAAAAAATATGAAAAATAAAAAACACGAATAGAGATAATATGTAGTACCCCCAAATTTTGGGTAATTGTTTAATTGAAAATTATTTAAAAAATAGTTTTGCATTATATATATATATTGGATTGTGTTTTCAATTAAAGGGAATTGTTTAACTTGGATTTGATCATTGAGTGTGTATCATAATTGTTTGAGTTTAAGGTTGGATTAAGGTTAAAATCTTAAAGGTATTTATGTATTTTTTGCTAGCTTAGTGGGCAAGATATGAGAAACTCAAGTGCAAAAAATGGTAATTATTTAGTTAAGGTTTACATGAGTTTGAATTATTCAAAAAGCATTTACAATGGGATTCAAGGGAAAAGGGAGGATGGAATATACAACGCTAACCAAGAGGCAATGGAAGACTTGGGGGTTGCTATAGCATCCTAATTTTATGTTATAGTAGGGTAAATCCACTATAGATGGGTATTTAGCCGCTATAGTGGGGTGCAATTAAGGCATGCAGCTTATTTTAAATGGCATTTTTTTTACAAATATGAGAAGATTCCTCCACTCATCCTCAACCTAAAAATCCTAAACTTTATGTTTTAACCCTAGCCCTTACCCCCCGTATCTCCATAACCAAACCTTGACATTTGACTTTTTGACTCGGGAAAATTTCAAGATCATCTTAAGATGGAATTTCTTAAGAGAACAATAAATTTATTCATGGTACTATCATAGTTGATTTGAAGAGGCTTTTCAAGATGGATTTTTAATTTGAAGGAAATGGAGTTTCAATCTGTTTTCATTTTTTACTGAAATTTAGCAATTCGAGACAGGGTTTGTCCTCTAATGGATTTTGAATTTTTTATGCATGTTCACCCTTAATTTTTCACATGCATTCATGCTACGTGTAACATTGTTATATGTTGTACATATATATTGATCTTTGTAAATTTTACACACATGATGATACTTTCATGTGCGTGACAAATAGAATTGGAATTTATATTAGATGATTGCATTTTAGGTAGAATTTGTACGATTATAATTTTTGGAAATTTAATCTTGTGAAAGATAATTTGAAAGATTGATCATATTTTGATTAATGTTAATGAATATTAAGCATCCCTAAACGAAAGAACCCATTGAATGGGATGTGCCTATAGAGTGCGATGTGTGGTAAAGATTCAAATAAACTCGTAAAATCCAATTATAAACTTATTTAACTACAACCAATTTTAAGACAAGTTAATTCAGCCCTTAAAGATACATCTACGTGTGTGTGTGTGTGTGTCAAACCAATAAACACAAATACGCTAACTCACATATTTCAGGAAAAATCACCGAAGGGCAAAACCTTTTATTTCACTATGAATTAAATTGTAATTTACAATCATAATGAAATTTATAATATGTTTACCTTAGCAAACCTACATAGACACACCGCTTAGAGTCAGTAATGTATTCCAAGAAGCGAACCAACATGAACCGTAGTCCAATCTTTAGCAAAGGAACACCCTCAAGTAATCCTCAATGGCACGCAGTCAATCAACCCAGTACTATAAAAGGCACCCAAATCAGTAGCATAAAATTCCAGCAAAAATATGTCTAGAGTTCCACAAAACAATTCACATAAAATTATTTGGGATTTTGTAAATTGAAAAACAAAAGCTTTGAACCCTTAAATGGGAGAAGGAAACATACTGCACAAGTAGTTATCGAAAAAGTTATTTCTCAAAAATATTTCTCTTTTTGTAATAATCTTCTCGTTGCCTAAAATAAAACACTGACAACCCATTATATAGCAATCATTGAGGCGGTGGCGTGTCAAGTAAAAAAACAGTGTCGCTCGAATGAAACAGTTATCGCTCGAACGACGACATGATCTCGCTCGAACGAGACATGTATCGTTCGAACGACACAGTGATCCTGCTTGAACGATTAGCATCTCTCTTGAACGATCAGAGCGTCAATCCCGAGGTTTGCCATCAGACTTAGAAAATAATTCAACCTCATAAACAAAACTCCTTTCAATCCTTCTGTACGAAGCAGTTTCATATAAACACAATTTTTGAAAAAATATCTATAAAAACTTTCAAAACCATTTTTTATAATTAGAAAATATTTTAACCTTTATAAAAAACATCCCAACACTTTTAATATGAAATGCAAATGGAACTTAAACATATTTTTACAAAAATTATCTCGTTGGGTTTGGATGTTGAAGAACACTTGTAATTCGAATCTGTCTTTTCAAGCTTTGAACTCGACCTTTTCTTTGATGACTTGTAGCGGTATACGACATACATAATTATGATGGAAATTTATAAAATCACATCCTTACAAATCTCCCCATATGTCTATGCCGGTGCAAAATAAAAAACATCCGAATTATCAAAAAAATGACCTATACAAATTTACCTTATCAAGAACTCAAAAGTGGTAAGATAAAATGTTAAGTCTTAAAACTTTGCTTCAATAATCAAATCTTCAAGATTTTCTCATCAGGGTATGCAACATAATGATCTTTAATTTTGTACCTACACATATGAGACAAAGCAAATACCTTGGTGATGCATCGAAGTTTGAAATGATAGAAGAATAGATCAATCAATACAATCAAATCTCCCCCACAATGCGAAAACTCCCCCATAATTCATTCTCCCCCTTTTTATTTGTCCGAAATAGACAAGGAAACGAATAAACAAAATAAACATGGAGTTTTCACGACAAAAAAATGCATAGAAAATATGGATCAAACTACGCTCATGCAAAGAGTAACCCAAAAGCTTGCACACACTATTTTTGATTTTTTAATTTTTCATACAAAAATTGCAAAAATAATTTTACAAAAATCACACACCCTGAATTTATATTAAGACAACCAAATCATGGATACAGAATATATGGTTGTGAACATATTCAATAGGTAAATCAATGCAATCAAACATAACATATGTGAACGATGCATAGGTGTACTCCTAACGAATGAATCTCAAAATCGTCCTTAAGTGTCAAAAAGTGTTGAATTTAAATGACATTGACTCAATCCATCAACACATCAAAGTCAAAAGTGATTCCCACACCAATAATGTCTAAAACTATCAATACTTTTTCGAGACCCTGTTAGGACGTGCAAACCCGTTTTTCATTTCTTTCCAGCCAAACTCTCTCATAAATAATAATCGTTATTATTTCTTTTGAGGTGGCCCCTTTTGTCATATTTATCTTTTTATCACCTTTAAATATTTTTGGGCTCTTTTAAATGGTGGCTTGCACGACGAGTTAATTTTTAACTATCGCGGACCTGTCTCGTGATTCACTCATCATATTTTTTGCAATTAAATTCCTGATAATACACAGTTTTTACATGCACTACTTCCATTATCAAGTTTTATCGCATATGGTTCATTTTAAAGACAGAATTGAGATGACAACACCTGGACCAATATGAGATAAACAAGTACAATAATAAACAAACTCTGTGCAAGTGTGCATTAAGGAAACTTATGAGTCAAATATGTAGGTAGTAACAAATAATCACATCTCAATAACTCCAAACATTGTAAAGCACAAAATGAAATGATGACGCATATCAAAACAATATCAAATCGTCACAGGATATGGAATGAAATTGTGACTCTGTCATCCTAAAATTCCATTGATATACGGTGTAAAACAAAATACAAAACTCTTTTTGAATTTTTCCAAAAAATTTATCAAAATAAAATATGTTTGTATTTTTCAAAAAATTTTAAAAAATAAAAACTAATACAAAAAGTACACATGTCATAAAACTAGCAAGAATATAACACGAAGCACAACTAGTGTATGACAAACATGATAACACAATCATCTATACGATATAGCAAGAGAAGAATTATGTGCAAACAATCGAGAATCAGCTAGTTTAACATCAATTGTCTTTAAAGTGATTTTCTAACCCAAATAGGTGTGTAACGATGCATGGATATTTTGGGAACCAAGGGAACACTAGACTTCAACTTCCTAGGACTTTTTCGAAGATCAAAACAAAAACACCTAAGGTGACATTTCCTACCACAATGTGAACATGTGTAAAACCGTTGGAATGACACCTACGGGTTGACATTTTCTAATGTCCTTGGGATTTATTCCCTCTAAAACAAATAATGGCCTTAGTTGTAACACTCGAAACATGATGAGCTACTACAATTGCTACCAACACTAATCGAGTCTGTCAAATCAATTTTTATCTCCAAATTTTTTTACTCAAACAAAGAATTGGACTCTTTCAATTTCAGGTAATCCTTCTCTAATTTTTTAATAACTCCTAGAAGGTTATCACATTCATTCTTAAAATACACACACTTATCCCTAAGAGTCTCCTCACGTGCCACAAACTCATCGAGTAAAATATTTTTATCCACTTTGGCATAAACACAAATCCTAGAATTTTTAAAGTCCTCCAATTCTTTTTCTAAAAATAGGACTTTATAATCACTCTCCTTTTTGGATTATTTCAAATCATTAAATTCATTGTCTAAAGAAACAAATTTCTCATGATAAAAATCTATTTGATTTTGATCCATTCGCAAAAGATCTTTAGAGGATTTAAAATGATAATTTTCTTTTTCCAAAAAATCAATTCTTTTGGCCAACGTCAAATTCAAACTATTTAAATCATCAAAATTCCGAATCGTGTCATCAAAGGGGGCATCCGATTACATAAGTGCTCCATCGAAAAAATTGCGATTTTTCACAAAATAGAATTTAAAAAAAAATCAATATCACACAATTTTTGCGAAAAATAGGATTCCATAACAAATTAGTGAAACCTGTTCTAATACTAATTTGTAGAGTGCGATGTGCAATAAAGATTCAAATAAACTCGCAAATTTTAATTACAAACTTATTTAATTATAGTCAATTTTAAACTAAGTTAATTCAGCCCCTAAACATACAACTACGTGTGTGCATGTGTCAAACTAATAAACACAAATATGTTAACTCATAGATTTTAAGAAAAGTCTCAGAAGGGTAAAACCTTTTATTTCGCTATGAATTAAATTGCAATTTACAATCACAATGAAATCTTCAATACATTTACCTCAGCAAACCTACATAGACACGCAACCTAGAGTCAACCATGAATTCCACGTATCGAACCCACACGAACCACAACCCAATCTTAAGCAAAGGAATACCCTCAAGTAATCCTCAATGACCCGCAGCCAATCAGCCCAGTAACATAAAAGGAACCTAAATCAACAACATAAAATTCTAGCAAAAATATGTCTAGGGTTCCACAAAACATTTCACATAAAAGTATTTGGGAATTGAAAAACAAAAGCTTTGAACCCTTAAATGGGAGAAGAAAACATACTACACAAGGAGTTATCGAAAAAGTTATTTCTCAAAAATATTTCTCTCTCTGTAAAACTCTTGTCCTCGCCTAAAACAAAACACTGACATCCCATTATATAGAAATCATTGAGACAGTGGCATGTCAGGTAAAAAACAGCGTCACTCGAATGAAACAGCTGTTGCTCGAACGATAGCTTGATCTCGCTCGAACGAGACATGTGTCATTCAAACGACACAGTGATCTCTCTTGAACGATTAACATCTTGCTTGAACGATCAGAGCGTCAATACCGAGGTTCACCATCATACTTAGAAAATATTTCTACCTCAAAAGCAAAACTCCTTTCAATCCATCTGTACGAAACAATTTTATATGAACATAATTTTTGAAAAAATATTTATAAAAACTTTCAAAACCATATTTTATAATTAGAAAAATATTTAAACCTTTATAAAAAAATATCACAACACTTTTGATATGAAATGCAAATGGAACTTATATATATTTTTACCAAAATTATCTCTTGGGCTTGAATGTTGAAAAACACTTGTAATTCAGATCCGTCTTTTCAAGATTTGAACTTTACCTTTCTTTGATGACTTGTCCTGGTATACGACATACATAATTGTGACAGACATTTATAAAATCATGTCGTTACTTTTCCGTTTGGGTTGTTCCCCTGCCATTTTTCTCATAAGTTTTGTTACTATCATGCTTAGGTTAGTAAGACTTTGCGTAGGACAGTGAGTGTGTCGTCTTTAGTTTGTGTCCATGGTATGATAGGAGGATGAATAGTAATGTGGCAAATAATGGTTCATTCCATACCAAGAGATGTGTAGTATGGATCATGTTCATGGGTCTTGGCAAGTGTATGTATACACGGTGGAATTATAGTTATGATTGTGATTCTTAGTATTTAGTCGGGGTTTCAAATGCGAACAGTTGATATATTTTGCATATACGAGTATGTGTAGACAGTTTGGAGCATTATATGACATACTGAGCTTCTGCCTCACCCCACCTAGTTTTATGTATTTTCAGGAGCTGTGAAAACATCCATTTTATTATTATCATTGATGTGGAATTTCGGATTATCATGGTGAGGGGACGATTTAGTAACATCTATATGCTTTGTTTTATAATTTGAAAACAATGTTGTATAGTTTTAATTCATTGTTAAAGCGATGCTCTTTCTTTGTAAAAAGAGATCTTAACATTAATGAGAACAAATATGTTTTATTTGTTCAAATTATGCTATATATCTTTTGGGAATGATTTTATTTAGCCATTAGGCATTGAAAAAGGGTTTTAAAAACTTTAAAATTGGCTCGTATGTTTTTTTATCGCATCAATTTTTCTCATGGTGGAACACAATGTTTATTGTATCCATATATATAATACATATAGTTTGTAGTGCATAGCAAGTACACATACCGATTTTTTTAAAATAGTAAAAAAAATATGTTCGAGTTGAGTTTTTTGTTGTAGTATTTAAACATTTCAAGGGACCCATACAAAAAAAATCAACTCAAAATAACATATTCTGCTATTTTAAAAAAATTAGGCACACTTCAAACCTTTGAAAGCACTTTAAAAGTTGTGAAAGTTCGACCGATTTTTTTAAAATAGAAAAAAGATTATTTTGAGATGATTTGTTTTGTGTGGGTCCCTTGAGTCTTGTGATTATGTTTGATATTACATGAAAGCGCACTTTTATTTACGCAATATAGCATTCCCGCTCCCGTTTCTCCCGTTTCTCTCTATATTTATTCTCTTATATTGTATTACCTCTATATGCCATATATGTCTTATGAAAGGTTTATTTGAGGTTTCATAAGTTCATTGAGTTAGCTTCGCGTGGCCATAGATGGCACACCATTCCATATACAAATGGCCGAGTTATTGCCATTTTCTCGAAGTTCCTTAGTCTTTGAACCTAGTGAGGATTATATAGGGGCTCGGTCAACCTTGTGAGGATTAAGATATTTGTTGTTCCTTTTATTTATTTTCTTTGGATTTAAATCCACTAATTATTATTAATAGCAAGTGGATTTTTCTCCTAGATTTTTCATTTTCATGGGTATGTAAAGTACTATTCATCATCTTCTTTAATTAGTTTAACACTGTCTTAATTCGTTTTATTATTTTCTTTATTTCTTCATTCCATTTAAAATTGTAGTTAATCTTTAAAATGCTTTCTAGTTAATTAAATTGAGTTAAGAATTTCGAGCTCACCTTGGGCATTTGGTTGCCTTGATAATGGTATGATAATTATGTTGGATTTTAATTGATCAATGTTTCTTTGTTTTAAACCTAGGAATCTTAATGGGTTATATCATGTATACACAATATTTGTGACCTTTCCTGTGTGATTTCGGGAATTTTTTTGACATTAAACTCATTTAAGTTTTCATGAAGATTTAGGAGGTAACAACTCTAGGTTGAGTTGATTTCATAAACATAGTTTAATATATGAAAATACTTGTCTTTCCATGTAACCGTTAATGCTAAATATTCCATTGTGAGGGATATAATTCTCAATCTATAGCTTTCATTATTTTTAATTAAATTAGTTTAAATAATTGTATAGATTATATGTAGTTTAAAATGTTTTGAAATAAGAATCATTATTTACACTTTTATTTGTGAAATAATAAGTTAATTGAATTCTAAGCACGTTATATATGAATTCGATACCCGAACTCACCATTATACTTATAAAACAAGTGTAGTTAAAGTTTAACTGTTTACGTTGAGGTGGTAAACCAAACAACGATAGTGTCCTTACACTACCACTCGATTTTTCCTGGATCAAAATATCATCGATCGATCGCCCCCACCCAAAAGACTACAGGCATTGCATGATCAATTGACCACCTCGTGGATGAATATTTTTTCGACACTAATTTCATAAACCTATAGGTTTTTCATGTCGCGATCGATCGACCCCCACCCCCTAATCGATCGATCAAACTCCTACTTAAGAAAGTCATTTCCTTCCAATTTCATACAGGCCTTCAAGGGTCGATCAATTGTGCTCCCCATTATTAAGCCACTTAAGTTGCAAAGTAACCCCTCATTCTCACTTTTCCCTTATTTCATACCTTACCTGAAAATTCTTATTTCAATCCCTCGATTTCCATTGCTCATCTCCCACCCAAAATTTCCTCCTTTAATCCATTTTTAAGCATTCAATGCATGCAGTCTTCCTATTTACATGGAATTCTTGGTGTTTTTCTTAGTATTTTCATAATTTTAGGGCTTGATAGGTTTGTTATGGTATACTTATTATAAATGTAATCTTTTCACCATGTACACACATTATGTATAGTTTACATAGTTATTGTGTAGTGTTAGGTAATGAACCACATCATTTGGATTTGTTGTGATACATTTAGACAGTTTTGGGGATAACGTTTTGATATTGGTCCCAATTTCAATTTATGTGTACAAATGATACATTCTTCTCATCAATTAGGACAAGTTTGTACAATTATTGTGTTTGTTAATGAATCGAATTGTTTGGGGGTTATTAAATTTCATTTATGTAAAAATTGTTCCAACATGTATGTACCTTATCAATCCTAAACTACTGTAATTTTTTCTCTTCATGAACACATATTATGACATATTATTAAGTACGTTCATGACTGAGGGTTGCGTGTTGGTTTAAATGTCACCCACCCCCATTTTCACATTGTGCACACCAAGCGTTTGTTAACATGCCGAAATGGATTTTTAATCTTCACTTTAGCACACACTTGAGTGTTTATCACACTTAGTTACAATTTGACACATTAGTCGACCGATATGCTCCATTTCCACTTATTTACCTCATGTTCGTTAATAAATTTTTACAATTCATATTGTTTTGCCTAATTACTATTTTCTAGGTTGACGTTCAAATTTTTGAGTCGACTAGGTGTGTGTGACACTAAAGGGTCTCGATGGGTTTATGTGTGCTCAGTATCAGGATTGGTATCACGATTACTTTCAAATGCTACGGCCATTGGCTTTCACTTTCCCATCGATTTTGTATCATATCCTGGATGAAGCCTGCACTACCTAAAAAATTTCAAATGGGAGGCGTTCCTCAACTCGAACGAGAGGATTAATGAAGACTTGGTGAGGATATTTTATGCCTCATTTATGGTGGTTAAGGGGAAGAAAATATCATATATGGCCTATGTGAGGGGAATGAAAGTTTCTTTCATTTGAAAGGATTTATCTTAATTTATGAATAATGTGGATAATCCTGACACATTTGTTAAAGTCGAATGATACGAACACCTTTAAGTGGTACCCTTCGATCAAATATTTGTTGCTAGGCTACATTTGGGAGAAAAAAGTCTTTAAGTCGGTGTACATAACAGATTTACCATGGTATCTACATTACATAAATGTGCACTAGTTCATGGTCGCATTGAACTGATCATAAGTTCTTCACAAGCATGTGGCCTTCCTCCATGCACTATTAAATGATAAGATCAATATCAATTTTTTCAATATTTTCTTAGGAATTATGTATGCCTTGTCGATCGAGAGGAAAAGAGCTTCTTTCTATCATTTTCTGTGTAACATCCTGACCCGAATTTATGGGTTACCCATAGTCAACCTGGTCCAACCCGGACGTTAGGTGTGAAATGTAATGAACAACCTATATAATGACTACAATATTTTTATTTTTTAATTAAAGTTTCACTTGCTTAGCATGCGATTTCGATTTCAAATCAAACTACGTGAGGGACCCATGGGGAGTAGCCCAAAGTCCAAGAATACAGAGATACTAGCGTAATATAAAAGAGAGTACTTACCTGTATAATGCTCTCAAAATATGAAACCGCACCTATCTTATCGTAACAAAATGAGGGAGTGAGCCGAATGCTCAGTGCGAAATATACAAAATGAAGTATATAATCGAACGGCAAAACGAAGACACTAACACGGTATGCCTACGTGCACATACAACTATATTGTATACATATAAAGACATACATATACATATAGTAAATGAAAGAAACATTTTTACTTCCGAAAATCTTATTTATCCAGATTATTTTATCTTAATATTGTAAAAGACTTCATTTTTCTCATTTTGACATTTGGCCCTTTATTAACCCATACGGTTAAATATTATAAACAATTCCACTTGGTTTGATCGAAATCCATTTCTTTACTTTCTTTATTCAATAAATCTAATTGCACTTAAAGGCTACTTTTATAAGAAAATACCATTTCTTTTTTACCTTATATTCTTCACACTTTTAGCCCCTTTTTCACACACTTTGAAGATTAGAATTTCTACTTTTCTTACTTCTTGTTTAAACCTAGCAAAGCCTAATTTAAACTTATTCACATATTTATTATCAAAATATTACAAGTTTATATGCATGAAAAGATGGATTATAAATCCTAAAATCCCATTAAATGGGTTAAATATACATTTCATTCTAGAAATGCACAATAATAGCAAAATCATGCTCTTTAAGACATAAAGAATTTTTAATTTCTTAAAACTTAACAAATGTCCATTTTCCCTAAAATCTCCATTTTTGCAAGAAAATTTGTTTCACAAATTTTTTTCATAAAATAACAATTTTAATACTTCAAAAACTTGAAATATTTACTCATCCTTATTTGCAAAAAAATGGCATTTTACCAGCATTTTTATTCCATTGAAATGTTTAATACTAATCTAATAGAAATCATCATTTATTCATGTGCATTTTACTTATGTAATCTAACAACAAGACCACTAATAATGTACATAGAGTCTTAAATACTACGGGTAGATTTTCCACCTCGAAAGACTCAAAAAGGTGCAGAAGGAGAAACCCCAACTTTAAAGGTGGTCATAAAGGGGTTAACAAACATATCCTCCTTTAATTCTCCATATGTTCTTCATTTAAGCTTCCAAGCTAAAAACCCCTTCACATTCTCTTCAAACTCGATTAAAGTTTCAATCTCCATCTTCAAGAACCCCCCCAAAAGATCCAAAAATTCGTAGCTTCACTCAGCAATGGAGGAAATGGGTGTAGTATACTTAAATATGGTGGGATACTAGAAGAACAAGGTGGGTTTTGGGTGGTGAAATGGTGGAATAGTGGAGAGAGGTATCCAAATATGGTGGAAGACCACATCTCTCTCTCTCTCCATCTTCTTCCAACTACAAAATGACCCAAATGAACCAAACCCACCCTTATAAAAACCCTTAAAACATCAAAAATGCCATTTTGCCCAATCTGGGCTCACTAAAGCTCGACAGCTCAACGATCAAAGGGCCATAAACGTGACAGTGCACAAGGGCAATCTGATATAAAGTTTTTGAAGCATGTCATTTAAATGAAATTGAGCCTCATTTGAATGCCAAGTGCATCTGATTTAATTTGTGTCTTATAACGACCTTCAAGTGGCCCATCAAAGTGGGACATTGGGATCTCATTCGAAGCTCGTTCGAACCCCTGCTTCTAACAAGAACTAAATCTCATTTGATCATTTCCTTCTAACAACCTTTAAACGACCCCTCTTTTCCCTTTTCTTCAAAATTCCAATTTTTAACCACAATTTCAACAATTATCATTGAACCTTCAAAGTAGACAAATAATAATAGAAACCCAGTAAAAATCATCAAAATATCAATGTCTTCCTATTATTACAAATCATGCGGGGAAAATAAAATAAAATATCAGGGGGTATTACTAACTTCCCTCCTTGGGAAATTTCATCCCCGAAATTCTCGACTTGTCAATCCTTAAAACTATGGGATTCACCAAATTTTATTCCAAGACATAGAAATCCTCTAAGACAAAATCATTAAAGTCCTCAATACTAACGTCACATTATGCGCACTCATACGAAGTTTTTCAGCGAATGATTAATCATATGACATGATCTAACGCTCATAATTTCTCTAACCATGAGCTTCACACAACTGATTTCGAGTCTCCACTCGCTTGATGATTATGTTCAAATAATTCCTAGTACTACCTATTATAGAAACCAAGCATACTAGTGCCTCTGTAGACACCCCATTCTAGCCCCCCCAAACCTCTCCTTAGGTCCCTAGCACCTCCCTTCATCACTACAAACCTAAGTCATATCCCGGGTACTGACCTAGAGGCCATCGGGCACTCCAGGCTCCGTTTGGTCAAAATTCAAACTCTTCAGCTTGACTGAGACTGAATGAATCTATAAAGGGCACTAAAACCCCTTTCCAATGGTCCGCTCTGGGCCCAATTCTGACTTATGGTACGGACTAATGTCTATTTTACTCCGGAAGGTCATCGAACTCTTCCAGGCCCAGATTGACCAAAGTCAACACCACAAACTGAGTCAAGATCTTTGAAATGTGGAACTACATCTCCTAACCTTTCCAACGGTCTACCCCATGCACGATTCTGTCTTACCATGCGAGCGAACGATCCGTTTGCGTCCGACAGTTCCCCATCCAAAGGACCGATGAGCGTTTTTGAGCAACATTTGACTCCAAGTCAACTCCGAGACCCTAGAGTAGTCCAAGGAATTTCAAAGGTATATGAATTAACTTTCCATCGGTTCACCCCATGTATGATTTGGATCAATGGTTTGAATTTTATGACCATTTTTCTGAAGGAACCTGAAAGAGACTGCCAAACGACAGGTTTCAAACCCTACCTATCGGCAGTGTGCCTAAAAACTCCTACCAATTGGCAGGACTAGTACTATGTCAATTGGCAATTCCCTAGGCCTATAAAAAGAAGGGCCTGACCTCATTGCAAAAGGGACCCAAGATCTGAAATCCATCACTCTCAGCAAATTCTAAAAACCTCTCTCGAAGTCAGCGTGATTTCCACATCCAAATCCCTTTCCATCACTCACTTTTCATCATATTCTCATCAAATTTGGTGAATTAACTACCCTTGATCATCACCCAAGTGCAAGGGCTTCTCTTCAACGTTCAAGATCAAGCTCAAGATCTTAAAAAAGGTCCAACTTTCTCAAATTCTCCTAAATTCACATTGAATTGTTTTATTACTTATCACTTTTATTCTCTCCATCTCACATATCTTAATACACTTTTTATTTAGTATTATTGCACATCTCTTATTTTCATATAAATAAAACCCAAAAAATAAGAAAAAGAGGGTTTGCTCATAAATTCCAAATGATAATTCTCACACTTTTCTCATAACTAAAACACTTTTTTTACACACACACACACACACATATAAGAGAAGTCCCCGGTTGGATTTATGGGACAAATCCCACCCCTCATTTTGCATATGATCTACGTGGACTTTGATGCCTCTATAGGATACGTACGCATCTTGGGATAAAACCCGAGACTCGAGTCCTATTCTTTCCATTTTTATTATTTTTCTATATTCTTTAACTTAATTCTCCTAAAATCTATATATTTATGTATACATATATTTGTTCTTAGTGGCGTATTATTACACATGCATTATCGTTCCTTTATAACGATTAACACAAGGATAACCACGAAAATCATATTTTCTAATATTACTTTTAGGAACATCCCTATGGATGACTCTCTTTATCTCTTCCATGATACAAGTCGATGATTCCTATCTCCACTACATATACACATGCACACATATCATGGGGAAATAAAGGAAAACAACAAAAATCCATGAGAGATCGCAAGGGAGGAATGTGTGTCTGACACCTTCCCATTTCGTAACTTAGCCCCGAACCCTTTTCGAATCAATTTTGGTTTCGTATGTATCAATATTTCTTTGGATGCTGTCCTTCAGGACAGATCCACCTTCTTTTGTCTATTTTGAGTAAAATAGACTGGCGACTCCATCTTTCTACATTTTTCACCTCACATATCGTCGACAACGGACAAAGTTCTCTCGAGAGGGATGCGCGGGACCAAGCTTCTCTCACCGCGGAGATGACATCCCCTCTCATCATCTCTCTCCCTTCGCGAGGATTGGGGGTGACCACAGTCGCGATTCCACTGGGGACTTTCTTTAAGAGGGATATACTCTATTTTCATAGGTGTTTTATTTTCTTATATATTCCCCTACTTTGCATGTTCCCCTTTTTTATGTGTACCTGATGCTTATGCTTCTATTCACACACTTGTAGAAACTTTTCCATGTACAACTCGCACCACATGAACCTAGGATCACGTGTATCCACATGTTTTAAGCATCACCCATCCATACTTAGTATACCATTGGTACTTGTACTTTGCTCCCTGTTTAGCATGGTCAAGAAAGATACTCTCATCATAAGATACTAATAAGATAATCATGCATGATTCACACGACGTCACCAAAGAGCATTGGTATCCAGTAACTGGAGGGTCACTTTGTGATGGGCGCTGGTCCGGCAGGGCGTAGTTAGCCTAAGCGACATGACTCTCACCTTCCATTGGTCAAGTACCTTTGACGTATATCGAACTGTTTCCCCTTATCGTACCGTTTGACCGAAGTCATAACGGGAGGTATATCACAGGGAAATCATTTACGTAGGCCGAGTATATTGAATTCTCTCTCACACGTACCATCCCCACGAGGTATATAGTGAGGCAATTCACGTATACTCAGGTATATCAATTGGCTTATCCACATGTACTGATTGCCCTCAAAAGCAAGACGTATATCGTGAAAGCCATGCCAAAGGGGGGAACCCTTTCCAATTCACCCAACCAACTACATACCCACATATAGGTGTCAAAACTAGGACACATATGTGATTGTCGATTTCGACCCAAAACTCTGCCGAAATTCTGGGTTGGCCTACCATCCAAATTTTCACACATTTTTAAAATGGGACCCTGCCCGTGAGCCTGGTCACAAGTCCAACCATGGCTTTGCATATGTTAAAAACCCAAATTTTCCAGGCTCGGGTACCGTCCGACACTTCACTTTTGCATATAGGTGAATTCAATACAAGTGAGAACATAATAAGTATAATAATCATGCTGAGACCCGTCTCCGAAAAAAAATCTCCTTCTTTATCAAAAAAATCCAAAAACATTTCTCCCTTCCTTATCAAAAAAATTCCAAAAACATTTCTCCCTTCTTTATCAAAAAAATCCCCAAAACATTTCTCCTTTCTTTATCAAAAATCCTAAAACATTTCTCCCTTCTTTATCAAAAATATCCAAAAACATTTATCCCATTTTTATCAAAAATCCAAAAATATTTTGTTCGTCAATCTAAATAAATGTCAAAAATATTTTCATCCTTCTTTTTTAAAAAATAAATCCCATTTTTACGCCTTCTCAGGTCGATTGAACGCCCTTGGCCTGGCTCCTTATAGGCTTCGGTCTTCAGTCAACTCACCCCAGAGCTTCGTCCGTTCCCATGCTACTTCTTTCGTGTCTGGAATCCATTCGCTTTCCATGGAGAATACAGATCAAGTACCCATTGTGCAGCCAGATCTGATGGCAGTCTTAGCTCAGCTCGTGTCCAAGATTGACAACCTCCAGACAGAGGTCTGAGAGATGCAACGAAACTAATTTCCTATTCCTCCAGAGCTCAAGGCCCTATTCCCTCGTGCTATGGGTCCACCCGAGCCTATCTGGGTTCTCAAAGAGTATCATAACGCTCCACGTGCCCTCCTACTAACGGGTCGCTGCCTTCCCAGCTTCCTATGCCAAGCCTTGCCCATACTGGGTTTAATTTTCATATGATCATTGAAGAGGAAGAGTTGAACAAGGTCAAAGAATATCTCAAGATGCTAACTAAGAAGTTCGACCAAGTCAGAATCTCTAGAAATTACATGGACTACATCCACATGTCTCCTTATCCTAAGGCGAGGTTACCCGAGAAGTTCAAGATGCCAAATATCAAGAAATTCGAAGGAAGTGAACCCCCGATTGTTCATCTTCATAGTTATCACCGTTCTATGACTCTCCTAGGGTCTTCTGAAAAAGTGTTAGCCCAATTATTTTAACAAACTTTGAAGGATAGCACCCTCCGATGGTTTTTATCTCTTAAGGAGTCCAGAATCCATAGTTAGGAGGATGCAACCATAGAATTCATGTCGTAATATAAATACAATGAGGAGCTTGAGGTCACCCGCCGTGATTTAAATAGGCTCAAATAGAATTCTGGGGAATCAGTCAGTAACTTCATATTCCGATGGAGGAAAAAATCAGCCACCGTGACCAATCGGCCATCCGAAGAAAAACAAGTCAAGATAGTGAAGAATAACTTCTTACCCCATGTCCGAGTAACAATGGGAGGACAATACTATACCCACTCACGAGCTCTCAGAGAAGGCAGAGTAGAAATGGAGGAGGGTCTTGCTAAAACAAAAGTTGAACCTAAGAAAGTGTCCGGACATTTCACTCCTAGAAAATATGATGAGCCTGTCAGTGCTGCAGTCCCAACCATCAACAACATTTCTCAATAAACCACCTCATGGGAACCAAAACACCGCCTTATCCCAGTCCAAAAAGGAATACACCTAGCTCTATGATCCCCTCTCCAAAGTTTATCAATCCCTGTTAAGATGAAAGCTCATCAAACCCTTGGACCCCCATCCATTGCCAAGTCCATTTCCCAGAAACTTCAAGACATATGCCCACTTCACGTTTCACGAGACTGATGGCCATGCCACCGATTAATGCTTTCACCTCCAAAACATAATCCAAGGTCTAATTTACCGGGGAACCATTACCCCACCAGCCAATCCTAAGCCAAACACTACTCACAACCCAGTCCTAAATCATGCCAATGTTATCTTCCTGGTTTAGAACCCATAATTTGATCCCTCAACACAAATAACACCCATATACTCTCCCGAACCTCTCCAAAATTGCCCATATTTACTCCTACACCCTGTTAGCCTCACTGATCAGGCACTGTCACTCCTTACCAAAGCAAGCATCGATGTCCGTACGCGTTCTAAAAATAAAAGTATGGAATTATGAGAAGTACTAAATCAACTCTTAGAGTTTGGGCTGAAATTGACCTCACAGATGACCATTGATTGCCAGAGGTTTAGTACGCTATTCTTGGAAGCATGAAAATGGGCTCGAGAGTTAGACAATTGGGTAGTACTAACCGACGAAGTCAGCCTAGATAACGTTGTCCTGATCATTGTAAAATTATTCAGACAAACCAATAATATTTGTAGCATAACCGAGTTACTTGATACTCTGAAGTTACAAGGTTGCCTGGTCCCTTCACCCTTACACCTCCCCGTAAAATGAGAGAACCTGTACGAAGAAGCCATTGAAGTTTGGAATAAATTAACTTTACATGGAAAGCCAGAATTTTTTCCACCGGATGGGGGGAAGAATTTGGAGATTTAAACGAAGAGCAAGCTTCAGAGAAAATTGGCTCGGTTTTTGACATGTGTGGGATGATATTATTTGAAGAACTCCTCATAGAAATAAACAAGGTGGTTGAACAACCTTAGATTGACGAGGAAACGGGATTCATGTTCTTCTCTTTTTTAGTAAATTACATGACCATATCTGGAAGGCATTTCCAGGTCCCCAAGCTTACCACTAGCCAATGACAAAGGGAAGGGCATTGAAAACCTTCTTAGGCCACAAATGACCCTCGAGGAAAGCAAGATCCTGGATTAACTGAAAAAATCAAGCTAACATCACTCTACGGGGGCTTTTTATTTCTTCCCAGCTACACAGAAATGCTTTGATCAAGTTGCTCACTGGACCCACATTTTCTCCTCCCACCACACCAGAAGAAGCGATAAATTTAGTCGAATCCCTGACCTCTACCCAAATGCTATCCTTTTTCGAAGAAAAAATCCTCAGAATTGGGTCAAACCACAATCATGCACTCAACATCTCCGTCGAAGTTATGGGAAAGATCATACCACTCTCTTTTGTCGATATTTGATCCGCCTTGAATGTCTGCCCATTAAAAACTTTCAAATGCTTAGGACTGAAGGAAAGTAATCTTGCTCCAACCTTCGTTGCGGTGCGTGCCTACGATAATACCCATCAGGAGGTGATGGGATCCCTAAAACTTGTAATAGGGGTTAGTCTTATAAACCCTGTCGTTGCATTTCAAGTTATCTACATCCCAGCTTGTTTCAATCTATTGCTCGGACGACCTTGGCTCCACAGTATCAAGGGTGTGTCTTCCTCGCTCTATCAGAAATTGAATTTCTTCGTCGACGGATGAGTCATCACCATTTGGGTGACGATGATAATGCCGAGGGTACAAGTACCAACAATCCAATCCTTGAGATACATCACGGGTCAAATGATATGATCTTATCAGTATTCCTATTTGAGCCACTTCTACTCCTGGTAGGGGATGATTTCAAATAAAGGGTTTATCAAGAACACGACCCTCATGGCAAAGTCAATGTGATTCAGATGTTCAGAAACATGCACTTCATGCCCGAACTGGGGCTAAGACAAAGACAGCAAGGGATAATTGAACCCATTGAATTGAAAAAAGCTTTCCCTACTTGTGGTTTGGGGTATCAACCATTAGACAAAGAGCTCAGAATGATCCGCTAGTCTCGACCAAAGAGAAGATTAGATTGCATCCAGACTATCCTATGTGATTCCTTGAATGGACGATTCATCAAAGATGGTGAAGACTTCCCATTTTGTGGCTTTTCGGAACCATGGTATGACCATACAGATAAGAAGATGAATCCTGGAATGGAGATATTTTTCCAAGACAGCTACCCATGGGCCAAAAATTCCTAAAATAATGTACAACCACTCATCAAAGATGTTGCAGATTCCGAGGGAAGTGACTCCGAGGATTTATTTGAGTCACAGACACTGGGGTTGGCACTCTGCATGGTTCATTCAGATACTACATCACTGGATCCATACCACCTGATTAAAGTTGCTGATACACCTCTCCTCAACTGGCATGCTACACCAGTTCTACCTGTTGAAATCCCACCTAACCCCAATATTTACCCAATCTTTTCTTCTGGTGTCTATCCTTGCTCAAATGTAATCGAGACCTCCTTTGATGAGGTTCTCAATGCTGTTTTTCCTATAAATGAAATAAATGAAGATTTTGAGTATCTTTTTGTGCCTTACATTAATTATTTAGATTCTAATCAAACTTTTGATGATGATGATTTTGTAAATGAACAATTCTTAACTAATCTAAATAAGGTTAATAACAAACAACATAACTGCGTTCAAGTTAATGAAGAAGAAACTATTATTGTTAACTTCAGTTCTAGTAGCCAACTGTGTGAGATTAGGATAGGGGCTACCCTTGACAAACATAAGAGCGCACAACTCGAAGATTTACTAAAGGAATTCGTGGATGTCTTCCCGTGGTCCTATGATGATATGCCCGACATTGATCCTAAAATAGCTTAACATGAGATCCCCACTCTCCCAAATTACAAGCCAATTAAACAAAAGTTGAGAAAGCTCCGCACCGAATGGTCGCTCAAAGTCAAAGAAGAAGTGGTCAAGCAACTGAATGTGGGCTTCATTCGCGTGATCGAATATCCCACATGGCTAGCCAATATAGTGCCTGTACCGAAATCAACAGGGAAAGTCTGAATGTGTGTATAGTACCGGGACTTGAACAAAGCCTCTCCAAAGGATGACTACTCGTTACCCAATATCGACATGATCATGGGCAACACAGCCAGTTATGCTCTTAAGTCATTCGTCGACTGGTTTGTCAGATACAACCAAATCAAAATGCACCCATGTCACCAAGAAAAGACCGCGTTCATCACCCCATGGGGAAACTTTTGCTATACTATTATGCCATTTGGTCCCAAGAATGTTGGGGCTACCTGCCAGAGGGCTTCCACAACCGTCCTACATGATTTGATTCACAAACAGGTCAAGGTTTATGTGGTTGATATGATTATCAAATCAAAAACTAGAGAAGCTCATGTCCCCACCCTCTAAAAGTTCTTCGAACGATTGCGATGGTATTATATGAGACTCAATCCACATAAATGTGCCTTTGGGGTTACAAAGGGAAAACTCTTGGGATTCATGGTCAGTGAAAATGGGATAAAAGAATATCCTTCCAAGATTAAAGCCATACTTGAGATTCCACCTCCCCGAACGGAGAAAGAAGTCTGTGGTTTCCTTGGAAAATTGCAATACATCAGCCGGTTCATCAACCAACCAACCTCCATCTTCGAACCCATTTTCAAACTCCTCCGAAAGGATTCAACTAAGGTTTGGAATGAGGCCTTCCAAGAAGCTTTTGACCGAATCAAACAATTTCTGACCCAACCTCTGGTACTCATGCTACCACAACTTGGTCTCCCCTTGCTCCTATACCTAACCATAACCTACACTGCAGCTGGGGCTTTGCTAGCCCAATACCTTGAAGATTCCCGCAAAGAAAGAGCCATCTATTATGCCAGTTGCAAATTGACCGAGTACGAAGTCAACTATACTGCTTTAGAGAAGTCATGTGTCGCGCATGTTTGGATCACCTAAAAGCTACAACACTACAGGCTTACCTTCCCCTTCAAACTTGTATCTCGAATGGACCCTATCAAGTACCTGCTTAAGAAACCCGCCTTATCCTACTGAATGGATCGATGGTTGATGCTCCTAAATGAGTTTTATATCATGTACATCACGCAGAAAGCCATGAAAGGAAGAGCTATATCTGACTACCCCCATAGAAGAAGCTGATGTCTGGATCTCCGAATTCTCAGATGAAAACATCCTTTGCGCCGCTCAAAACGACCTTCGATGGCACTGCAAAAAAAAGGGATATGGCATTGGAATACTTTTGATCGCCCTAGATGACTCCCACACTCCCATCACTATCAAATTAGATTTCCCGTTCACCAACAACATGACTGAATATGAGGCGTGTACGGGAGCCCTCAAAATTGTTCTCAAGAAAGGAATTCAATGCCTAGATGTCTACGGGGATTCCGCCCTCATCATCGGTCAAGTGCTCAGAAAATGAAAAGTCAAGGACAAGAAACTCCAACCCTTCCATGCCCACTTAGAAGAACTAGCCTCCCGATTCCAAGACATAACCTTCCACTACTTACCTTGAGCAAGGAATAACCTAACCGATGCCCTTGCTACCCTGGCCTACATGGTCGACATTCCTGAAGGAATAATAATGGCCCCCTTACTAGTTCAAAAGTAAGATAAACCAACCCATTGCTACCACATTGAGCTCATCACTGAAAAAGATCCTAAGCTACCCAATTGCTGGTACTATGATATCTGGAACCTCCTCAAGCATGGTAGGTATCCAGAAGGTTCCAACCAGAAAGACCAAGCAACCTTCCGAAGATTGGCTGCCTAGTACATCATCTGCCACAAAGCACTATTTAAGAGAAACTTCGATGGAACTCATCTACACTGCATCGCAGGGGATGACATTGAAGAGATAATGCAGAAAATCCATAGAGGGGAATGAGGGACCCACATGAACGGTCACATGCTTGCTAAAAAGATCATCCGACAAGGCTACTACTAGACCACCATGATCCAGGATTGCACTGCCTATGTCCGGATATTCCTCAAGTGCCAACAATTTTCGAACCTTCAGCACCTGCCTCCATGATAATTATACAACATGACTTCTGCCTGGCCATTCTCCACATGGGGTATCGACATCATAGGACAGGTTACGCCCAAGGCTTCCAACAGGCATAAATTTATCCTAGCTGCCATTGATTACTTCACCAAATGGGTCGAAGTTGAGTCATACGCAGTTTTGAACGCCAAGAAAGTGGCAAAATTTATCAAGAAGAACATCATCGGCTGATATGAGGACCCGCATAAGCTAGTGTCAGATAATGGGTTGCATTTCGAGGCAAAAGTCACAAAAGTGGTCAACGAGTACAAGATTCAGAGACACGAGATTTCGAGAACGACAGTTCATTATAACATATACTTGAACAAAAGGATTATACATTCCTTAGCGATCGGTATAAATAATTCAAAATACAAAATTCTTCAAAAGGCACAGTTGGATGATCAAAAACTTATTTATTTCACTAATAACAAATTATAGTGCAATTACATTAGAAAAGGAACGGATAATTCCCTTCCCCCTACCTTCCTAAAAAGCCAAATAAATTCTCAAATTTATTACCCATTATAAAAAAAACTCTCAAAGAGTCCTACCCACAGCTACCAGAGGAGCTCGCTCCGTCATCATCTACATCCTGGGGTCCCCAAGCTTCCCCTGCCTGAATAGAGTGTCATGGATGCTCCATGGACTGATAAGCTCGAACCAACCTCGGAGAAACTACCACACCTCCCTCCATGGTATCAGATAAGGCAAGACATCTTTGTTCTGTCTTCACTAACAATATCTTTATGACAACTCTTCTCCACAAATGCTTCTTATAATCCCTAGGGATGTGCCAAACTCTCCCAACAAACTGAGAGGGACGGTTCGATGGATGTCGACTCTCCCATAAAGAGCCAAACTGCATGCATAGATGCTCTGTTAGATCTTCTACCGGAAAGAATTCTAGTGTCCGAGGTGGCACAATCTGCTCCCAGCCAAATTGGCCCAGAAGTTGCCAAGGGAAATAGAAAGAGGTATGTCTAGGACCAACCAGTCGAACGTACGGGTATTCCCCCAGCTCCAGAATAGGCAACAATTATCCCCACCAAGGCACTGACTAGCGCAAATTTAAAGCCCCATGCTCCATAAGCTAGTTCTCTCAGCTCTCAATATCCAGGCCAACACTGCTGAAGTGGCGCAAAAAGAAGTTGGGTACAACCGATAAAGGGTATTTCGGAGGAGTCACCGGGCGAAATATTTCAGAAAACCACATGAACAGCATCACAGGGCTACCCATTAGAAAGTCAAACAACCTTCTCGCCAGGTATCCAGGCTATTCAAAGTCTCCGCCAGTATCACCGCCGCAGGATTGTGACGATATGAAATCCATGAAGTAATGGCTACAAGCTGTGGGGCCACTAGCAGTTCCCCAGTCACCAGTAGCACTTTCGAAACCAAGCCCAGAACGAAGGCTCTGGCATATCCAGCATCACCAACCTCCTATAAATGCACAGACCGCAGCACCACCGCAAGGAAGATCATTCCTCTAGTAACCAAAGATCTACCCGTCGAGGGTGAGACACGGAGAAGTCCAGCCAATAACTCCCGAGGAGACCGAGAAAACTCAGGCATAGCAGCCACCACAATAGGATTTACACCCAACATGGAAGAAAACTCCTCATAAGCCGGACAAACTTCTTCCAAGCCAAGGCAGAATACATGGCCTTCAGGGTACCAAAATTGTTCCGCTGCCATCAGCATGTTCCATTCTATGGGCCAATTACGCCATAAAGAGACTCGACGCACGTTGAAAGCATCGTAGTCAACATTATAAGAGCACATTGCTTCCAAGGCTTCGAGATAGTTAGCAAACTAAATACTACCAGGGAGAGCCATCTTGCAAGAAATAGTAAACAAGTAAGAATGTGGAAAAGGAAGAATGTGAAGGTGTGATGAAAACACTCCAGCCTTACCTCTTTTTTGAAAACCCTCGCAAAAGACACAACCTTTGCAGAAATCGGAGGGAATCCTGCCCCACAAAATATCAAAGGTTGAAGAGAGTACCAATCATAGCCTTAATTGATTAGACTAGACTGACCTGCCGATAGTCAAGACAACGGGCTTGCCGATCAGCAACCCCCCATTTTTGGAAAATTTCCTCTTTCCTCTTTTGTCGAAAATAAAAAAACTCAATAAAATAAATTGATATTCTCAAACAGAATTTCAAACTCCCATTTCATCTTTATATAATTCCTCATTGTGAATAAAACTTCCGTTCAAAACTTCCAGAAATGTTTCTTTTCACGGTCTTAGCAGCAAAGTAAAAAGTGCATATGCATGCATTCATTCACTCATCATTAACAGAAGATAATAAAAAACTCAATTGCATTGCATAGGTATTTTTCTGTGTTACATCATTTATGCAGGAAAATAAAGAAAAAAAGAAAAACAACGGGACTTAACCCAGACCCACACACTCTCTCTCACTTACCCTTTCCCCTATCTCTACTAAGAGCTTCCATCCCTGTGACACGCTCTCTTTCCCCTACGACGAGATGATGAACCACTGCTACCCGGACCAGACTCCTCCCCGGACGAGGAAGATGGCACAAGTAAGAAGGAACAGGATAACATCCCGAATATGGGTAGTCGCTAAAGATATCCAGTCCTTAATATCCCTCAGCTAAGTGGTGGATACCCGTACTTGCTGCAAGGAAAGGCAGAATCAGTATCAAGCAGAAAAGATCAAAAGAAACAAAAAAGAAGAAAAATAAAAGAACATAAAAGTATACCATAGGACGAAGAACCTCCTGTGTCAAGCCCAACTCCACTGGGTCCATCGCATGAGGACGATGTAACATAGGCACCATCCCCCCATCAGCCCGCCGAATGTTATAAAAAGGTGTATGGAATCGCACAAAGGGAACCTTTGAAGTCATCGCCACTTCAGATGTCGACGGACCACCACCACTGTAGGAAGACCCCACTGGCCGACTCTAACCTGTAGGAGGGAAAGGCAGTACATTATATATGTTGGGCACCATCATCCAGCTCGTCACAAAGGCCATATAATCGTACGGCACAGCTGTGTATGTATACAACAAATAACGCTCGCCAAACATCGCCGTAATCCTTGCATCCTCTGGCATCATCCACTCCCGCCTCATAGACATAGGGGGCTCGTAGGTGCCACCACCACCTCCTCCTCAGCAATCTGTCGAACCACCCTCTCCCCAAGATACCAAGAGTGGCCGAACTCATTCTCCAGCAAATTCCATATCTGTGCATTCACCCTAGTCGACCCTGTGTCCTGAACAGCCGTTCCCCAAGGGTAATAGGTCACCTGAAAAATCCCCAGCAAATATAAGTCAATACAGAATCAAAGTACACAAAGACCAAGACTGAAGAAGGAAAAACTCTTACCCTATCACTGGTCAGTCCATTCAAGACCTGACGCACCGCCTCCAGAGAAAGAGACTTCCTCGACTGCCGATTGGCCTTCCGCCATCGATACAACCGATAAAAGTCTCTAAGAGTATCATCCTTCTGAGAAATCAGTTGGTTATTACACCCAATCATCTCATAGAACAACGTCTGCCAAAGACAAGAATCCGCGATAAAAAAGAGATGCACAAGGAAAAGGCAAATGCATGAAAGGAAAATGCGCAAACTAAAGAATACCTCAAGAATATATGTGGGTCTAGTAAAAGTCTGCCGGCAGCACCAGCTAAATGCATCCAGAGAAAAATAAAGGGTCGCCAAAGTCCGGTTCCCCCATTCATAGAGAGGGATGTTCGAAAACATCCTCAAGTATGGAAAAAACCATAAGTGGACAACGTCGCCACTCGACGCCACCAAAAATCCCCACAGCACTAGCAAAATAAAAAATCGGGCCATCTGCCTCACCTGCAGCCCGTCCTCCACATCTATCACCCTACCCAGCAAAATATCCCTCAACAGGGACAGACGAATGGATTCCCCAGATACTATCCTCCCCACATCACCGAGCGTCGCCCGCACCATCTCCGACCTCACCGCAAAGAGCGATCCACCTCTATTTGCTCTCCATCGCAATCCATACCAATATCTTCTACACATCTATGGGAGTCACAGTCATCTCCCCAAAGCCAAAATGGAAGTTGTGGGTAGTGTCCTAACACCTCTCCCCCAGAGCACATAAGACCGCCGTCGAACGGGGTGTCTCATCCGGCACAGATGCCAACCTCCCAAAGCCTGCTGATGATAACACCCAACACACCACAGGTGGAAGGTTCTCCTAGACATCCTTAAGCCTCGTCATCCCGCGGGAACGCATAGTCGATATAAAAACATCAGGCTATCAAAGAAAAACCTTGTTAAAATCCAAGAAAAAAAAGGAAATCACCAAAAAAGAATGCCAAAAGTCATTTTGTACTTACATAACCACCAGGGTTCACCACCCTAAAAGAGTGATGCCGCGACGGCTCCTGCAGTAAAGTCCACTCATCGGCAACCGACTCAAATGCATTGAAAGAATTATCACTCCCCAAAGCAAGAGGCGCCCTATCCCTCCACTCCACATTCGCCCAATCATCAACAACCAACCACTCCCTGTGTACCGCAGTGCTCACAAAAGCATCCATTTTTTGGGTTGTGAAATGTTAGAATGATTCGCAGAAGAAAATCGCAGAGTGAGAGAAGGTAAGAAAATGTGAAAAATGAGGGGAACCCGCCCCTTTTTATAGAAAGCCAAGGGTCATGCCGATCGGCACTGACCCAAAACCTACTGATCGGCACTAACCTTTTACCTTCTTGAGGCAGTTCAAAAGTCCATGCCACTACCGAATGACACCCTCCACACCATACCGATCGATAACCTCCTTAAATTTTCATACAAAAACTCCCAGAAAATCCGGGAAAACCCTGAAAAATCCTCAGAAAATTCCTAAAAATCCCATATAAGGTTTGGAACATTTTCACCAAGAAAATTTTACACTCACTCAAGAGGAACCCCTATTTCCCCAGCGAAACTCTCAAAAGCCAAGAGAATCTCCCCTTGGCAACATCCCCAGAGGACCCCTGAAGTATCCCAAACCTCAGGTTATCTCCTGTCCCCCAAAAGTCTCTCGGATCAAAGCGTCGAAACTATGGACCACCTAATCAAGTCCCAAGTGGAATTTACAGCATCAAATTGGCTATTACCCCACAAAGTCTCCAAAAGATATGAAGATTTCCCCAGTAATCAGCTCCCCAGCTCAAATTAAAATCACGAGGTAATTTCCCCGACAGAGTTCCCCGAGAACATCTCGGTTTAAGCATTCAGAATTAGCTTCGACCCCTAGAATTGGTAATCACAACCTAAGCCCTAAGAATTGGCTTCGATCTGTAGAATTTCTCATCTCAATTTAAGCCCTCATAATTGGCTTCGACCCGCAGAACTGGTCATAACAACCTAAGCCCTCGGAATTGGCTTCGACCCGCAGAATTGGTCATCCCAATTTAATCCCTCAGAATTAGCTTTGACCCGTAGAATTGGTCATCTCAACCTAAGCCCTCAGAATTGTCTTCAATCCACATAATTGGTCATCATAACCTAAGTCCTCAGAATTGGCTTCGACCCGCAGAATTGATCATCACAATTTAAGCCCTCAGAATTGGCTTCGACCCGCAGAATTGGTCATCTCAACCTAAGCCCTCAGAATTGGCTTCGACTCGTAGAATTGGTCATCACAACCTAAGCCCTCAGAATTATCTTTGACCCGCATAATTGGTCATCTCAATTTATTGCCTCAGAATTGGCTTCGACCCAGCCTTCAGAGATCATCTCAACCTAAGCCCTCAGAATTAGCTTCGACTCGCAGAATTGGTCATCTCAATTTAAGCCCTCAGAACTAGCTTCGACCTACAAAATTGTTCATCTCAATTTAAGCCCTCAGAATTGGCTTCGACCTGCAGAATTGGTCATCTCAATTTAATCCCTAAGAGTTAGCTTCAGCTCGAATAATTGGTCATCACAACCTAAGCCCTCAGAATTGGCTTCGACCCATAGAATTGGTCATCTCAATTTAATCCCTCAGAATTAGCTTCGACCCGCAAAATCGGTCATCATAACCTAAGCCCTTAGAATTGGCTTCGACCCACAGAATTGGTCATCTCAATTTAAACCCTCAGAATTGGCTTCGACCCGTAGAATTGGTCATCACAACCTAAGCCCTCAGAATTAGTTTTGACTCGCATAATTGGTCATCAAAATTTAAGCCCTCAGAATTGGCTTCGACCCGTAGAATTATTCATCCCTTGCATTGCTTTAGGTCCTCAGAATTGACCTCAATCTTTGGTCATCACTTCCTTTTTTGACCATCCCCAGTATGCCCCCTTAGGTCCTCCGAATCGGCCTCGACCCTCTGAATTGGTCATCCTAATCCTTATATCCTCTGAATCGACCTCGACCCTCCGAATCGGTGATCCTCATCCTTAGGTCTTTAGAATCGGCCTCGACCCTATGATCATCCTCTTTCAAAGGCATCATGCGATGTCTATTCGACGGCTATCGTTTATTCCAAACTCACCCATCGAGGGGCTTTGTAGACACCCCATTCTAGCACCCCCTAACCTCTCCTTAGGTCCCTAGTACATCCCGCCATAACTATAAACCTAAGTCATACCCCGGGTACTGACCTAGAGGCCATCGGGAACTCCTAGGATCCGTTTGACCAAAACTTAAACTCTTCATCTCGATTGAGAATGAATGAATCTTCGAAGGGAGATAAAACCCCTTTCCAACGATCCACTCCGGGCCCAATTCTGACTTACGGTATGGAATAACGATCCATTTTACTCCGAAAGGTCACCGAACGCTTCCAGGCCTTGGTTGACCAAATTCAACTCCCTAAATTGTGTCAAGATCCTTGGAATGTCTAAGTACATCTCCTAGCCTTTCCAACGATCATGCGCGATTCTGACTTACCATGAGGACGAACGATCCGTTTGCGTTCGACAGTTCCCCATCCAAAGGACCGACGAGCGCTTTCGAGCCACATTTGACTCAAAGTCAACTCCCGAACCTAGGATTAGTCTAAGGAATTTTAAAGGTCTTTGAAGTAACTTTCTAGTGGTTCACCCCGTACACGATTCGGATCAACGGTTTTCATTTTATGACCATTTTTTTGAAGGAACCTGAAAGAGACTACCAAACAGCAGGCTCCAAACCCTGCCTATCGACAGTGTGCCTAAAAACTCCTGCCGATTGGCAGGACTAGTACTATGCCGATCATTAATTCCTTGGGCCTATAAAAAGGAGGGCATGACCTCATTACAAAAGGGACCCAAGATCTGAAATCCATCACTCTCAGCAAATTCAGACAACCTCTCTCGAAGTTAGCATGATTTCCACATCCAAATCCCTTTCCAACCCTCACTTTTCAAAATATTTTTCAACAAATTTGGTGAATTAACTACCCTTCATCATCACATAAGTGCAACGGTTGCTCTCCAACATTCAAGATCTTCAAGAAGGTCCAACTTTCTCAAATTATCCTAAATTCGCATTGATTTGTTTTATTACCTAACACTTTTATTCTCTCCATCTCACATATCCTAATATAATTTTTATTTAGTATTATTGCACATCTCTTATTTTCATATAAATAAAACCCAAAAAATAAGAAAAAGATGGTTTGCTCATAAATTCTAAACAGGAATTCTCACATTTTTTTCACAACTAAAGCACTTTTTTTTACACACACACACATATAAGGGAACTCCCCGGTTGGATTTATGGGATAAATCCCACCCCTCTTTTTGCATAAGAACTACGTGGACTTTGATGCCTCTATAGTCTACATAGGCGTCTCGAGATAAAACCCGGGACTCAAGTCCTATTCCTTCCATTTTTGTTATTTTTCTATACTCTTTAACTAAATTAGCCTAAAATCTATATATTTACATATACATATATTTTTTCTTAGTGGCGTATTATTCCACATGCATTATCCCTCCTTTATAACGATTAGCGCAAGGATAACCACGTAAATCATATTTTCTAATATTACTTTTAGGAACATTCCTGTGGATGACTCGCTTTATCTCTTCCATGATATAAGTCGATGATTCCTATCTCCACTACATATATACATGCACACATATCACGGGGAAATAAAGGAAAACATCAACAATCCAAAGAGATCGCAAGGGCGGAATGGGTACCTGACACCGTCCCATTCTGTAACTTAGCCCCCGAACCCTTTTCGAATCAATTTTGGTTTTTTATGTATCAGTATGTCCTTGGATGTTGTCCTTCAGGACGACTCAACCTTCTTTTGTCTATTTTGAGTAAAATAGACTAGTAACTCCATCTCTCTACATTTTTCACCTCACACATCACCGACGATGGCCGAAGCGCTCCCGATTGGGGTGCGCAGGACCAGGATCCTCTCATTGCAGATATGACACCCCCTCTCATCATCTCTCTTCCTCCACGAGAATCGGGGATGGCCACAGCCTCCACGGGAAAACCTCTCTAGAAATCAACACTCACGCAAGTGAGCCGTAATACTAGTCATCGCGTTCAATATCGAAACCAATTCCATCTTAGGACCGTACATCATGTGTCCCACAAATTTTTAGGCTATCCTGACTACACAACTTGCATGATCTTGACATTAACCATACCATGCTAAATCCTCACTCCGAGAAGTAATACACTTACCAAATCATCATTGTGCATTTAACTGACACCTTATTATGCATCACTCTGATGACCCTAGTACATCACTAGGTGTGTCACCCTAGTGCATTCACTTGAGCTTCAGACTACTCCACTCCACATGGCATGGCGCTAATTAGAAAGAAATGGCAATACTACGGGCAAATTGTGTGGACGAAAGCATAGCCACCCGCACACAAAACTTTATGCAATAGAAAAATACCTCAGATAGGGTGCACCTAGTTCCACTGCGTTCTACCAGACCCAACCGCGTCGTACCATGGCAAGGAACCATTCCAAGTTACCACATATGTGAGACTACTGATTCTCAATTATCGAAACTGAAAGGGACACGCGAGAGTCAGAAGGAACAACAAACCATTCTGAGAAAACCCACCCGCACGCATCAGTCAATGATTTACGGGAAGTGAACCTACCTAATATGATTGGAGTCATATCACTCATTCCCAACGTACTCATCGGGTAATAATCCTAGCCATACCCTAGCTTAGGTCACGAACCTTGACGAATCGAATCATAACCATTCATTCTCATAACTCGAAAGCAACATATGAACCTGTAGTTCTCTAAGAAGTAAAATGCTCGAGTTCCCTCCTTGGTAGTGAGGATACCTAACCCATTTACTGGTGACTATGTCACCAAATTACTACACTTGGGTCATTTTTTGCCTTATTATATCTTGATCGCAACCCCAATTCCCTTAGGCAGTATTTCGTTCAAGAGAGAGATATACATTCACCTCATTGTATCCTATGACTATGCGAGATGGTCGTCAATATTATTTGTGGGTTCTACCCAAACTGAACTCACATGATGACAACACCGTCCACCATTGGAATTCTAAGTGTAGTAAGTACCACCTAAGGCTACATCTCTTAATCCATGCCGGCTTAGTAGGATGTGACAAGAGCTAATCTTAGCAGACCATTGAAACATGCCCACACTCTAATCATGACTCAATATTACCCTACCTTCGTCATTATTTCAAGTCTCTAGATGGCATCATTAATTTAAGTCTCAAGTACATTTTGCAATACTCCTCAAAATAAGGTGTCATGTCTCCATTACTCATAGCTCCATGACAGATGGGCACTACACCCCATAAACGACACGCGCTTCTAAATCCTCCTCGGAGGACACCACCCATCTGTGTTGCTTTAGGATATCGAACCCACCACGTACACTATAAGAATCTTCTAAACCAAGACCAACAACCTATGATCATCGTTTGATCCTCACGCCAATCATTACTAGGATGCTAATACCTCTACCTATCAAAATTAACTAGCCTACTAAGAACACCAAATAGATTCCCTGTAAAAGTCCTCAAGACCAGATAAGATTCCATCATCCATTCCTTTATCATTGTAGCTACACTCCACAAACCTTTCAATACTCTCATCGCGATTACTAGGCCCTTGCAAGGACACTAATCCACGAGCTTGTACACATAGTGCACCTTAATCATCAAACACCTCAAGGCATTATAATACTTCATTCCTATCCCTAATGACGCCACACACAATTAGTCTTTTGGACACCCCAATATGCCTTTAAACCACTCTCTCACTTGGATTACCACGCATAAAGCCATTACCTCGGTGGACGATCGAGCCTCGACACTTAGACGATCTTATTATCTCTCATTCAAATTTTTGGTCCATAAGACACGTACCAAACCAAAATTAGCACTACTAAGGATCATAATAGGATACAAGATGTCACCCACAACCTATATATACCTCTAGGTTTGCATCACCGACATCACTAAAGATCCTATTCCTTGAAATCATATCATATTTTCTAAAACCCCGACATTGAAGACTACCTACAGTTCACCCTAAGCCTCCTCAAACATCATTGTTAGATATAACACACTTACCAAAATTTTCCCATAACTCTCATCGTACCCTTCAAGGTACAACCTTCAATCAAGAATCACCACGACACTTATAAAAATATTCTCTTACCAACTCAGACCGAGTACACATCCCAAGTGTTGACCAACATGATTCATCATACCATCTAATTCATCAATTATATTATGACGACATACTATCTTAAGGATTGAATTCACCTCCTGACATCATCGGTGCTAACTACCCGAAAGTACTTAGTCAAAGAGATGAAAGCATTCCTGTCACAAATCAATGCTATTTTTGTACAATGCATTATCCACCTAATCTCCATGGTTGAATTTACACGAGTTATGTTTTTAATTCAATAGACACCCTTCGTCACTCTTTACATATCAATTAGCTTATCATATCATTACGGATTGACACACATGCACCTCACACTAAAAACTTGCGATGTTACCACTATTGGATTGGATGGACACTTGAAACTTACTAGCATATCTACATTAAAGGAGACGAAGTGATTAATAATGATAAACTAGCTTGGCCTCCAAACACTTGGCAAAGAATTCACTTGTCGTGATAACCTCTTTGACTTCACCGTCAAGGATATGAACTGAATCGTCACCAAGACTACCGTGACCGACCCAAAACAACATTGATGACTCAAGTTCCAATACCATCCTGACAACGTCACTCCCAAAAGAAACCTTGAATCTATATCTATGATACAATTTGTAACATCCCGAACTAGATTTATTAGTTACCCATAGTTAACCAAATCTGACCCAGGCGTTACGTATGAAGTTCAATGAACAACCTATATAATGTTGCTACAACAGTGTTATTTTTTAATAAACGTTTCACTTCATTAACGTGTGATTCTGATTTCAAATCAAACTACGTGAGGGACCCATGGGGAGTACCTTGGATTCCAAGCATTTAGAGCTAATAACATAATATTAAATGAGTACTTACCTATATAACCCTCTTATAATACGAAACAACACCCAACCTTCCATAACAAAATGAGGGAGTGAGACGAATGCTCAGTGGGAAATATACAAAGTCAGTATTGAATCGAACATCAGAAAGAAGACTCTAAGACATTATGGCTATGCACACATGCTACTACCTTGTATATATATAAAGACATGCATATACATATAGTTAATGCATGACATAGTTTTCCTTTTGAAAACCTTATTTATCCAAATTAATTCACCTTAATCTTGTAAAAGACTTCATTTTTCTCATTTTGACATTTAGCCCTTTATTTAACACACATGGTTAAATATTTAAAACAACTCCACTTGGTTTGACCGAAAGTCATTTCCTTACTTTCTTTATTCAAGAAATCTAATTACACTTAAAGACTACTTTTATAAGAAAATACCATATCCTTTTTATCAATACATGTAGTCTTACAAACTTATATTCATCACACTTTTAATCCCTTTTCATGCACTTTTAAGATTAGAATTTCTAATTTTCTTATTTAATGTTTAAATCCAATAAAACCTCTTTAAACTTGTTCACATGTTTATTGTCAAAACACTACAAGTTTATATGCATGAGAAGATGGATTTTAAACCCTAAAATCCTATTAAATGGGTTAAACATTCATTATATTCTAAAAATTTGCAATATTTGCAAAATTATGCTCTTCAAGACATAAAGACATTTTTAATTTCTTTAAAATTAATAAATGTCCATTTTTACTAAAATCTCCATTTTTGCAAGAAACCTTATTTCACAAACATTTTTCATAAAATACTAATTTTAATACTTTAAAACCTTGAAATATTTTCTCATCCTTATTTCAAATAAAATGGCCTTTTACCAACATTTGTATTCCATTAAAATGTTTAATATTAATTTACTATAAATCATCATTAATACATGTGCATTCTACTTATGTAATCTAACAACAAGACTACTAAAAATGCAAATAGAGTCTTAAATACTAAGGATAGATTTCCCACCTCTAAAGACTCCAAATGGTGGTCAAAAGTTGGTGTTGAAGGAGCACCCCCCTTCAAAGGTGGCCTCAAGGGGTTACCAAATGCATCCTCCATTAATGCTCCATATGTTCTCTATATAAGCTTCCACTCTAAACCCCCCTTCAAACTCCATTAAAGTTTCCATCTCCATCTTCAAGAACCGCCAACAAAGCTACACAAATTCATATGTTCACTCAACAATGGAGGAAATGGACGTAGTAGACTTAAATATGGTGGGATACTAGAAAAACAAGGTAGGTTTTGGGTGGTGAAATGGTGGAATGGCGAAGAGAGGTGTCCAAACATGGTGGAAGACCACCTATCTCTCTCCCTCTTCTTCCAACTACAAAATGACCCAAATGAACCAAACCGACCCTTATAAAAACCCTTAAAACACGAAAAATCCCATTTTACCCAATTTGGGCTCGATAGCTCAACTATCCAAGTGTCAGAACTGTGACAACGCACAAGGGAAATCTGATCTAGAATTTTTAAAGAACGTCGTTCGAACGACACTGAGCGTCATTTGAATAACAAGGGCATCTCCTTTGATTTATGGCTTTTAATGACCTTCAAACGACCCTTAAAGGTGGTACAGTAGGCTCTCATTCGAAGCTCGTTTGAACCCCTACTTCTAGCGAGACCTAAATCATTTTATCATTTCCTTCTAATGACCTTCAAATGACCATTCTTTTCTTTTTTCTTCAAAATTGGAATTTATTATCATCGAACCTTCAAAGTAGTCAAATAAGAATATAAACCCATTCATAATCATGAAAAGCTCAATGTCTTCATTTTATTACAACTCATGTGGGGAAAATAAATAAAATATTAGGGCAGGCTATTACATCATGCTCTCATTACGAGCATATGTTTAGCGTTTGGCCGCCCCAAGAACAATTCTTACCGTAAACATGATATAATCAAATGACTGAGCAAGATGTATATCAAGCAATCTTTAGGTCAAGTTTTAGGAGAGACGGCACAAAAGTGGCAGAGTGTGAGAGATAATTTTGATGAGGAGGCTGATAATTGTAGGTCCAAGCAGGTGTATGTGCAACAGGGTGCCCTGTGTTCCTTGATTCTCACTTTGTGACGTTCAAAGAATGCTCTAACAAGGATAGGGTCAAATACCGTCGAGATTTCAGGATAGTTTAGATGATGATGTGGGACTTATACACCTTTCTGAGAGGCTATAATTCGGTGACTCCACCATATTTTTACGATCCATATACATCGCATGATCATGATGCATCGGGACCCTATCGTGGTCCTAGTTCTTAAACCTGTCTGCTTTTCTCTATTGATTTCAAATATTTTGTCTTTGCTTATCTTTTTAGGATGATTTTAATTTTATCTAAACTTGTTTTAAGTTATTTTTTGTGGAATTATGGAATATGAGGTGGTGATGTAGTGGGTTGTTTTATTTGATTTTGATGTACTTGAATTAGCATGTTTAAAAAATCAAATTTAGACATCAATTTATCCAGTAATTATAATATTATCTTTCTATGTTATTGTGTCTTTTTCCATAATTACTCTTAAGATTAATACATGTTTTGTATATTCTTATGATTGTGTAGGCTCATTGTTGCCTATCTCGGGGATTGCTCCAAATTGGGCTAACTTTTTATATCCCTATTTTTCATAACATCTTTAATTACATTAATGACAATGTATGGTTCAAGTTATGGGTGTGATTTTTAATCTCATTTGTTATTATTTATGAGTCGTGTGTATATGTATATATTTACTTGTACAAAATAAAAGAATAAAAATAAAAAATCCAAAAATATTTTTCTTTCCCCCTTCTCTCTTTCTTGGTCCTCTTGGATAAATATTCAATGATCAATAAATTATTGCCCTATGAAATTGCCATTACAACGATGCATGTTCAAGATTATAGATGTTATGAAACTTTAGTCCTTTAATCATCGTTATTATGAATAACTTCATGAATTGAAATTCAAACCCATGGGCATATGTCCATTTTCTTGTTTAGTGATTCAGTTTAAGGATTTTATAACTCGGTGATCTTTTATTGCATTGTATATCAAGAGAGAATTCTTCTTTCCTTCAATTTTTAGTGTTTATATAACTACTCTCTCGCCTTGAAAACATTAAATTTATCTGAATCTCAATATTCTTTCTTTGATCATTCATCAGTTGAGTTCATTTTGAAATGTGTTACTTGAGCATGATTTTCAACATTGTTTTAACTCAACATTGATTCAGACTCTTCATATGTGGTGAACTTGATAAAAAAGAGAATTGTAAACCTCCTTGGAATCTAGTAAAGTGTGCTAAAGAAATCAAGGCTTATCTTTCCAACCTCAATTATTCTCTCACTCATCGCTTCAGGGAATCAAATATGGTGGCTGGTGTTCTTGTAAATATTGGTTCTAACTCTCAATCTTCTTTCACATTCACTAATTTATTAGATATTCCTATGATGGCTAGAGGGGAAATTAATTCGGACAAGATAGTTACACCCATGCATTCCATTCCATGTTTAGGCACATTGATACTATGTTAAATATGTAACTCATGTTTGTTTTGTAGTCAGATTTTATTATTGTTTTCGTATTGTCAGATGCTTATATCAGATATTCATATTTTTGGGTTGGTTTTATACTATGTTTGCGCTGCAATTGAGAATTTTCTAATCCATTAGAATGACTCTTGGCAGTCATTTGAACGACTTCTGCACATCGTTCGACTTATGGTTCCAACGAGGTTTGTGCGACTTATTTTTAGTATAGTATTTTTTTGTTAGATGGGTTTCTTCGAATGAACGGATACTATTTCTGGTCATTAGTATCGAGATTTCACTTGGTTCAAATGACATTCGCATATTATTTGAATGGCATCCTCTCATCATTCGAACGACCATTTTTTTTTAGATTGTTGATTTGTTTCATTACCTGCTTAATAAATATTATTTTGTTACGCTATACTTCTGAACTATTTTGGTCAGTTTATATGCAGATTATTTGAATATTTCATGATTGATTATTATACTACAATGTTGAATGAGATTTTGTTTAGTAACATAATTGGTTATATTGATGATTCATTTATGTGACTATTTTCTATCTATGATATGACATATTCTTATTCTTATTATCTAGTTACTCATGTTTATCTTGATATGCTTCATGTTATACTCATACTAGATATGCGTTTCAATTTATTTTTCCCACTAGTTGTCTATTCGAGACAAAGAGGGAGAGATATAGATATGTGATGTAGGGGGAGTCTTGAGATTTTATATTGATTGATATTTCTCATATTATTTATATATAATTTGTTTCTCCATACTTCATGTTGATACCAAATTTAGTCTGCTGACGTGGATCAGTTAAATAGAGACACGTGTCAATCTACATGGCACTTACAAATATTTCTGAACAACACCTTGACTTTGAGGAACTCAACCTCTCCGACTAACTCAGGCTCTCCGAGCAGCAAGTGTTCTCCGAGGAACTTTATTGTACCGAGCTACTTAGGCGATCCGAGCAGCTTAGGCGGTCCGAGCTGCACCTCGTACAGAGAATTTATAATCGAATAATTAAGAGGATTGAATGCGCATTAAATGTTGATTATTATCATACAGATGTATACACAGATTAGACAGCTATGTAATATTCTCTCACATGTACAACCCCAAGGCTATAAATACATTTTAACCTCCTCATTAGCAGAGGACTCGGAATTTCTTGGTAAAATCTGTTATCGAGAATTCCCAAACAGTCAACAATAACAAAACAGTGGACGTAGGCCAATCCTTTAAGGCAGATCCACTTTAAAAATATTTTATCTTGTTTATTTTTATCTGTGATTGATTAATTAGAGATAATCTAATTTTTTACATCAACAAATTGGCGCCGTCTGTGGGAAGCGATTGAAACTATCATTTTTCACCAAAACAATTCATCCTCAATGGCTGATAATCCTGAATCCAGTAATCAAAACGTTGGAAACCCCCCAAATCCATCCACTCCTCCAAGTGTCCAAGATCTGGCTGGAATAATGGCTAATTTAGCTCAGGGCCTGACCGACATGCAAGAGACTATGCGATAACTCATGCAAACTATCCAGGGTGGAGCGCCGACCCATTTAGGACAACGAAGTGTTCAAAGAAATACCCGTTTACTTTCTTTCGATATTAGGCAGAGCGATTCATATCGCATTGAGAGATCTGATGATTTTTCTTATCAACCGGGTAGAACTTCGTCAGTACGAGCCACAGATACTGAACAACACATCACTCTCTCTCCAGAAAGGACTAGTGAATTGGAGAGATTAAGTAGGGTCTCTTCTTTTGATCGATTGGGCCCTAGGAAGAATAAAAGTCCTCTTAAGGCTGTGTCGAGAAACTTTCGATGACCATCTGATTTAAGAGAAGGTTCTGCCCAATCACAACCAGTTGCTCGACATGATAGATCCCAGGAAGCAACTTCAACACGATCAATTGCTCGAACCAATAGGCCTGAGGAGGGAAAGGATGCATATTAAGACTCTATTCAAAGGTTGGAGGATAGACTAGGGGAAATGGCTAAGGCCAAGAATCCTCTACAAAGAACTTTTGTCCAAGGGACGCCTTTTATACAGGCAATTATGGATTGTCCCACACCATCGAAGTTCAAAGCACCTGTTATGACCCCTAAATATGATGGAAAAACTGACCATGTCCTTCATATAGAACAATACCAAGCTGCTGCTGACATCTATTCCATGCCAGACGAGATGAGATACAGGGCATTTTTGGGAACTCTTACCGGATCTGCACAAATATGGTACAATAATCTTCCTCGGGGGAAGATTTCAACTTTCTTTCAACTGGCCGAGCTCTTCATTGGAAATTTCTGTTTTGGAGCAAAACCAGTTAAACGATTGGCACATTTGTTAAGTGTTAGACAAAAAACAGGTGAGAGCACCAGGGATTACATAACTCGTTTTAATAACGAGAAGCTCGAAGTTATTGATTACGAGGAAAAGATATCAATTACTGCTTTGATGAGTGGACTGTTGCCCAATAAATTGTATTATACTTTGGCCAAAGATCCACCCAGAACCATGTCAGAACTAATGGCAAAAGTGGCCAAGATCATGAATGCCGAGGAGGCTATGGCTGCAAAGAAGAACATGGACACCAAAGAGACCAAGGTGGAGATTGATAAGGCTAAAAAGAAAGAACATAAGAACAATGGTGGTGACAAGCAGTAAAAAGCAAAGCCATCATTAGAATATTTAAGAAATTTGAAAATTATACTCCTTTGAAAGTAGACATAAACCATGTCCTGGAATAGATCAAGAACAGCGAGGAACTAAACTGGCCTGAGAAAATGAAGGCAGATCCTGACAAGAGGAATAAGGGCAAATTTTGTGAGTTCCATAAAGACCATGGTCACACGACTAAAAATTGCATAGCTCTCCAGAATGAAATCGAAACACTCATCAGGAGAGGAAAGATGGCCAAGTATGTTGATCGAAGAAATGAAAGAAAAAGCAATGACCAAGCAAGACAGAGGTCTAGATCTCCTCGTCGAGCAGAAGAAAATAAGAAAAGAGATCATGAAGATGATCTAGAAGATGACCCCGATCTCCCCAAGAGACCAAGACAGCCAGAGCGTGAGGTAGTTTCAATTCATTTTGGATCATTTGATTGTAATGTTATTACAGGTGGAGATACAAGAGGTGCGGACCTTACTGCGGAAAGGAAAGCTTACCTCAATGAGGCTCAAGCTTGTTCATACATTCAGCGAATAAATCTAGCTGAGGATGATCGTCCGAGGAAGGTGAACAAAGAAAAACTGGTCATCGGTTTCTCCAAGAACGATCTCACAGGTGTACTATATCCTCATGATGATCCACTGGTGATCAAAATGAGGATGAAGGAAGTAATAATGTCAAGAGTACTGGTGGATAATGGTAGCTCAGCTAATATCATGTTCTACTCATGCTTCGATAGTTTAAATCTAAAGTTGTCTCAGTTGGAACCTTATCACAGGCCCCTCCTCGGGTTTGCTGGCGAGAAAGTCTTGCCACTTGGGACGATCAAGTTGGATATGTTCATCAGTACATGGCCTGCTTGTCGAACAGAAAGAGTACATTTCTTTGTAATGGATAAGAATGTCCAGTCAGCTTACAATATCATCATGGGAAGGGTAGGTTTGAAGAAGTTCGAAGAAGTACCATCTACTGTACATCAATGCCTGAAATTTCCAACCAATTTTGGAGTGGGAGTTATGAAAGGTGACCAAAAAGTAGCTCGGGAATGTTACTACTCATCTGCCGAGCAAGAAGAACTGGAGGAATCTAGGAAAAAGACTACTACCTACCAAGTGGATGAAGGTGCAGAGATTGAAACATTGGATCCTAGAGACGAGTCGCAGCTCATGAAAGGTCAGGTAGTGGAAGCTACTGAAAATATCATTTTGGACGACGAGCACCCGGAATGAACAACTCAAATAGGTTCATCGTTAGATACCTCACTAAAATAGGAATTAATAGTTTTCCTAAAAAGAAGAAAACAAACTTTTGCTTGGGGTCATGAGGATATGCCAGGAATAGACCCAAATTTCTTATATCACGAGCTCAATGTGAATAAGGAGATCAAGCCAGTGAAGTAGAGAAGAAGAGTGTTCAGCCGCGAGAAGAACCAAGCAATACAAGAGGAGGTCGAGAAGCTTCAGAAAGCATGCTTTATTGAAGATGTCAAATATCCAAACTGGTTGGCTAATGTGGTGATGGTGAAGAAGAAAAACAATAAGTGGAGGATGTGTGTAGACTTCACCAACCTCAACAAGGCTTGCCCAAAGGATCATTTTCTTTTTCCCCGAATTGATCAATTAGTGGATGCTACCTCGGGACACGAGTTATTGAGCTTCATGGATGCTTAGTCTGGTTACAACCAAATTAAAATGAAATCTGAAGACAGGGAGAGTACCTCTTTCATTACCCCTAGGGGAACTTATTGTTATAATGTTATGCCTTTTGGTTTTAAAAATGCAGGTGCAACATATCAGCGGCTGATGAACAAGGTGTTTGTAGAACAAATAAGTTGCAATATGGAAGCTTATGTTGATGATATGCTGACGAAAAGCAAGAGAGCTGCTGACCATCTAATTGACTTAGGTCAGACCTTTGATCAACTAGATAAATATCAAATGAAGTTGAATCCCACCAAGTGCATATTCAGAGTACGAGAAGGCATGTTCCTCGGGTATATTGTCAACCAATGAGGAATCGAATCAAACCCAAAGAAGATCAAAGCTTTATTGGAACTACGATCTCCAATGACGAAGAAGGAAGTACAAAGTCTCACTGGGCGAGTTACAGCACTTAATAGATTTGTATCACGAGCAACAGATAGATGCCTCCCATTCTTCAAAATGCTCCGAAAAACATTTGAATGGAATGACGAATGCGAGAGGCTTTTCAAGAATTGAAGTAATATCTGGGAGCACCTCCATTGTTATCCAGGCCAGTGATGGGGGAAAGATTGTACTTGTATTTGGCAGTGTCGGAGAATGCAGTTAGCTCAGCATTGATAAGAATGGAGGATGGAGTGCAAAAACCAATCTATTACACTAACAAAGCCTTCTGAGGAGTAGAGATCAGATATCCAAGACTGGAAAAGTTGGCACCAGCATTGATCGAGGCGAGTAGGAGAATGAGGCCGTACTGCCGAGATCATACAATAGTTGTGTATACTGATATGCCATTGAGGCAAGCTCTTCATAAACCAGAAAAATCAGGGAGATTGATGTAATGGGCAGTAGAACTTGGTGAATATGACATAGTTTATGAGCTTAGATCGTCACTTAAAGGGAAAATAGTAGCAGATTTTATAGCAGAATTCACCTATCCTAATACCTTCGAAGAGCAAAAGCTGCACACCGACCAATCTGTGGATATTATAGGATCATCAAATTTAACCCCCGATCAACTTAAGGCGGTCGGCGAGTAAGAGAAGATGGTCGACGAGCAGCAAGAAGTTCTAGAGGAGGATAAAAGGAAGCAACATATATTCCACCGAGGAACTCTATCCGATCAAAAATTTGAAGACGAGGTACCTATATGGAATCTATATGTGGATGGCTCATCCTGCACTACAGGCTGTGGGGCAGGGATTGTTTTGAATAGGACGAATGAGGTCGATGTGGAGTATGCTCTGCGCTTCCAATTCAAGGCTTCTAATAATAAGGCTGAATATGAAGCTATGATTGCAGGTCTTAATTTGGCAAAAACCATGGGGTAGAGCAAGTTATTGTATTCAGTGACTCGCAATTGATCGTAAATCAAATGCTGAGAGTATATGCAGCCAAAGGAGAATTAATGTTCAGGTATCATGCAAAAGCAATGGAAGTTTTATCAAGCCTGATTACAGTACAGATAATTAGAATACCAAGATTGGAGAATGCAAGAGCAGATGCCTTAGCTCGGTTAGCTTCAGCCACACGCATCGAGCTACGAAGAATAATCCCAATAGAAGTCTTGGATAGTCGGAGCATAGATGAAGATCTGATGATGAATTTTACTACCCCTGATTTAGAGCCATCTTGGATGGATCCCATCAGGGCATATATTTAGGAAGGGAAATTACCAACTGATAAACTTGTAGCCAAGAAACTGAAGTTTAAAGTTGCTCGTTATGTACTGACTAATGGTATTCTATATGGACGAGGAATTATAGCTGGCTTGCAGAGATGTGTACATCCCACCGAGGTGAAAGACTTGATCGAAGAAGTCCATGAAGGGTCTTGTGGAGCCCGTGTAGCAGGTCGGACACTTCTGCAAAGGATAATGACGCAGGGATACTATTGGCCAAAAATGAGGGTTGATTGCATAGCCTATGCCAGAAAATGTGACAAATATCAATGCTTCTCCACTATTAGAAGAACTCCCCAAGAATTGTTGACACCCATTACTTCCCCTTATCCATTTGCCATGTGGGTAATTGACTTGGTCAGGCCACTTCCAACGACCAGAGGAAGGTTTGAATATCTCGTCGTCGTAGTGGATTACTTTACTAAGTGGGTGGAAGCCGGGCCCCTTATCGATATGACATATGACAAAGTGTATCAATTTATATGGAAGAACATCATTTGTAGATATGGTCTTCCACATACATTCATCACAGACCAAGGAACAGAATTCGATAACGAGGAGTTTGCTGCGTATTGTCATCAGTCGAACATATTGAAAACCCACTCTGCACCAGGCCACCCTCAAAGCAATGGATAAACTGAAGTGATATACAGAACGCTGCTGAATGGCTTGAAGAAAAGATTAAATGATGCAAAGGCAAATTGGATCAACGAGCTGCATTATGTACTATGGGCTTATCGTACTACTCCACGAGCAGCCACAGGAGAATCTCCATATATGCTGGCATTTGGAAGTGAAGCTATTATACCTGTCGATCTGGGTCTCCCCACACACAGAGTGATGAATTTCAACTCTCCTATCAGTGACTTGATGAGAAGGTTAGATTTGGATATGCTCAAGGAAGTTAGAGAAGAAGCACCAATCAGAAATGCTGAATACCAGCAACGGACAACTCTGTTCTACAACAAGAGAGTAAATAAATGTGATTTGAAAGCAGGGGACTATGTGCTAAAGAAAGTAATTCAAAAGAACAAAAAAATAGAAGCTAAATGGCATGGACCCTACAGAGTAACAGAGGTTGTTCGACCAGGTACGTATAGAATCGAAACTTTAGAAGGAGAGGAGTTTAGGAATGCATGGAACGCAGAGCATCTGCCCAAATATTATCAGTAATTTAATCTCTATGTAATGCAGTTTTCTTCGATATAAATAAAGTTTTGGATATTTCGCCCAATTCTTTCCTTTTGTTGAAATTTTTTCGGAGTACTAGTGCTACACACTACGCATCAATCCCAGAAACAACAACTACTGTTGGTGGGGAAAAATCCACCAGCTAAGGCTGGTCAGGAATAAGAAAATCCACCAACTATAGTTGGATGGGAATGAAAAATTTCCCAGAAACACCAACTACGGTTGATTGGGAAGAAAATCCACCAACTATAGTTGGTCGGGAATGAAAATTTTCCAGAAACACCAACTACGATTGGTTGGAAAGAAAATCCACCAGCTAAGGCTGGTCGGGAATAAGAAAATCCACATACTATAGTTGGTCGAGAATGAAAAATTTCCCAGAAACACCAACTACGGTTAGTTGGGAAGAAAATCCACCAGTTAAGGCTGGTCGAGAATAAGAAAATCCACCAACTATAGTTGGTCGGGAATGAAAAATTTCCCAGAAACACCAACTACGGTTGGTTGGGAAGAAAATCCACCAGCTAAGGTTGGTCGGGAATAAGAAAATCCACCAACTATAGTTGGTCATGAATGAAAAATTTCCTAGAAACACCAACTACGGTTGGTTGGGAAGAAAATCCACCAGCTAAGGCTGGTCGGGAATAAGAAAATCCACCAACTATAGTTGGTCGGGAATGAAAATTTTCCAGAAACACTAACTACGGTTGGTTGAAAAGAAAATCCACCAGCTAAGGTTGGTCGGGAATAAAAATTTACCAACTACGGTTGGTCGGGAACAAAAACCACCAACTCCGGTTGGTCAGAAACAGTTGGTTAAACAAATGAAAGTCATTTCAGGGCTTAAAAATAAAAAGTTATAAATTTCTTGATACTTATGACATTTCAAACTACCACCATAGTTGGTCGAGAAATAAAATATCACCAAGTCTGCTTGGTCGTCAGATAATTATCATCAATTCAGATAGCCAATAATAAATTTTCACAAACTCTAGTTGGTCGACAAATAGCACAAAATATCTTTATCTTTTCAACAGATATTAGAAATGTCTTACAAAATATTTCCAAAGACAATGACAATTAAGATTGCAAAGAAAACTAGATGTTTTTCATTAAAATCAAAACAAAATACATTGAGAAACAAAATACATATTATATACAAAATTATTACATCAATAATCCTATTCTATTGGTTTTTTCCCCTCTACCTTTGAAACAGGTTCTTCACCAGCGGGAGGATCGTCTAAGGCATAGGGGGAATTGATGAAATTTAGATCTTTGAGCATCCTGACATTCATTACTGAGGGCCGATCAAGTAGGTGCTCAGGGCGAGATATCTCAAAATTGGAATGAAGATTGTAGTCACCGAGATACTTTGAAATCAGGCATCGAGGAATGGCTCGAGCAGGAATCTAGCTCATATTCAGTTTGAAAGGTGGAACTGGCAACTCGAGTAACCCAGGGTCATAGTAATCCCATAAATAGTGACCCTATTCCAACTGCAGTACACCCAAGGCATTCAGCCATCCTTGCTTGTAACCCTCATTATTTGTATTTTGGATTCGATCATCTATATCGTAGAGGGCTTCATTATAACCAGCCGTCCAGAACTCTCTGGGCTGCTTGTGGAATTGATAGGTTAACCTCTCCAGTTTCTTGTGGACATTCTTCGTTAAAAGTTCTTTATTCGCCAAGGCAAACTTTTGTGCAGAGAGCTGCTCGTCTAGATTCAGAATCTTCTTGGACATCTCATCTAATGCTTGATTCTTCACCACCAACTGGAATGCTTGATTCTCCAAGGCTGCCTGCGTTCTAGCTTCTTTAATAGTAACCCGGGCAGCCCTTACTCGTCCCTGAGAAGCTCTTGCTCGTCCGCGAGCAGAGGTAGAAGGACCAGTTCTCTTCAAGGTTTCCAATTCGTCTCTCAGATTGGCATTTTCGACCTCCAAGAAAGAAAAACCTTCATCATTGACAGGAACCAAGGCTCCCGAGGTAGAGGCTGCGGATTTCAGCTGAGATATCTCTCCTTGCAAATTATTATTTTCCTGCTCTAACAATTTGGCGATCTGCCTATGCTCTTCAACCTCGGTCTTCAAAGTCCTTTCCTTTACATCATAAGTAGCAAAAAACTTATCATATCCCTTATCAGCACTTAGTTGCTGATATTTCTTCTTATATCCCTGATACAGAAGGATAGTAGACTCCTTGTACTATTGTTGAAGTTCCTCGAGGGTACCCTAGAGATATTCAATCATCTCATAGTATGCCATATTATTAGCAACTGCACGATCGAGCAGGCATTTCAAATACTGGTAGCCTTCAACTTCTCGTTCTGAAGCATCTGGACCGAGGATATCAATGATTTGAGATTCATTCAAGTCAGCATGGCCAGCCTTGAAGTAGTCGTTACATTTTTTCATCAGTTTTGTATCATGGGCTGACAAGAGTTCCATTCTATCCATAAACTAGTAAAGAAAAGAGATAGAAAGAATAAATAAAATGCAGACAGAGCAAGAAGAATAAAAGCAGAGCAAGAAAAAGGGAGTTAAGTTGCACAACCAAAAACTTCAAATTTTATTACATCATAAAAGAAGTACATAGCCCAGGGTTACATTTAACAAAAAAGCAAAGAGAAAAAGTCCGAACAACTATACACCTTCTCCTTGTCTCCTAAAACTTTCTCGGGAGGCTGGGACGAAGAGGTAGGTTGCTCGGATGGCATAGAAGGTTGCTCGGAGGGTGTTGGAAATTGCTCGGTTGAAATGCTGGTTGGTTGAAGTTGCTCGTAGGAGGTCTGGACAACGGGGGGATGAGAAATCTGATCTCCGATCACCATAGAGGATTCCTCAGAAGCAGCTTCATCTTCTTCTTCTTCTTCCCCGGGAGTAGGAGGGGGGCCAGGAATGTGTCGCTGAAATAGGTCTGAATTCTCATCGACATTCATCTCTCTCAGAGAAGGCACCCAACCATCCCTGAAATATTTAAGGCTTCCATACTCCATTTGTGAGATCATGGAAGCCAAACCCTTATTCCAACCCTTGTCCCAGCCAGTACTGAAGGACTTCTTAACAACAAGTTTCCTCTTCACCTTCTCTAAGGAAACGCTCTCAGTCATGAGTTCCTCGACAGCTTTTAATTTCTTTTCTGCCTCTTCCCTCTGGCGATCCGCTTCATGGAGTTTGCCTAACTCCTCTTCAGCAGTTTTGAGCTTGGTCTCAAGCTCTCCAGCATTTTTGAGCTTTTCCTCAAGCTCAGTATTCTTCTTCTCACATTCTTTCATTTTCCTCTCTAACTCCTGAGAGGCCTCCACAGCTTTCCCTTTCTCTTGCTCAATGGTTTTTAATTGCTTTTCCCAAGCAGTTTTATCTTCGTCATACTTTTGACGAGAATCCTTTAATGACTGTGTCAGACCTACAAGAGCTTCCTCCACACCTGGCGTGGAGCTCGAAGCTTTAATAGCTTCATCCTTTTTCAAAATGGTGTTGAAACAAGTTACCAACTGGAAAAAAAAAACAATTATAAGTCAGTGCAAGTACATAATATTAAAAAGTGAAAATTTAGATTAGTAATACTTACTGAGGTAATATGTTGAGCTGCCAAGATGGTAACCCTATCCTGGGAAAATTTTTCTTCAATACCTTAGATTTTAGGGATAATCCAAGACTTCATAGAGCTCATGGCAGAGCTCGGAGCAACAAAAGTGGGAACACCACTTCCAGAAGTTAGAGGCTGAGAAATGGATTCAGCCACTTTATTCGAGGAGCTTTTCTTTAACTTCCTCGTGGGAGCAGGAACATTCTCGACCAAGGATGTCGTCTTGGTCGGTGATATAACTATAACCTCGCTAGGAGGGGAAACAACTGCAATCTTGCTTGGAGCCACAGGGGGCTCTCGGCAACCTTCTTAGTAGCAGCTGGAGTAGGTGCATCAATTTGTCTTGTCCCTTCTTCTGGGACATCCTGCTTACTTTTCTTTGCCTCTCCAGCAGTAGAGGCAGACTTATAGAAGAGGATAGGATCTATTCTTCTCTTCATTCTTTCACTGAGAGGAATATGCGATTCAGGAGAAGAACCTTCAGAAACTGGTGCCGGTTCTATGTTACTTATCACTGGACAAGCAGTAAAAGACGAGGTGTAACTCTTGTACTGCAATAAGTACGAGGCTGATCTGATATATTCGTCAGCAACAGTTTGATGCAAACCCCAGATAAGTTTCAGATGCTTTAAGTTAACTTATATCTCCTTTGGAGACCTTCTTTTGCTGTCAACTGCAAATAAATAAAAATCAAAATATCAGTGACGTATTTTATCGAATATAAAGAAAATATGATTTTAAAAACTAAATAAAATAAAAACAACTTATCCCATTGCCATAGGGAGGGCATTTAGGACCCTAATATACGTCATTTTCAGTTAATGGAGCATGTTGCCAATTTTTCATAACAACCCCATGCTCGAAGTAATCCATGTTGGCATCTGGGAGATTGACAACTAAAGCCTTATTTGAAAACCTAGTTTTCAAATAAAAAGTACTATCACTGACAGCCCATCGATAGCAAAACATAATCTCTGGAATTCCTAAACGGGTTTCACGAATCTGATTTAACCTATGGAATCCATTAACTATTCTCCATGTATTGGGGGCTATTTTTGCAGGTACCACATCAAAATATTGACAGAATTCCAAACACAAGGGGTTTGGAGGAAAAGAAAAGCCACATTCAGCTACCAAGAGACTGGGGAACCAATGTCCCTCAGCCAAACGAAAATAGTCAGAAGGCTCAGAAAGCTCTTCCAAAATGACCCAGGAAGGAATATAAAAATTAGAACGAAATTTATCAAGCGACTCAATAAGGTAACCATGATGAACAAAGAAAATAAAAGAGAAGTAAGAAGATCTTACAGAAGAAGGGTAGATCCGTTGATAACGAATGATGGAAGGAATGAACGCACAAGATGGAGAAGAAATGGAGAGATCAAAGATACAGATTTGAAAAAGTAAGAGACGATAGGATTTTCTGCAACGCTTAAATACCTTACCTTGGGAAGGGGTAAAAATAATGATTACAAAGAAAGACGTTTGTGCTACCGGCGGCCAAAAGGACAAAAAAGGCACGGAGACCAAAGTAGTGGGAAAAATTCAAAAAGTCTGATTCTATGAATTTGAAAGGAAAAATAAATACACGGAAAACACTCCTAAAATTCGGGATGGCTATTTAATCCCTCCATATTTCGAGAAGAATGTTCCACACTCCTCAACCTCAAACTGTGAAACATTGGGGGCTTCTGTTGATACCAAATTTAGTCTGCTGATGTGGATCAGTTAAGTGGAGACACGTGTCATTCTACATGTCACTTATAAACATTTCTGAACAACACCTTGACTTCGAGGAACTCAACCTCCCCGACCAACTCAGGTGCTCCGAGCAGCAAGTGTTCTCCCAGGAACTTTATTATACCGAGCTACTTAGGCGGTTCGAGCAGCTTAGGCGGTCCGAGCTGCACCTCGTATAGAGCATTTATAATCGAATAATTTAGAGGATTGAATGCGCATTAAATGCTGATTATTATCATACAGATGTATACACAGATTAGACGGCTATGTAATATTCTCTCACATGTACAGCCCCAAGGCTATAAATACATTGTAACCTCCTCATTAGCAGAGGACTCAAAATTTCTTGGTAAAATCTGTTATCGAGAATTCCCAAACAGTCAACAATAACAAAACAGTGGACGTAGGCCATTCCTTTAAGGCAGAACCACTTTAAAAATCTTTTATCTTGTTTATTTTTATCTGTGATTGATTAATTAGAGATAATCTAATTTTTTACATCAACACTTCACATGGTATTTGTTTATTTCGTGTGTGTAGTGATCTTTCAGAGATTTTGATTTTTTAGCTACATCAAATTCACACAGTTCATGTTTGCTGGTCCGAAATTTACTAGTCTATGTCCTATATTTACTTTTTGGTTTTATAGGATAGGATTTAAGTCATTCGGATTGATAGTCAGGCTTAGGCATTTCACTATTTTTGGTTTTTTAGTAGACATATGGGGAGATTTGTAAGGATTTTTTTAAAATAGTGTCAATTTGTACGTATTGGCATTATTTTGGGAAAAAACCACTTTGAGTCATAGGATAGATTTTACTTCTCACGATTCCTATTAAGCCTATGACGTTTTGTTGAAGACGTATAGGCCAAGCTTCAAGATAGATCACGCCAAGTTTTGGTGCACGTTTCATATCTTCACATTGATTTTTGCGATTCTCTCAGGTATGTATACATAATGGTTTATGGACCTACTAACCATGAAGGTAACAATCTTTTTCTTCATCATTTTACCAACTTGGTGACCGAACCAAAGGATCCGGTTATAATTCATCAAATATCGGATGGTTTCATTAATGATTCAGCTGATAAGGAAACTCATATGGACCAAAATAATGTTCAAAATATTTCAACAAAGGATAACTGGGATGGTGAAGAATATTATGGATAAAGGCCCCCCTCGAGGAAATTCCAAATTTGTCTAATCTCACAAATGATTCTTTATGAGGAAAGGAAGACCGTGAAATTAATTTATTTGTTGAAATTCCTAAATTTGATCTTGGAATTGTCAAAAGGTTCTGCAAAAGCTCGAGTGTTTATTGAAGACTCGGTTGGCAAAAAATGTGGGCACCAAATGCCCAAAACTCCAATTAGAAATTCTTTTCATGTTTTAGAGATATGGAAGAATTAAATAATTTGGAGGAAGAAGGAATTAATCAAAAGAGAAAAGACAAAAAAGATTATTTTTCGTACTTAAGTGCTGAGGAGAAATTGGCTCTTAAACACAATTTTAGGCGAGTCGTTATTCGTCTAGTTCTCATAAATTTTCTTAAGCTTTATTTGCTTTAACTCTTGTAATTTCCATAGGAGAGACCTTTTATCCTCCCAATAAATAAATTGTTATTTAAAAAAAATAATGGTTTATGGATACTTAATATATTTTTCTAAGGATGTTATTTTATTTAAAACTGATTTTAATTTTTTTTTCTTAGTTATCTCGTGATTAGAGTCATATAAACTTCATCTTGCATTTAACATGGTTCAAACAACTTTATATGTAGTTCAAACGACATAGATATTTCGTTCAAACGACATGGAAATCTCATTCAAATAAGATGTTGTGATCGTTCAAATGACATGATGATTTTGTTAGAACAACACGTTGCCTCAAAAGTATTGTTTAAGGCGTTCTTTTCTCAGAAAAATGAATGTGCAGAACATACAGAATAGAACAAAACCTATATGTTTTCTACAATTGTTTACCAAAAGATTTTTAAAGAACAAGCATACTTCCTTATTTACAAGATTGGAGTTTACATTACCATATGTAATAGAGATCTTGTGTTTGCACCATTGTTTCATTCTTGATGATTCGAAGAACTTATTTCGTGTGGTGGAATCCGTACTTTTTGCTTGACAATTGTTATGGTTGTATCGGTGGATAACAAGATACGCGTGGAATCGTGTGCTATGGGACTTGCATAGGTGGACTCCCATGTTGCACTATGGAGGAGCAATTGAAGAGAATAAGAGGCGTAAAGGATTGTAGGGATTGAGACGTTGAGTAAGACTGTAATTCTTCCTTTGTAATTTTTGTATCACGGTGATTGTCTGGCCTGCGTCGTTTAAGGTTTTTTTCCTTAGTGGTTTCCTCATACATTGGCTTGTTATGTGAGCTTTATTTACTTTGTATTGCTCAATCTCAATAGATGCATGTTTAGGGTTAAGAAGATAAAATTGGCTTAATTAAAATTGGTTCATAATAAAATTGGAAAAGGTGTTTAAAAATTATATCCACTTAAAGTGCACATACATAGACGGACCCTGATTTCACAAATCAGTATCAAAGCTGGAAATACTATTTTACTATATGAGTGATCTCGTGTGCCTTTAGGTATGAACTGCAGTATGTTTGATGGCATTAGGATACCTATGTTTGATGGGTCGAATTATGCTTATTGGAAGATGAAAATTAAGAGTGCACTTAAGGACATAAATGAGAGTGTTTGGTTAGCGGTAGAAAAAGGGTGGACACCACCAATCATGAGAGAGGGTGAGGCCACTAGTTTAAAACCTGCTAAGTCATGGACCGATGCCGAACACAAACTTTCACTATATAATTCTAAAGGTTTACATGTTATTTCCTCGTCTGTCACTTCGAAAGTATATAATCATATTATTATGTGTGAAATGTTTAAAGAGGTGTGGTATGTTCTTGCACTTACTCACGAGGGAACTAACACTATTAGGGCATCTAAATACCAAAACATCACCACCCAATTTGAGATGATTAAGATGTTAGAGAGTGAGATGATTGATGAGTTTTTTGCTAGGTTTTCCCATATTGTCAACTAGTCATTTAACTTGGGAGAAAAAACACTTGACAACCGAGTCATAAAGTTTTTTAAGGTCGTTGTCCGCTAGATTTTATCCAAAGGTGGCCGTTTTAAACTCTATGGGTTTTCTTGACTCAACGAAACTAGAAGAGATTGTAGACAAACTAAAAATATATGAGCTTTACATGTTTAACTCCAAGAAAGTGCCGAACAAAGAAAAGGGCATTATTTTGAAAGATCGGAAGGATGAATCTAAAGTTTAGGAGGATGAATCCGACATCGATTTTGAAAAGTATCCTTGTTGGCAAATAAGTTCAAAAAGTTTATTAAGTTCTAAAATAAATCGAAAGATACAAAAAGATTTGAGAAATTCAAGAACAACAAGGCTGATCACGTCCCTAGGAACCATAGTGAGAATGATAAGAGAAATGAGTCGGATAAGTTTTTTGGTTATGAGGGTTATGTTTCTTGAGGATAGATTGATACATTCAATCAAGGTTAGGTTTAAGTTGGAGGCTAGGTCAAAAAAGTTGGAGAGGATGTCAGGAACCATCCAAATCAAGGATGATAGGTGTGGTATAGGCTTCGATGACTGTATTTCTCCCATTCCCAAAGTAAACACCAATCGTGTGAGAGAGCAAACTAGGAACGTTAGGAGAGGTCCACATTTAGGTAACATTCCTCGTCGTGTTTACACTTGTCCTCATAGCGGTAGGAAGGATCACCTTAGGAATTATTGTTATGATCTTAAAAATGTTCCTAGGAAGTTTAAGAATAAAGTCATTTCGGTTCCCAAAACCCCCATGTGTCATAGCACACCTACTAGGGTTAGGAAATCGAATTTAGAGGATTTAGGAATTAGACATCATGACTCTCGTTTGTTTCATATAATACTTACCGTGATAGATCTTACGGATGATTTTGTTAGCATGTTCGTCATACACTAGTTTTGCTTCATGATATATCTTTGCTAGTGTTATGACATATTTGTCTTTTAAATTTTATTTTTCTTTTGTTGAGTCTTATTGGAAAAATACAAAAAGATTTTTGGTTTTAATATTTTTGAAAATACAAAAAGATTTTGTTTATTTGGTGAAAAATACTTTTGAAAAACCCAAAAAGATTTTTGATTTTTTTGTCACGAGTTTACACTTGATGTGGCATATTAGTGTGCTTAGATCCCCTTCACTTCACGTTTCCACTTGGCTAGTACATTTGGTCATGATTTTGGATGCATAGATTGATCTTAACCATTTTTTCAATGGGGTTGTTTTGAAGTTGATTTCGATTTTGATTCGACTATGTATATGCCATTGCACACATGCACAAACTTATTTGAATTTTTGACTTTTCATGCATATTTAAGTTTGGTGTGACATTCTCGTCTTAACTATATGCATATTAGACTTAGGGAGAGTTGTGCATGTAAGAACAGTTGCCTGTGAGGATTTGTATTGCATATTAAAAAAATGATGAGTGTACAATGGAAAGGGATACGAGAGTCATGTGAACTCATCGTGAAAGCCACCGTTTAAAAGAGCCCAAGAAAAAAAGAAGGCAATAAAAGGAAAAATATGCCAAAATAGGTAGAATAGGAAATCTCTTAAAAAGAAAAATTCGAACATGAAAAGAAAAAATGAATTAGGAAAGAATTATCAATTATAAGGGAATTTGGTTGGAAAATACAATGAGTTTTCACAATAAGTCCTATATTGAAAAAGTCGTGTCATGACGCTATTGTTTGGTAGAATCATTAAATTCTAGACTTGTGTGCACGATGTTAGTAGTTAATTAAGTTCAAAGTTTAAATGGCTCATATGGATAAAACATAGTCTGATGACATTTATCAATCAATTAAAGTTTCTTGAACGTATCTTTGTATTTGGATTATGATTCATTTGTGTTAGTTACATCCATTCATTATGTTCCATGTTTAGGCACCTTCATGTTATGTTAAACGTGTAACTCATGTTTGTTTTTGAGTCAATTTTTATTACTGTTTCGTACTGTCAGATGCTCGTATAAGATATTCATATTTCTGGGTTGGTTTTACGCTATTATTGCACTGGAATTGGGAATTTTCTAAGTATTTAGAACGACTTCTGGCAGTTATTTCAATAACTTCTGCACATCGTTTGATCTCGGGTTCTAACGACGTTTGCATGACTTATTTTCGCTGTATAGTATTTGGTCGTTAGATGGGTTACTTCGAACGAACTTGGAATGAGGGGATGGTATTTATGGTTGTTAGTAGTGATATTTCACTTGGTTCGAACACCATTCACATATCGTTTGAACGACATCCTCTCATTATTCGAATGACCAGTTTTGTTCTTTGAGATTGTTGATTTGTTTCGATACCTGTTTGATACATATTAGTATATTATACTGATAAGGTACTTCTGGATTGTTTTGCTCAATTTATATGAAACTTATTTGGATATTTCATGATTGATTATTATACAGCATTGTTGGATGAGATTTTGTTTAATCACACCCTTAGTTATATGAGATTAGTCACACCATTAGTTATTGGATATTGATTATTATACATATTAATATATGAGATTTTGTTTTCTAGCTATGATTTGACATCATGTGATTCTTATTATCTAATTACTCATGTTTATCTAGATATTCTTCATGTTATATTCATGCTAGATATGCATTTCTATATTTATTTGTCCCACTAGTTATCTAATCGAGACAAAAAGGGGGAGAGATAGATATTAGATCTAGGGGAGTCTTGAGATTAGATATTGATTGATATTTCTCATATTATGTATATATAACTTGTTCATCTGTACTTCACATTGTATTTGTTTATTTCGTGTGTGTAGTGATTATTCAGAGATTTGAATTTTTGAGCTACATCACATTCAGATAGTTTATGCTTGTCGGTCCGACATTTACTAGTCCATATCCTATATTTTCCTTTTGGCTTTATGGGATCGGATTTAGGTCATTTGACTTAACATCCTGGCTTAGGCATTTCACTATTTTGGTTTTGTCCTAGAATAGGCAAAAAGGGGATTTGTACGGAAAATTTTCCAAATAATATCAATTTGTATGTATTGGCATTATTTCGGAAAAAAACACTTCGAGTCATAGGATAGATTTCACTTATCACGATTTCCATTAAGCCTACGACGTTGTGTTGAAGACGTAGCGGCCAAGCTTCGAGATAGATCATGTCGAATTTTGGTACATGTTTCTCGTCTTCGCATTATTTCTTGAGATTCTCTATGGTATTTATACATAATGGCGTATGGATACTCGGAATATTTTTCTAAGGATGCTATTTTATTTAAAACTAATTTTACAATGTTTTTTCCGAGGTATCTCGTGTTTAGTGTCGTATGAACTTCACCTTGCATTTGACATGGGTCAAACGACTTTATCAGCCATTCAAACGGCATAGAAATATTGTTCAAATGATATGGAAATCTCATTCAAACGAGATGTTGAGATCGTTCAAGCGACATGATGATTTCATTATAATGAAGCACCGCCTTAAAAATATTATTTAAGGCGTCTTTACCTCAGAAAAATGAGTGTGCAGGACATACTGAACATAATCGAACCTATACATTTTCTGCAATAGTTTACCAAAATATTTTAAAAGCATAAACATCCTTCCTTGTTTACAAGATCCGATTTTACATAAGCATATGTCATAGAGATCTTTTGTTTTCACCATTGTTTCATTCTTTATTATTCAAAGAACTTGTTTCGTGCGATGGACACCGTACTTGCTGATTGATGGTTACTGTGGTTGTATTGGTGGATACAAAGGTGCGCGTGCTATTGACCTTGCATAGGTTGACTCCTACGTTGCACTGTGGAGGAGAGGTTGAAGATAAGAGAGGTGTCAAGGTTTGTGGGGTTCAAATCATTGAGTAGGAGTGTAATTCTTCCTTTCTAATTTCTTATCATAGTCATTATCTGGCTTGGGCCATCAGAGGTTTTTTCCCTTAGTGTTTTCCCCATACATTGACGTGTTTTGTGACATTTCTTTAATTACTCTTACTTAATATCACTAGATGCATGTTTAGGGTTAAGAAGATAAAATTGGTTTAATTAAAATTGGTTCAAAAAATTGGTGCACAATAAAATTGGAAAATGTTTTGAAAAATTGTTTTTACCTAAAGCGCAAACACATAGAAGGACCCCATTTTCTCACTCACCTGGCATATTGAGACTGAATATAGACTTTCGATTCATTTCCCTAATTCATAACTAACTCCACATTAGAGTTTTAACCCTTTATACACATTTCCCTTCTTTGGATTGAGAGATAACTTGGGATGTTATGATGTTCTTGTTGTGTAGTTGTAATTGAGCAATGAGTTAAATTCAAAAGAAAAGAAAAGAAAAAAAAGGGATTCTAAAAAAAGTAAGAATCCCATGTGCTTATTTGTAGAAATGAAGTCTTACTCCACTTGTGTAGTCATGCTTTTTTAATAGTTTTTCCAATTTTTATTATTTCCCACATGTTCTATTACCCCAAGTGTTTCTCCCCAAGTTACAACCATGTAAAGTCCTATATGATCCTAGGGAGAATGTGACTTGAAAGTCATAATAATTGCGAGAATCCATGAAAGTGAATTTCAGCTCCCTTAATGAGAGATATCCTTTCATTGAGGTTACCATTTTTATTTTATATATACATTGTTATTCATAGATTACATGTGAATGGCCGTGTTTACTTTTACATTTACTCGTTATGCCTTCATGTCTCGAGTGTGCTACACTCCATTCAGAGAGTTTCATTTGTTGAGCATAATCACTGGAGAGGGTTGATATCATGCACGCTTTATTATTATCTAGGTTATAAAGTTTTAATAATTGAAAACATTCACTTGTGCTCGCTTATCCCACTCATTTTAAAGTTTCAATTGTATTGGGGTTATTCAACTAATGTTAATAATTATATACTTTTGGTTAAATTATCATTTTTTTGCTAATAGCTTATTGAAATATGAATTGTTGTTGAGTTTGGCATTGGATTATAGGGAGGAAATTGTTGAGGAAATTTCATGTTTATGGATTTCATCTCTGAAAACCCTCACATGACAAAACTCGTTCACTAGGGATTTAACGGCTTGTAGCATTCACCAAATGCAAGAGTTTACCTCAAAAGTAGTATTTTATCCTTTGTATATGATATTTTATTTTTCTCAGTCTGTCGAGTTGGATCTCTTTTTGTTTCATAACTAGGGACTAGAAATGTGTAAGTTAGGAGGTGTGATTAGTCTTGAATATTGCATGAAATCGCTCTTTTATTTATGCATTCTAGCATTCCCACTCCCGTTTCTCTCTATATTTATGTTATTATATTGTATAGTCTCTCTCTCTCTCTCTCTCTCTCTCTCTCTCACTCTACATATATATATATATGTGTGTGTGTGTGTGTGTGTGTGTGTGTGTGTGTGTGTGTGTGTGTGTGTATGTATGTATGTATATCTTATGTAAGTTTGTTTTTAGCTTTTATTTGTGTGGTAATGCTTAACAGAGCAATTGGGCGCGTTTCAAGAAACTTAACTTTAGGGTCATTTTTATAAATTTAGACTTCATGACTCATTTGATAAAAGTTCATGGGAGCTTAGTTCATTGAGTTAGCTTCACATGGCCACAGATGGCACGTCATTTCGTTTAAGAACGGACGAGTTATTTACCTTTTCTCAAAGATCCTTAGTCTTTGAATAAAGTGAGGATGAACCAAGGGCTCAATCAATCGTCCCTTTCTTGATTTATGAAGTGGATCAAGGAAGTATGGTTGGTTTCATATGGCTTGATCGATCGTCCCTACGAAGATTTAGATATTTATTGCTCTTTTATTTCTTTTCTTTTGATTTAAATCCACTTACTGGAAATAGTAAGTGGATTTTTCGTATGTGGATATGGCTGATAGTTTAAGCTTCTGCTTTGTTTTGAGATCTTCTCTCTCTCTCCTAGGTTTTTCACGATACGGATAATGTTTGGATATGATTTTTTTATGTTTTCCAAACAGGCTTACAATTGTGGATTTTGACTCGCTTGAGGTTCTTTCGTTCTCCTGTGGTTGATTTAGTGTGCTAAACCTATTCAACCTTGATTGTATAGTTGTATCCATGCTACATGTTGAATTTATATGTTTTACATTCTCATATACTATATTCATTACTGCACCCATTTTGTATGTATTGTTTTCATGCCGTGTAGTTTGGGTAATGAAACTAGTTGATTTTACGAGCATGTTGGGTGATAGAAATTGGGTAGAATACATGTACACTTGATTTATGGGAATTGAATCTAAAATTTATTTTAATTGAGAGAATTATTTTATGATGATTATTATTGGAGAATATATAGGCATTCCTTAGCCAAACCACCCGCTAGACGGGGTGTGCTGTCGGCTATGATTTTGTTTATTATCCAAAGACTAGGCCATGGACTCCGATTGGCGAGTATGAAAAGAGTTATGGAGGTTATGCCAGGTTATGATGGGCTTTATGCCTGAATTATGTTATTTATTTAGGGGGCATTGGATTGTTCCAAGGACAATTGACAGGATAGTGGATGGTAGCCCATACTATATTGTGGAAAGTGTGGCAGGAATTTTGACATAGGGTCTTGGGTTGTGTAATGATGTAATGAGATCCTAAGTTATGATTATATTATAGGGATCTTAATTTTAGTGTTCATATTGTATAGGATCTTTTATATGATGCACACACTCATTTACATGAGCTACTGAGTTTCTCGCTCCCCCCGACCTTAGTTTGTTGTATTTCAGGTTTGATGCGAAATATTTATGGCATCCTTGGGATTGGGATCATCATTAGAGTCTTAAGATATTTATTTTCAAAATTTAAATGTACCGGTTTGTTTATTGTAAATCGTTTGTAAAAGGCCATTTGAGATTTAACAAATTGGGACATTTTATTCAGTTGATTAATGTATTTATGCTTATGCAAATTTATCCAGTGTAAATGACTTATGTATCCTGATCATCGGTAACGCTCCCACTACAATAAGGTAGTGTATTATTTATATCAAGTTTTATTTTATCTTGTACAGATGGTCTAGCAACATTGGTATTATGATTTTACTTTTTTATTATAAGACTAGCTTACACTTAGGCATCTATTTTATTACATAATCCTCTAACAAGAACCTATCATTGATGCAATCAATGTCTTTCTTGTACTTAGGAATATGATATAAACTACCTCTATTATAGCCAACAAAGAGACATACCTCTATCCTTAATTTGAACTTCCTTGTCTCCTTCCACCACACGAGTGTTGAGCACCCCTTAAATCCAAACAAGTCTTAGAATGAGCTTTTGCCAATTAAAATGTTCAATGGGAGTTAAAGAAATCGATTAAAAATAGACTAAATTATCATTTATATGGTCGTATCTCATGTAAAATCCCAATGAGAATGTTGAAGTCATAAAATACCAAGAATAGACTCCATCATATGTGAAAGTGTCTTATTCCTTCCTTTTATATACAACATTTTAAAAAGCAATGCCCAGTATAGACATCTTGGATGAAATCCCAAACCTCCTATTAATGATCCCATTACTTTCTAAGTGGTTCTCACTCCCACGATAAAATCATAGAGTTTGGATTAGTTTACCATCTCTATGCACCACCTTAGCCTTGCACAATTTGGACTAATCAAAAGCTTTAGACTTATGGAGCATAAGGTAAATATATCCATACCAACAAGTGAATGTCAATGAAATGGACGAAGCACTTAAAACAACCTCTTGAATGGATAGTCGCAAAACCAAACCATCGAAATGAACTATTTCCAGCACATCTTTGGATCTTTAGCTTTGGACCATGAAGGGACCCTTGGATATTTTACCTTCTAAACGAGTTTCAAGACTAGAAGAGCCTCCAATTCCAATGAACTTGATTGTCTATTTTAAACCAGCCTTCAAATTCCTTTCAGAATAAAATAACCTAAATATAAGTGCTAAAATCATGTTTGGTTCTAGAAGGAAACTTTCTCTTTAATGATCTAGTCAATTAAATTATTTATATAAGTATTTACAAATATTAGTGAGACAAAATTTATAATGTATAAATTATTTTCCAATGTGCCCGAATAGATAAAAAGATGTACGATTTTGATAAAAATAACTTTTGTAAAATCAATTGAATATCTGTTCCAAACCAATTTAGAAAACTAAAACCAACTTTTCAAAACCAAGTACATTAAATAATTAACCTCCATTAAATTTATGTTCTCACCATAATTTATAAAAGATTTCCCACCAATTATACTATTGCCTTATTCAAATTTCCCTTAAGTGGGAACATCTCTCTTTAAAGTGATTTCCCAGTTACCTGGAAGCTTTGCAACGACCTGCAATCCTAATTTTTGTTTCCCAAGTCTATATTGTCATATAGATCGAACAATAAATCAAGTAATTACTTTAAAGAGATAAACCAATATCCTATCCATTTCTTTATAAAGCAAGAAAAAACCTCAAACACGTTGCTGTAAAAGTTCTAACTACATTTAGTGAAAATACCTTATTTTTAGTTATTTCATTACTACCGATGGATATAAACCTTCCTAATCCCCAACCATTATACTAGAGACTTATCCTTATCATCCTACCTCCGTTTAGAAAGAGAATTAAAGCTTTCTTTTCCTAAATATGATCCTCACTCCCGAATTATGAAATGGTATCGGGTTCCCCAACCATATCTAATCCAAAGAATCCTTTGTTCAACCAATGATAAAATCATTCTAAAAACAAGATTCTTGCTTGAGTGTGATAAACTAATTATAGGTGTTTATAAATTCACATATGTTAATTTTTTAATAATTAAAATTGTACTCGTAGAACTTCCCCTATGGGGGGACCAAATATATGTAACACTTTAATATAAAAGAATTACCATATATTTTAAAATTCCATGATTATGCAATTAAAACCATATGATGGAGGGCCATATTAAGCTGACATAAGGAATTAATCACATCACAATTTTAAAATATTAACGGGAATTGGGGGTTAAGAAAGTTTATTATCCCCTTTAAGTTAACACAATGTCCAACTACATTTTTAGTCCTTAAAACTTATTCCAGTAAAAACTTTAAGACTAATACTAGTAAGAAAAAGTTGAATTCATTTTTGAAATCTTATAATTATCAAATTAAAAAAATTAATTTTCAATTACAACATAATGATTAATTCTATTAAATTTTAAAGTGGCATCCCTCAACCTCCAATTAAAGATAAATCCCATCAGATGTCGCAGTTCTCTTATGATGTGAGATTTCTTAATGGGAGCGTAAAACAGACCACCTTAAACTAGATAGATTTTAATCTTTCATCATGCTATCCGGATAGTTCAGGAACCTTCTGTCCAACATAGTGAATAATCGGTGACTTTTGATCCTATACCTAATGCTATCCGAACAAACCACAACTAATGCTAGTAAGGGTTTTGGCAGGATACACGACATTGCCTACAATCTATAAACCTCGAGGTCTGCCTCACCTAATCCTCAATGAATGTTCAACTATGGAAGCTAAATTGCCTCACTATGTAAATATCATATCATATGCTAATCTACCAGTTACCATGACTATATAGATCTTAGTAGGATAAGGGATGTCGGGTATTTCCTATAAATACCAAAGCCTATATCGCAGAAGACACACGGGATCCTATTCCCCTAATTACCACATTGTAATAAAGATACACTAAACCCAAGTTCCCAACCAAGGGACCCAATATATTCTCACCCCAAACCAATACTTATGAATGATGCTCCACTATCTAACCTCCACATATGAAATACACAACCTCTACAGCTAGGTCGCAAAGAACACTACTCACTATTGATACTACCAAGGCTACTCTCACTATCAATTTTTTCACACAATACATCTCACCCAAAGGATCATGATGTTGACACTATTGGCCTGCACAACTTCCTATGTTTGCCAAACTACCATCAAATGCGAGATTACCCTAAGAATCAAATTTTCCTAATCACATTACTTGTGTTAATTTCCCATAAGTGCCACACCTGAGTGCTATATACTTTCTAATTACCAATCATCGGTGCTTAGTTATGACACCATAACCATCAACCTCAAATGTTGACTATATGCAACTCGTGCCACTTGCCCAATGGGAGTCAACTCACTCTATGAACATATCAAGAAATTTTATGCCATCAACTATTAAACAAAAGCACCTCACACTAAAAACCACGATCTCACAACTATTGGCTCGCTAGGACACCCATAAATTACTAACAATTCTAATCAAAAGCATGGAAGCGATTAATAACTATCAACTTGATCACGTGCCACTTGGCACTAACTTACAAGTCGTGCTAACCTCTTTGACTTTACCGTGGAGGACACGAACTAAATCGTAGCATGATTGATCCAAACCAACACCGACTTAGAAAGATCTGATGCCGACCTCACCACATCACTCTTGAAAGTAACCTTAAAATTATAGCTTTGATACCATTTGTAACACTCCGACCCGAATTTATGGGTTACTCATAGTCAACCCGATCCGACCCATGCATTAGGTGTGAAGTTCAATAAAACAACCTACATAATGTTGATAGTCGAGCTTTATTTCAATTAACTTTTCACTTGTTTAGCATAAGATTCCGATTTCAATTTAAACTACGTGAGAGACCCATGCGGATCACCCCTAAGTCAAATCATACAGAGCTACTAATGTAATAAAAAAGAAAGTACTAACCTATATAATGCTCTCAAAATATGAACCTGCTCCCAGCCTGCCGTAACAAAGTGAGGGAGTGAGCCAAATGCTTAGTGAGAAATATACAATGTAGTACAGAAATGAACGACATAAAGGAGACTCTCACGCGTTATGCCTACATGCACATGAACCTACCTCGTATACATATATACACATACATATACATATACTTAATGTACGAAACAATTTAACTTTAAAAACCTTATGTATTAAGATTAATTTACCTTAATCTTATAAAGACTTTATTTTCTCATTTAGCATTTGTCATCCTTATTTAACTCACTCGGTCAATGCTTGAAACTACTACACTTGATTTGACCGGAAATCATTTCTTTATCAAGTTTTTCCTTTTTAATTTAACTAATACACATTAGTATTTTCGTTGAAAACCACCCCTTCAACACATGCAATCACTATGTGGAAAATACTTATTTAGCACTTTGAAAACCTTTTACAACACAATCTTTTGTTAAATATAGATTTAACCACTTAGGTTTCTTAGCCACCTATTTACCCATTTACTTTGCCTTTTTCCTTACTTTATGGACATTAATCAAGTTCATATTTACTTGTCCATTTTAACCTTTATCGAAAGATTTCTTAATTCACTCAAGTGAGGTTGTATTAACACGTATCACCACACAACTCATTTCTTGACATGCTCCTTATTCCTTTATCTTTTCTCTGAAATTTTCAATAACCACATTTTTCAACGGGCTCTACACCGCCGGCTATGCGCACTGGCTAGTTATTTTGGGTCTTTGACCCCAGGGCTTCGATCCTCCCTAATTTTTTCGGTGTCATCCGGGTTCCTTTTTAAATTTTTATAAAATTTTACAAATGTCCACATTATTCCACCTTTCCTTTTCACCCGACCGAAGCCAAAGCCCGGGGTTATACCCCAACTTGTGTTACACTTTAAAATTTTACCATTACATGTCCTTTACACTTTAACCTTGATTTTATTCCAAAAATCATATTCATTTTGGTAACACTTTGTGTAACACCTTTTCCAATATTTTTATTTCATAAAAATGTTCCATTTTAAGTAAAATTACCATTTTATCTAATCGTTTCCAAACTCATCTCTTGCTCCATTTCCGCAAGTGTTAATTTTCCCCCAAACAATATTAAGTTATCCATACTAACTTAGAAAGTGTTTTAACACCTTAACACCCTTTTAACCTTGGAGTAGTGTTCTTATTAGTTACAAGCATCTTTATTCCATTATTTCCTTTTCAATTTCATAAGTGTTCATCTTTACAACATTAATAAGTTATACACACCAATTTTCCAATGTTTACCCCTTTAACACTTACTCAATACTTTTATTAACCATTTTACAAACTACGCATTTCTTTACTTTCTTTATTGAAGAAATCTAATCACACTTAAAGACTAATTTTATAATAAAATGCCATTTCTTTTTATCAACACATGTAGTCTTACAACTTTATTCTTATTACACTTTTAACCCCCTTTTTACATACTTTGAAGACAAGAATTTTGACTTTTATTATTTATTGTTTAAACTCATCAAAAGCTTCTTTAAACTTGTTTATACATTCATTATAAAAATACTACAAGTTTTTATGCATAATAATATGGATTTTAAACCTTAAAATCCTATTAAATGGGTTAAACATATTTCTCATTCTAGAAATTCATCATACTTGCAAAAACACAGTTTCAAGTATAAAAGACATTTAATTTCTTCAAACTCAACAAATGTCTATTTTTCATAAAATCTTCATTTTTACAAGAAACATTATTTCACCAATGCTTATAAAAATAAATTATTATTTTCAAACATTTTATTTCATAAAATGTTTAACATCATTTTTTCTAGAAAATGCACCATTTACATCAAATATCAACTTTTAATATTTCAAAACCTTAAAACATTTTTTCATTCTTTATTTTCAACAATATAACATTTTATCAACAATTTAATTCAATAAAAGTTTTTATTATTCTCTATACATTAATTTCATCATTTTAATCAAATGTACCCTACTCATGTAATCTAACTACAAGACTACAATTATGTAAAATAGAGTCTTAATACTAAGAATAAGGTTTTTCCACTTCTAAAGGGTCCAGTGGTGGTAGAAATGTTGGTGTCAGAGGAGAAACCCCCACCTCCAAAGGTGGCCTCAAGGAGTTACCAAATGCATCCTCCAAAAATTCTCCAAATGTTCTCCATTCAAGCTTCTAAGCAAAACCCACTTCAAACTCCATGGAAGTTACATCTTCATCATCTCCAAAAGCTCCCAACAACACCTTATTAATTCGTATCTTGTCTTCAACAATGATGGAAATGGGTGTATATAGTCCAAATATGGTGTAATACACTAAGGAAATTATGGCTTATGTTTGATGTATGGTGGAGGAGTGGTGGTTTGTGGTGGGAAGAGGTGGAAGACCACCCTTCTCCCTTTCTCTATTCTTCCATTTTTCTCCCACAAATGATCCTAATTCATCCATTTAAAAACTCACCAAAGACCCAAATTCACGTTTTTCCCAGTCTAGGATGATCTAGGCTTGATAGCACACCAAATCACGAGCCAAAAATGTGACAATGCACAAGGCAATATGATTAACAATTTTTGAGACACGTCGTTCGAACGACATGCCCATCTCATGTGAGTGAATTTTTAACCTCGTTTGAAGTTTGGCTTCGTGCGACCTTCGCGTTATATGGAACTCTAATGCGGTGGAATGTCATTTGAAGGTCGGCTTCTCACGACCTTCATGCGAACTTCATTTGAGATGCACATCTCGATTCTAACGACATGCCAATGTCGTTAGAATGACCCTTTCATATATTCTTTTATTTTTTCTTAAATGACACACAATTATCCTATAATTATCATTAACCCCACTTTAGTATAATTTATATAATTTAATTGAATTATTAAGACAGGGTATTACAAGTAGGGGGCCAGATCAAGCTAACACGATGAATTAATTGCATCACAATTTTAAAATGCTGACGGAGATAGTGGGGTTTATCCCCTCTCCCACTTTGTATTTCAAAACTTGAAGGTTTTGAAAAACTATTCATTCAATTCTAAGAGTCTTAATTTAATTCCTTGATAAATTCTAATATACTTTACAAATTAAATTAAGAGATATCATTATTTTAATTTTCCAAAAACAAAATAATTTTTCAAAATAAAATAAAACCCAGAGATAAATTTTTATTTATACACATAAATTAATTAACCCGGTTCAATTCAATTTAGAAAAAAATAAATAAGAATGGATTCTCCATAAAAAAAAATAATCTAGGTCGATCTCAAAATTAAATCCATGTTGTCCATAAAATGGGTGTACCTATTTAATCCAATTATCACACCAAATTATGCAACATAATAATAAAGAGACATACATTCAAATATAAAACAAATGCAATAGAAAATATAAGGACAAAAATGCCCCCATCTATCATGGACTTGAATCCTTCTGGATGTACAACTATTGAAAAACAAACAACATATTCAAAGTAAACTTCTCTTCGGAAAATAATCCCTATAGAAGTACAGATCTTTGAATCTTGGAGTTATTCATGCAATATAACTATGGAATTAATCCTCTTTGGTGTGTGAAGAACTAGGAAGAAGAACAATTGATAAAAAAACACCACCAGTTTTTTGTTCCATCGGATCGATCCATTCTAGAAATCTGATCGATCTGATTTTTGGATTAATTCGTCCTAGATTTATGATCGGTCCGAGCCTTCTGCATTTATAGCTTCATCATAAATTTTCAAAACCATGAAAAAACGACCATAACTTCCTAGGATCTTCATGAAAGTTCATGAAACTTTGTTCAGCATACAAACCCATGTAAATAAAAGATTTTAAATATAAATAAACATTACAACCCTCGTCCTGCTCCTCCAAATACATCGATAAAGAAATAATTAGAAACACCTAATTATTATAACCACATCGAATCTAGGAGAGAAAAATAACTATGGATAAACCACCGTACGATCCAATCTCATAAATAAACATTGGTGACAATGATTGAAGAAATTTAAACACAGAATCTCCTCCAAGACATCTTATTATGACACTATACATAAGATTGTACAATCATATAAGATGTCAAAAGTAGGGTTGCATAGTAGACAACATGGACCTTTTTAAAACATGATTAATCTCAACTGGGGCTCTGATACTAATTTTTGGGCAAAATAATTTGGGATTGACATTTAAAATGTAGAAAAAATAATCCCTGATGATCTTTTATTAATCATGCATTGAAAAGAAATTAAGAACTAGATTTAAAAATTAAACCTACGATTACAATACCAATGTCAATTATGTTATAATTCGTATGAGGAGACAAAGATTGAAGACGATGAGATCCCCACTAACCTCCATGGTTTTCAAAAACCTTTCAAGAAAGCTCCAAGAATCTCAAATATTCTAGTGTAGGATCCACCCAAATTAGGTCTTATGGGTGGGCACTCTTTGAGATGACACCATGGTAAAATTTGAGAGAATTGACCTTCTTTTCCCTCACACCTTCACAAAAATGTGAATAGTATTTTTTTCTCTCCCTCTCTAACTCTCCATAATGGGCTCATATCCCAAACCCATAGTTTATACCAATATATTGGTGAGGACCTAGGGCCTTAGTCAAATTGGGCTCTTAAAGAGTTTCAATCCTACAACTTGCGCAATAGACTATACTAGGAACCCAAGACAAATAATTAAATTGGCTTCCAAATAAATACTCAAAAATTCCAATTAAAATTATTGCAATTATTTCCTTTCTTTATTAGATTGTGATTAATTTCACTAAATAGTCAAGAATGCACTCCAATTTAATTATCTCTAAATCACTGGAAAAAAAGAGATCTTATTTGTAAAGTATATTATGATACGTAATATGATTCCCCATGTTAAGTGTTTGATACCCGCTTGGTTAAGTCAACAAAATTGCAAATCAATTTTAACCAACATCTAATCAATTCATTGATTCTCAGGCTTAACTTATTTTCTACTCCACCGGGATTATAGAGTTATCTATTAGCCATGTTTTAATTAGTGGAAATAAAACATATAAGTCTATCAAAGGGGTATCACAATCCACAATAACCCCTAGATGAAGATTCCTTTGAATTATGATCTGAGACCTACTGACACAATTGTCACCCAATATGAGGGGATCATTTGATTCAATCTAACATTGAATCTCACCTATATCAATCAAGGTAACAATTATGCAAGCATTACAATCCTCATTATTCTCGATATTAATAATCTATTCAGAGTTTTGAAAATGGTGTGAGATTACCCAAGTCTAATAAAGACATCCCTTAGATTGAAATCTCAAGGGTGGCCCTATTCAATACATTTATGGGATGTAACGATCATAATCTCTGTCGAATTATCGATCATGTTTTTAAACATCAAACTGACTCTCGTAGTTCAAGATATACTACTATTATTGCATCACAACCATTCCGATAGGATGTTGATTCGTATCGAATCTTGCACATTTATGCCCTCGAGCTTAGGCATTTTCGGCCCCTCGGGTACTTTAATGTCTATAATTATGCTCGTTAATCAGAAAACCTCTGTTTTATACGCTAATATGTTATTTGAGGTATAATTGAGCTGTTATAGATATTACAGTGCTTAGTGTGAAGTTTGGGCACGTTCCGATTAAGTTTCGTCACGATTCACACATTCGGGGGCATTTTGGTAATTTTACACTTCGAGATTTTTGCCCGAAGTCTTCACGGAAGTTGTATCCCTCGGACCAATCTTCGCAGGCCCGTTAACGGTGCATGAATCAGAGTCCTAAGAAGGAAACACGACCCTTTAATCGGGGAAGAATTATAAGGATTTAATATATTATTATTATATTAATATTTTAACAATTCATTTAATTATCTACATGTCCCTCTCTCTTTCAAATTTCAGGAGCTTCCATGGGTGATTTTTGGCTTTGTCTCAGGTTGTGCTCGGGTTTTGGGTTCACCCAAAATTGATCCTTTTCGTTTGAAATTGAAGCTAGGGTCGCGTGCGTACATGGTTGCTGGTTAGTTGGCTCAGTTCTCGAATTTTTTGGAATACCCATTTGGCCATTTTCAAGCTTTGGACAATAATGGTTGGTTTTTACATTTTCTTGGGTGTTCTCAGCTTAAATGGTGGAGCTTGTATGGGTCTCTTGGTTATGAAGTATAGGCCTCGAGTTGTGGCACACGATCGATGCGGGTCTAATCCAATTCGTGGATGGTCTCGGCTTAGGGCAAAAGCCATGGCAAATGGATGCGTTTTTTTTGTGGGCTATCCCATTTGTCACGGTCGACCGCACCCAGCCCCGTCGGTCAACCGATTTTCCCAATTTGTTCCTACAACGTTGACAGTAGGTTTGGTTTCCTCTCACCGGTCGACCGGCCACCACCCCCGGTCGACCGATCCCCTGTTTTGGAGGACATTACCTATTAACTCCTACTTTCCTTTCTTTTTTTATTTTATTTTTTCTTTTTCTTTTATTAGTAATTATAACTTACTATAAAAGGGGAGACTTGTTTTATTTGTAAAGTTATCTCATTCTCTTCATTTTATTTTCATTTTAGTTCTAGGGTATAGAAATATTGGGGATTATTTATAGAAATATTGGGGATTATAAAAATTAGTGTTGTTTGATTAATTCTTGCTTTAATTATTAATTAGTTAATCATGTGTGTTGAGTAGTTAAATAGGGTTTGGGTTGTGTGTCCTCCATTAATGGGCGTTGAGCTCCAAAAATTAGGTTTCGTGTAAATTTATATTTAATTGAAACCTTGTGAATTAAAATGGGATTATTATGCGTTAAACTTTCATTGTCACGCAACGTTAGTATTTAAAGCGATAATCCAATTTTAAGATGTGTGTCATCATTTTTTATTAAATATTTAACCTCGCATCGTTGGCTTAAATTCCTTCATGTGTGATGTTTATCATTAATTAAAAATGCTCGATTAAATGTTTTCGAATCAAAATTCTAATTTTACATGTTTAGCCCATGGCGGGTACGTGATCCAGACCCTCGTTTTATTAATTATACTTTAGACTTAACTTCTTATTTTTTTCCTTTTATTTACAACCACCCATCACCTTTTACATTTTTATTCCTGAAGTGATAAATCGATTATGAGCTATACTAACATTCCCTGTGGATTCTTGATACCCGACTTACCGCTATACTTGTATCGCAAGTGCAGACGTAATTTAGGTTTTTGTATTAACGCGGTGAAACGAATTCAACCATTAGCATTCTGATGCAACGCTACTTTTGGTATAGATTTTAATTGTCTTATTATTTCGTAGTATTTTTTCTTTTGTATTTGTTTTCTTTTTTTAACCTTTTTTGCAGGACTTCTACATTTGAGCGCCTAGAAAAGCTTGAATTTTCCTGTCGCACAATGCTTTGTGGAATTTGCCCTCTCGAGCTTTATTTTAGGGTAATCATGTCTTATTCTAATTTTTTCTGGTAATCCTAATGATAATTCTCAAAATTCCGATAAACTTACGAATTTTGGTCAATACTTACAAGCCCAAAAAATTGCAATATCTAAAATGACATTGGGTGAGTATTACAAAAGTCAAAGTTTGGATTACATCTATTTTGGGAATGGTCATTTTGATTTTGGGTTGCAAGATCCTTATGATAAGAATTTTGAAACGAATTTCAATCATTTTCAAAATTCTTATGTTAATGATTTTGATTGTAGTCCCGAGAACAATTTTCAAAGTTCTCATTTGCAAGAATCAGCTCCTCGCCCCATGACTTTCGGTGAGGGGTTGCGCATGCTTGAAAATGAGAGAATTGAAAACCGTTATCGAGAAGAAAATCGTTGTTGGGAACATGAGTTGGATTTATTATATGAATCTGACGATGATTTTTCTTCCGAGACTCTTGAGTTCGAGGAATGTTTTGAACCAAATGAGGTACTTTTGCCTACTTTGGAACAAATCATTCTTGACTTGACCCATGGTATAGTGAAGAATGAAATGAGGAAGAAAGGGGCGTAGTATCCATTTGCAATGAACTTGTTTCTTCTTTGATTCTCAAAGAAGAGAGTTTCATTGTAAACGATCCTATTTCTTCCCAAATTCAATTTTCAAGCGATGATAACTCATTGCGTGAGATTGAATTTCTTTCATACCCGTCTTTATTCTATACTATCACACCAATTCTAGTACCCGATGAATCGATTCAAAACTTTATAATTCCAAACCTTTTCACCGACGAGGAGTACTCGCTCGAGTCGCCTTCCATGACAGCATCTTTGCCCTCATGTGCACCGCCTCCCATTCCAACTTTAAAATAATTGGGAGATGATTTAATTTTTAGGCCCACATGTGTATTTGTCACCCGTCCTATCAAAATTCCCCATCCTCCCTCCCAAATTTTTAATTGGGGATGGTTCACCTTTTCCACCACACACATGCCTTCCATTGTTTAAACAGAATTCCTATATTTCAGGAGGCATGCATGAAAGGGAGGGTCCGCTGTTGATCCTCCAAAGTCAAATTGTATTTTTGGTGGACCCTCAAAAATTTGAACTTCTAGTGTATAGCTAGTTAGGATTTTAATTTGTAGGTTGTAAATAGTTAATTTTATTTTTCTTTATTTTTATTTTTATTTTTATCTAGTGTGATTAGTTAAGTTTTATTTCTTCCTTTTGTTATTCTTGGTACTAACATGTTTTGTAGAATCAATGGACTTGTTCTTTCACGAGATCGCTCCTTTTTGGGCAATATCGCTCTTTTCCTCTCTTTAACTTGGTTCTTAATTCACATTGAGGACAATGTCAGGTTTTAAGTTAGGGGGTGTGGGATATTCTATCCATGCATTGGTAGTCTCCATGATTTGATTATATGTTAATTCCAAGCATGCTTTTTTTTGAAAAAATTAAAAATTTCAAAAAGATTTTTTTTTTCTCTTTCTTGGGCCTTTCTTAAGTTAGTGGACCGATTTTCCCAATTTGTGCCTACAACATTGACAATAGGTTTGGTTTCCTCTCACCGATCGACCGACCACCACCCCCGGTCGACCGGTCCCCTGTTTTGGACGACATTACCTGTTTCCTCCTACTTTCCTTTCTTTTTTTATTTTATTTTTTCATTTTCTTTAATTAGTAATTATAACTTACTATAAAAGGGGAGACTTGTTTTATTTGCAAGGGTATCTAATTCTCTTCATTTTATTTTCATTTTAGTTCTAGGGTATAGAAATATTAGGGATTATTTATTGGAGACCTCCCCTCTCTACCAATTTTGATATTTCCACCAATAATGTAAGTTTATTTTCTTTTTCTTCTTGTTGTTTAAGCTTTGTTCATTGCTCTTGTTTTGTATTTAATTATTTCTTGCCTAGAAAATTAGTGTAGTTTGATTAATTCTTGCTTTAATTATTAATTAGTTCAATCATGTGTGTTGAGTAGTTAAATAGCGTTTGGTTCGTTTGTCCGCCACTAATGGGCGTCGAGCTCCGAAAATTAGGTTTCATGTAAAATTATATTTAATTGAAACCTTGCCAATTAAAATACGATTATTATGCGTTTAACTTTCATTGTCACGCAACGTTAGTATTTAAAGCAATAATCCAATTTTAAGACGCGTGCCACCATTTTTTTATTAAATATTTAATCTCGCATCGTTGGCTTAAACTCCATCATGTGTGATGTTTGTGATTAATTAAAAATGCTCGATTAAATGTTTTCAAACCGAAATTCTAATTTTACGTGTTCAGCCCATGGCGGGTATGTGATCCCGACCCTCATTTTATTAATTATTGTTTAGACGTAACTTCTTATTTTGTTCCTTTTATTTACAAACACCCATCACCTTTTACATTTTTATTCCTGAATTGATAAATCGATTACGAGTTATACTAACATTCCCTGTGGATTCTCGATACCTGACTTACCGCTATACTTGTATTGCAAGTGCAGTCGTAATTTAGATTTTTGTATCAACGCAGTGAAACGAATTCAACAATTAGCATTCTGACGCGACGCTAATTTTCATGCTTGATCAGATGTCAACTACCCATTTAGGTTTTGAATATTTTAATAGTCCTTGAATCAAAATTCCAATCTCCTAGTGATCAACTCGAAGCCGACTCACTAGAATTCCTAATGAGCTCTATTAACCAATATTTCTATAATATATTTAAACTAAATATAAGTCATTCTTACAACTTTGATTCTTATTTAAAAATGCGTGACAAATCTTTATTGGATAGTAAACGATATACATGGATTCAAGAATAAAATACCAACACATTGAAGGAATTTTTTAAGTAAGTTACTTTTAGGAGGAGTGTCTACTTCTTCTCATGTATGGTGGAATTCTGATCTTGACACTTGTTCACTAGGGGGGGAGTTAAGATGTGCATTGGTAACTAGTTATGAGGGATTTAGCTAAGAGGTATTTTTTTGTATTTTGTAAAATTATATTTTCAAGAATCATGAAAGAGAGATAGGTTTTCTTCATAATGAGGGAGTTTTCATCGTAGATTAGGCCTTATGTATTGATTAGGGGTGTGAACGGGTCAGTCTGTTCATGTTAAAGGGTATTTTTATTATCCAAATCAACCAAATCAATTTTTTTCTTTTTGTAAACAAAAATAGAACTGGATCGGTATTTAAATCGAACTAAATAGGATCAATTTTGTGCAGTGTCGATTCACTTTTCCTATTTGATTTTTGAGAGGGTTAGTTTTTGGACATTCGGTTTGTTATTCGTCTAGTCATTTTTTAATTACATTTTTAGCTTGTTCTAAATTCAAATTTTATAGTCATATATGACCTATTTTAACATGAACAAATTAACATTAATCAAACTTAACCAAGTGAAAACTATATTTTATTATTTTTTAACATTCCTGAGTTGTTTTAGCCCTAGAGAAACTTGTTAAATTGAAAAAAAAATCAAAACTATTTTAAGGGTATTTCTCAACCTGCTTTAATGGTAAAGATAATTCAACATTATTTTAATCCACTACCGACATCACATGTTCAAGAATTCAACCAAAAGAACCAATTTAATATAATTGAACAATAAATTACCATTAAAAATGTCGCAAAACAATCCATACTTTTAATAAGAAAGAGGTTTTCAAAAGGTGCTGAATTTTAAAACACTACTTATAGATTAATTCTAAAAGGGGGTTCACGAAAATTAATGTAAAATTTAATACGAAGGCTTAGAGGCTACCAAACGACCCAAAACTCATTAAAAGTGTTATCAAAACAGTCTAGAATAAATAAAAATAGCCTAGAATAAATAAAAATGACGTAGAATAAATAAAAATAGCCTAAAATATATATAACAGTCCAAATTATTAAAAACGGTCCAAGAATCTTAGAATTCTTCAAAACTTCAGCCATAAATATTCAATATCCTTCTCTTGGGTTTGAAAAAGAAAATAACCATCATGATATTAGTTACATAAATTTGAAATATGAAGTACGTTTAAACAAAAATAAATAATTTTGAAATATAAAAACAATGCCCGAATCATGTTTTTCATAATCCTCAATTTCATCCATAACATCTAGAAGTCTAATCGGATGGTTGAAGTTCAAATCCAATTTTATATACAAATGAGTGATTCCACTATTCATAAAATTTTATGTACAAATGAGTGATTCCACCATTTTCAACAACATTGATTTATGAAAAGGGTTCAGTACATGCCCATCCGTGCTAATAGTGAATTAAAATGAAACCGTAGAAAGGGGAATTGTTAATACATCCCGAATAATAAGAGATAGGATTCGGTACTTAGATGAATTAATCCTCCTCCGACCCAAAACATCAAGATTATCTTTAGCTTCCCCACACCTCTCCACTAAAAATCTATCAACATCCGATTTATTAGCTAAGGTATCTTTCTCCTCCACATGTCTCTTAAATTGAGATGCCAAAAAAGATCTTCCATCCTCATTGTCATCATTACCACCCCCACTCTTTCTAATCATCTATTTAATTTTTTATGTTGATCTGCTAGATTTGACCGATTTACATTTATTATACCACCCATACAAAGAATGTGTGACATCTTACACCTTTCTTGACCTATCCTTTGACACACCTATGTCAAACAATTGAACGAAATAAAATTTGACATACAATAATTTGTATCAAGGATTAAGAAAAATTATAACCAAAAACAATAAATTGTGCTTCTTAATGTTTCAATACCTTTCAAATTTATCTTTCATATTTTCCGCCATCGAGGATAAAAATAATCATCACTTTTGCTCATTTGAACCAACTTACTTTCAATCAAAACAACTTCATGGAAAAAAGCATTCGAGGTGATATGCAAAGAGCCAAAAAATTGTAAAGTTCCATTTTAAAACATTTAACGAACCTCAAAGACCCTAACTTTCACCCAATGAATACTATCCGGGGGGCTTGAGATCACCCTTCCAACTTTTTTCTCCCTCTTTTTAATCCACTTCCATCTGTCGCATCATCATCTTCCTCATTTTTCAATTGATCTTTGTAATGTTCATCATCATCCTACATTCTTTCAAATTCTTTTTCAAGCATTTCTACCCCTTCTAACATCATGTAAGTGGCGTTCCACCTAGTTGACAAATCTAAACATGGTAAACTTTTTCTCCCAATTTTTTCCTTTTTCAACACATAGTTAAATTTGTCAATCCTAGATAGATACGACTTAAGATACCTCGCCTCATTACAAACTTCATATTTGACTTATCCATTTCTTTTAAACCATCATACAGAATAAGATTAAGGATGTGTACACAACATATTTTATGAAAATATTCATGCTTTAAGATGGTACTTTTCTTACTTTTAGTCTTTCTTTTAAAGTATTTAATAATACCATTGTTGAAACTTGCATTATCAACTATGACGGTGCAAATATTCTTCACACCAATCATGTAAACAATCCTCAACGGCTTTCCCTATTGAATAAAGAAAGTAAAGAATCTTTTTGTTCAAGTTCCATTATTTATCAATAAAGTGTTTGGGAGGACACATTTAGTTTATGTTTCGAATTGAGGTCTATGTATCTGTAGTACCTCGTTATCTTAAGGGTTTATTTATGTATATTATATAAGATTTTAGTAATATTATTATTTTATTAATCGTGATATATTATTTTAAACAAAAAATATTTATATTGATATAATATTTAAAAATAATTTATTTTGGGTTTAAATCAAATCAAACATTTAAATTTAAATTTAAATGTTTTTTGCACTTTTATAATGGTTTAAATATGTAAAGAAGACAATTTTGAATTAAAGGGCAATATGGTAATATGCATTAGCTTAGGCTAAAATCTAGGATTTGAGAGAGGGGATATCTAAGGAATATTATGGTTGATTATAAGGAAAGGAATATGGAAAATAGAGGCCAAAAACAAAATCCAAATAGGCAAATTCGAGAGGAATGAGAAGAGTCGATTTGGAGTGCTTTAGATCTTCTTTTTTGAGAGATTTCAGATGAGATTTGTGAAAAACTCAAAACATATACCTAACTCAGTTTTCATGTAAAATCCAAATTTAAAGTCAGATTGGTGATTCTGATGATGTTTGGATCTAATTTTTTGGGTTTTAATAAAAATGCCTTCAATTATGGACTTTGACACACTTTAGGTAGTTACGTTTTCCCGTTGTTAATTTAGTGTGCTACACCTATTCAACCTTGATTCTGTAGTTATATCCATACTATATGTTGCATTTATATGTATTATATGTTTATATACTATATTCGTTATTGCACCCATTTTGTATGTGTTATTTTCATGCCATGTAGTTTGCGTAACGAAACTAGTTGATTGTACGAGCATGTTGGGTTATAAAAATTGGGTAAAATACATGTACACTTGATTTATGGGAATTGAAAATGAAATTTATTTGAATTGAGAGAATGATATTATGATTATTATTTAGGAGAATGCATAGGATTTCCTTGGCAAAAGACCAGCTGGACTGGGTGTGTTGTCGGCTATGATTTTATTTGTTATCCAATGACTAGGCCATGGACCCAAGTGGGCCAGTATGTCAAGGGTTATTATGGAGGTGCCTCCAGGTTATGATAGGTCATTTACCCAAGTTATGTTATTTATTTTTTGGGGACCATTGGATTGTTTCGAGGATAATTAACAGGATAGTGGATGGTAGTCCATATCGTACGGTGGAGAGTGCGCTCGGGATTTTGATATGGGATTTTAGATTTTGTAGTTCCCATAGTGAGATCATGGGTTATGATTATTTTATTCGAATTTCAGCTTGGGTGTTCATATTGCATACACTCTTGTATATGATGCACGCACACACGTGTATGAATAGTTTCACTTGGAGCATTTATACGAGCTACTGAGTTTTTTCTCACACCCATGGACTAAATATTGTACATGGACTAATATCGATAAAATCATCCGGTGATGCATAATCATGTTTGAATGTGATGTAGCCAATATGTCTGAATCTCTGAAAATCACTATACATAGAAACAAACAAATATGCCATGAGTGAAGTATGGAGGTACATAAAAATATATAAATGAATAATGTCAATATAATCCCTCTACATATCATATCTCTCCCCTTTATTGCTTGGAATACTGCATAGAGTGTAAAACTAGAAACATCCATGTACAACAGATAAATGAGTTGATATATAACCAACAGTGATAAAAAACTAAGAATGTATCCTCAAGTACATCATAACTGAATGCACATTGTCTAAATACATCATCAACAATAGAGTGTCTCAAAATACAATGAAAATAGAATAAATATCAACAATCTCCATCTGAATCATCATCATTAACAACTGCGGTGCCATTGTCCATACGTCACCTAGACATCCCTGCTCCTCATCTCTGCGCTCATCATCTCATCTCATATACTAGAGAGGAAAGTTGGGACTGCTGAATGGCCCACTGTTGTGCCTCAGCATCAAATCTCGCTATCATAGTCTCTGTTACACAACAATGCTCAACTAGCTCTGCCTACAAAATAATATGCTTATATCTTTCCTCATCAAACATACATTCTACATCGCCTCTATTAGATCAATTCTCAGTAGAAGGATGCTCAGTGGGAGAGGGACAAGATGGGTGTGACATGAAACTACTTTTTATAAAAGATACAGGAGTAGAGGGGACATAACGTGGTGCCTCATGAGGTGACTCTCTGATCGACGAATGGTGTTTGCATCGATCGATGAAATCTTGAACTTCTCCACCTCATCCTAGAGTAGAGGAACCTGAGCAGCCTCACCGATGTGAGACATTAGTACACCAAATGGAAATGCATTACAGACAGGAGTATGTCCGACCAACTAAAAAGAGGACATGGCGTGAAGAAGAATCACAAGAAGATATATCGACCAACCCTGGCTCACTACATACATAAAGTATATTATGTCGTAGGAAATTTGTGTGTGGTTGGTTTAAGGATAAACCAATGAGGATATAAACCAATTAAGTATCCTATAATTAGGATGGATGTGTTAGTGGCACATTATAGTAGAATGGGGAAGAATCTCTCTAAAACAGTGATGGATGATGTCGTATGGATTGGGACTCCTAGAGACATAATCGAAAAAATATGACATTAGGGACTCTAGGAATCTAAAGAATCGGTGAGATGAGATTAGGTGTGACTATAACTATAAATACTCTTACCGAGGACTAAAGATCGGCAACTGTCCTAATGGCTCTAAAGTAGAACTCTATGACAATATCAGGGTGAACCACATCATATATCTCAAACATAGGAACCTAAGATCTCCTTCTCAACTAGCCTTGGACACGATACTATCCGAAGGCTGCAATTCGAAACATTCTCTCCCAAACTACTGTATGAATACGGAGACCGATTACACATTACTTCTCGTACTCGAATCGAGTTGCCTAACGATTAGCAGAATATCATGGATGGTTGTATTGAGTGGACTGAGCTCTAGACTAGGTCGGTTGCTCGTCAATAGGACCCGCACAAACTGAACGTTAGAATTGTCAGTGAGCCATCGAAAGTACGAAATAAATAGTGGTAAAATATGGGAAGGTATATAAGGGAAGTGTCTAATCCTAAACTAATAATGAATGCTCTAACACACTATCTCTAGACAATCATCCAACCGAGCCAGGGATATAAACCAAATCCAAAAACCAATGGTAGAAAGATAAGACAAGATCAGTAATAGAAATAACCAAACATGCGTGATAAGTATGCAACTAATCACGGTATATGCGTCTCAAATATAAAAAAAATTAAATCAAAACCTTTTTTTATATATATTGGGACTCACACACAACCAAACAAGGGGAAATATTCACACGACACAAAAACAAATTGAACAAAATAGCAAAAAGCCCCCCAAAAATGAAGAGTTTTGATCCTAAACTATTGTGTACCAATTTTCGATCATACAGATGTAAAAAAAAAAAGGAAGAGTTTGGTTCCTAGATGATAGAGATCTCTCTTCAAGATACATGAAGCAATGGAGGCTCATTCGAACCTCATTTCAAGAAACCATCTAATGATCTTCGGACGTACCAACACTATTTATGACAAAAGCCTCGATCGAAGCTCCTTGAACCATATATTGAATGACCTTTACATGTCATTCGAATGAGACATGGCTCTCATTTAAACAAAACCTCAAAAATCTCGAATTCTCACCTCAAAACACTAATACTCATACCAGAAAAGTAAAATCAGATAAGCATCCACCTGACACAAAACAAACAAAAATGTAAAAGACCGACGCAAAAACATAAGAGATAGCATAAACAATAGAGAAGGAGGAGGAAATTATGCTGAAACTAACAACACAACTTTGTTTGATCATATAAACTCTAAATGGGGGCCTTAATGGCTAAACATTCACCCTCTACATCACCTTTTGAGGTTCCTTTAACTTCTAAGGAGGTGGATCTCAAAGAAGATCCCATATCCTCTAACTCTACTTCTACCTCTGATACCAGATAGTACAAAAGTGATATCCAGACTGACCATAGGATTCTCTACTCCATACAAGAAGATGTGATTATTGGAACACCTAAACTAGAGGAGAGGGCCTATAACAAGAGAAATGCCAATGAGGTTTACTTTCCCCTTTAGGCATTCCAAGTGGTATTTTATCTTCCCCTCCATCCTTAAATAAGATCCATCATAAAGGGGTTTGGATTAGCCCTTACCCAGAATCCTCCAAATGCCTATCGGTCTATAGTTGGATCCATGATCTACTTGAAAAAAATATGCAGGGTTTTATATTAATGGGTAAGTATTAAGGTTTTTACATGGTTTAAATGATAACATAAAAACCCGTGTGTCCAACACAAAAATAGTCCAAATCACCAAAAGAAGTAACCATAATTGGAAAACCAAATTCTTTTATATTTATGGTGAATGGGAGTTTTTTTCCAAATGACCATAAAAGAGGGATCATCATTCCCAAGGATTGGTGGTCCTCATAATTGATTACCAAAAGACCCCATCATTGGACAAAAGGTTGGTAAACCTGATTAGGAAAGTATGCACCTCATACCCGAAGTATTTTAAGGATGTATACTTCCCCAAGACGTTTTGGGCCATAAAAAACTACCTGAGCATCAGTATTATAAATCTTGACACTTATAAGTCACCAAGGCTAGATGATGTTAATGAGAAACGTTTTGAGGAGGAAGATGAGGTATTGGTCGACTAGGTTAAAGGGAATTATGAAGAGGCCGATCAGGAGGTCGAAGAAGGTGAGAAATTTTTACAACTCTTAGGTCATCCTTCTTTTTTATGTGCTTATGTACCTCATATCAACATGATTGTTAACTTTCTTTATCTATGTTTTTTGAGTAGCTTCAACTACAAATTGAAGATCCCTTGTCATGGCTCCAACCAATATTTTTTTGGATATATTAAAAGAAATCTAAGTTAAACAGCTCAAAGAACTATCTCAATAGGTAATTGCTAAAAAAGATAAGAAGAAGCCTCTTACGAAAGAGAATAATGGTGACATAACTCGGCTTTTAAGTGTTAAGGCATCAAAATTGGTTGCTGAAGAGGCTAAAAAGAAGAAGTTTGCTGACAAAGGAAAAAAGAAAAGTGTATAAGGAGAGACAATCCAGTAAGAAAAGGACTTTAGATGACCCATTAGTCAAGGATCCCAAAGTGCCCAAGTTTAATGTCAAATAAAGGCTCTCCAATGATGGCCAATTTTCCTAGAGGGTGTACAAAGGGGCAGATTCTTCGTCTCGTTATGGTCACATTTATCCTTATGAGATTAACCTATAATGACCAAGGAAAAGCTTCAGGGGATAATAACTATATCCTTCTTAATGTGGCTAACACAACTAATGTCCTTGTCTAGGTGGGTTATACCCCCAACTTTCAATTCATGTGGACTTTGGATGTGGTTAATCTCTAGAATTTGGCCTCTCTCAAGACATTTTTGGTTATTTTAATCTTGTTAATAACTTCTGAATGTCTTCGATTGAAACTTCTTACCCATTACTTCGACTAATGCTAAAGGGATTTTTATAACCATGAAACTAAATTTGTAGTAATATCTCTCTCGTTACCGACTTTTGTTCATAGAATTTGTTTGACTAAACATTACATTCATCTTTCTTATCAATAAAATAATTCATTAATGATAAAATCTCTTCAGGTGCTCAGAGTTCTAAGGGTTCTTGAACAGTTATCCTTCCAAGGTTTTAATACGATAAGTATCAGGTCATACCACTTTGGCTACACGGTATGGACCATGACAATTAACTTCTAGCTTGTTGGATTTTGCGTGATCGTATTTAAAATGTACTCACTGTTGCATTATATATGAGTTGATGATGAGTGAATCTTTCGGATTTTAGCATTATCACAAAATTTTTGAAACTCATCATTGTCGAATTAGGTGTCATGGTTGGTAATGAAAGCATGGGGCATCCCATATCTGCGTGTCAATTTTTTCATATAAAATGGAAGATCTTTGCATAAGTCATTTCTATGTGAGGTTTGGCCTCCAACTATTTTCGTGAAATAATCTACCTCTACCACTAGATACCAAAGTCTTCCTTTGGCCTTCGACAGTGGGCTAACCAGATCTATACCCCAAATGGTAAAAGTCAAAGGTGATGTGATCAGCATTAGCTCGACTCCCGATCTCTTAAGTATCACTCCAAATCTCTAGCACTGATCGCACTTCTGTGTATATTCTTCATACTTTTTACTCACTATGGGCCAATCATATCATTGAATTACTATGCGTTTTACCTGTGTTCGACCTGTTGCATGGGACCACACTATCCTTCGTATATTTTTTGGACTAGGTTTGTCACCTTTATGGGGTGATTTTTTCCCATCATTTACATAGTAAATCCTTTTTTATATTACAATCCATTTTCCTCGACAAATTCCGCCACTTTGTACCAAAGTCTTATTTCTTCATTTTGATCGGCTGGCAAAACACCTTCTTTTAAGTATCTTCTAACTGGGTCCATCCACGATGGGCTCATTGTTATCTTTGGAAAATTAACTTAGTTTATGTCAATACTAATTTGAAACGGTATCTCTACGAGCATAGTTCTCCTCAGATCGAACATGCTAATCCGTTTGCTTTATTATTTTCAATTCTAGGAATTCTGATCAATTGGAGTGCTTTTAGCTTTGGCAAAAACAATTTTACCCTTGAAAGATATTTTAACATTTTCCCTTCTCTTGCTTCGTACTCTCGTAGAACTTGGTTTACCACTAACTTTGAGTCACTGTGAACCATTATCTTCTCGACCCCTAGTGATATAAATAATTCTAATCCTATAATCAAAGCCTCATATTATGCTTCATTATTGGATGCTTCAAATTTGAACCGGAGAGCATATTCTATATCAGCTTCATCAAGTGTGTTGACTATAAATCCAACTATGATACCACTTTCACACGATGATCCATCCACAAATATCGTCTGTTGATACCAAAATTAATATGCTGATGTGGACGAATAATACGAAGACACGTGTCAATCTACATGGCACAATAGCAGCGAGGAAGATCATTTTCCGACTAACCATGCTCCTTTCCGAGCAACGATAATACACCGAGGAACTCTAGCATACCGAGGAACTCTAGCACACCGAGGAACTCTAATTCACCGAGGTACTCTAGTGTTCCGAGGAACTCCTGATCAGCGAACAGCTGTGGCGGTCCGAGCTGCATCTCGGTCGTATCATTAATTGCCAGATAATCAACAGCTCAGATATTCATTGAATGCTTATATTCTTGGCACGCACTCTGCATTAAATGTATTACCCTTTCACATGTATGTCATTTAATGTATCGAACCTTTCATGTACAGCCTCAAGGCTATAAATACCATGTATCATCCTCATTCAAGGGGACCGGAATTTCTTGAGAGAACTTGTAATCAAGAATTCCACAAACACTCAGCAATAACATAACAGTGGACGTAGGCTTTATTCCTAGCCGAACCACTTTAAAAATATTTGTCTTATTTCTTTATCTGTGATTAAATAATTGGAGCGATCTAGTTTTTTACATCAACAGATTGGCGCCGTCTGTGGGAAACGACTGTTATTATCGTTTTTCATAAAAATCAAATATCACCAATGGCAGATAATCCAGAATCCAGTAATCGAAATGTTGGAAATACTGGAAATCTTCCAAATCCATCTGCACCTCCAGATTTGGCTGGAACTATGACAAATCTGGCTCAAGGACAAACCGCCATGCAAGAATCTGTGAGGCAACTCATTCAAACTCTTCAAGGCGGTGCACCTACCTATTCAGGGTATAGGAGTGATCGTGGGCAATCACAATCCAGACGTACTGGGTCATATCGCAATGGGGAGTCTACTGATTCTACGTATCAACCTGGGCGAACATCATCGATACGGGCTACGGATACAGATCAACGTGTCACACTCTCTCCGGAAAGAACCAGCGCTTTGGAAAGATTAAGCAGGGCGTCTCCTTTCAGTCGATTAGGACCAAGGAGGAACATGAGTCCACCTAGGGCTCCATCAAGAAGTTTTCGGCTACCACCAGGTTTGAGAGAAGGATCTGCACAATCACGACCAGCTACTCGTCGAGATAAATCTCAGGAAGCTACGTCAGAACACTCAGTTGCTCGGACTAAGCGGCCCGAGGAAGGGAATGAAGCATGGAAAGGTTCCATCCAACGGTTGGAGGATAGATTGGGAGAAATGGCTAAGGCGAGGAACCCCTTACAGAGAACTTTTGTTCAAGGAACACCTTTTGTGCAAGCCATTGTGGATTTCCCTACACCGTCAAAATTCAAAGCACCTGTAGTGACTCCCAAGTACGATGGAAAGACAGATCCCGTACTTCATATAGAACAATACCAAGCTGCTGCAGATATATACGCTTTCCCCGACGAGATGAGGTGTAGAGCATTCTCGGGAACTCTTACCGGATCTGCACAGATATGGTACAATAATCTTCCTCGGGGTAAGATTTCAACTTTTGTTCAGTTAGCCGAGTTGTTTATTGGCAATTTTTGTTTTGGAGCAAAGCCGGTAAAGCGAGTAGCACACTTGCTAAGTGTTAGACAAAAATCAGGTGAAAGTACTAGAGATTACATAACTCATTTCAATAACGAGAAGTTGGAAGTCATAGATTATGAAGAAAAGACAGCAATCACTGCTCTGATGAGTGGTTTGCTGCCTAACAAGCTGTACTACACTTTGGCCAAAGATCCACCTAAAAATATATCGGAGTTGATGGCAAAGGCGGCCAAAATCATGAATGCCGAGGAGGCTATGGCTGCGAAGAAGAATATGGATAAAGAAGTTAAAGTGGAGGTCGACAATTCTAAGAAGAAAGATCAGAAAGGTAATGGTGGTGACAAACATTCCAAGAATAACAGGATGAAGTTGGAAGTCCTAAAGAAGTATGATAATTATACTCCATTGAAAATGGGTATTAATCATGTTTTGGAAGAAATCAGGAATAACGAGGAAATCAAGTGGCTAGAGAAACTGAAGACAGATCCCGACCTGAGGAATAAGGCCAAATATTGCGAGTTTCACAAAGATCATGGCCATATGACAAAAAATTGTATAGCCCTTCAGAACGAGATTGAAACACTCATCCGAAGAGGAAAATTATCAAAGTATGTAGATCGCAGAGGTGAAAGGAAGAATGATGATAGAACTAGAGAGAGATCTAGATCTCCTCGTTGTGCAGAGGAGAAAAAGAGGAGGGACCATGAAGAGGATCCAGATGATGACCCCGATCTTCCCAAGAAGCCAAGGAAACCTGAACGAGAGGTATTTTCCATACATTTTGGGTCATTTGATTGTAATGTTATTACAGGAGGAGATGCAGGAGGAGGAGACCTTATTGCAGAAAGAAAAGCTTACCTCGGAGAGGCTCAAGCTTGTTCATACATTCAGCGAATAAACCTGGCCGAGGATGATCGTCCGAGGAAGGTAAACAAAGAGAAGCTAGTGATTGGTTTTTCAAAAAACGACCTGGCAGGTGTTCTTTACCCTCATGATGATCCTTTGGTGATCAAAATGAGGATGAAGGATGTGGTCATTTCAAGGGTGTTAGTAGACAATGGTAGTTCGGCAGACATCATGTACTATTCATGCTTTGATAGCTTGAATTTAAAATTATCTCAATTAGAACCTTATCACAGACCCCTTCTAGGTTTTGCTGGCGAGAAAGTTTTTCCACTTGGGACGATCAAGTTGGATATACTCATTGGAACTTGGCCTGCTTGTCGAACAGAAAGAATACGCTTTTTTGTGATGGATAAGAATGTGCAGTCCGCCTACAACATCATCATGGGAAGAGTTGGATTGAAGAAGTTCGAAGCAGTTCCATCTACAGTACATCAGTGTTTGAAATTCCCAACGAATTTTGGAGTAGGACTTATGAAAGGTGATCAAAAAGTAGCTCGGGAATGCTATTATTCGTCTGCCGAGCAAGAGGAACTTGAAGAATCAAAGAAGAAGACTACTACTTACCAAGTGGAGGAAGGCACAGAAATTGAAACTCTTGACCCTAGGGATGAATCTCAACTCGTAAAAGGGCAGGTTGTGGAATCTACAGAAATTGTTATCCTGAACGACGAGCATCCTGAACGAGTAACTCAGATAGGATCGTCATTGGATGTTTCAATAAAACAGGAGTTGATAACTTTCTTGAGAAACAGGAAGAATACTTTTGCTTGGAGTCATGAAGACATGCCAGGAATAGATCCAAACTTCTTATGTCATGAACTCAATGTGAATAAGGAGATCAAGCCTGTGAAGTAAAGAAGAAGAGTGTTTAGTCCCGAGAAGAACCAGGCCATACAAGAGGAGGTCGAGAAACTCCAGAAAGCCCAATTCATTGAAGATGTGAAATATCCAGATTGGTTGGCGAATGTGGTGATGGTAAAGAAGAAGAACAACAAATGGAGAATGTGTGTTGATTTTACTGATCTCAACAAGGCATGTCCAAAAGATCATTTTCCATTGCCCAGAATTGATCAACTAGTGGATGCTACCTCGGGACACGAGCTACTCAGCTTCATGGATGCTTATTCTGGCTACAACCAGATCAAAATGAAACCTGAAGACAGGGAAAGTACTTCTTTTATTACCCCAAGGGGAACTTATTGTTATAATGTTATGCCTTTTGGTTTAAAAAATGCAGGTGCAACATATCAGCGGTTGATGAACAAGGTTTTTATCGAACAAATCAGCCGCAATATGGAGGTCTATGTCGACGACATGCTCACCAAAAGAAAGAGAGTTGCAGATCATTTGGTTGACTTGAGTCAAACTATTGATCAACTGGATAAATACCAGATGAAGCTTAACCCGACGAAATGTACCTTTGGAGTACGAGAAGGAATGTTCCTCGGATACATCATCAACCAACGAGGTATTGAGGCAAATCCAGAAAAGATCAAGGCTCTTTTAGGGCTGCGATCCCCGACGACGAGGAAAGAAGTGCAGAGTCTTGCCGGACGGGTTGCAGCACTCAACAGATTTGTATCCCGAGCAACTGGTAAATGCCTCCCATTCTTCAAAACACTACGAAAAAGTTTTGAGTGGACTGATGAATGTGAGAAAGCCTTTCAAGATTTGAAGAAGTATTTGGGAGCTCCACCATTGTTGTCTAGGCCAATAACTGGAGAGAAGCTGTACTTGTATTTGGCAGTATCAGAAAATGCAGTTAGCTCGGCGTTGATCAGATTGGAGAATGAAGTCCAGAAGCCAATTTATTACACAAGCAAGGCCTTCCGAGGTGCGGAAAACAGATACCCAAAGCTGGAAAAATTGGCACTGGCATTAATTCAAGCAAGTAGAAGAATGAGTCCATACTTCCAGGCCCATACCATCATTGTGTATATCGACATGCCGTTAAGACAAGCCCTTCACAAGCCAGAAAAATCAGGAAGATTGATGTACTGGGCAATAGAGCTCGGTGAATATGATATTGTGTATGAACCCAGATCATCGTTGAAGGGGCAAGCCGTGGCAGATTTTATAGCAGAGTTCACATACCCTGATACTCCCGAGGAGCAAAAGGTGCTTGCTGACCTACCTGTGGACGATACAGGATCAACAGACACAGATCCAGACCAACCAAGGTTGGTAAAAGGACTTGTGGATGTAGAAAGATCATCATATTCAAACCCCGACCAACTCCGGTTGGTAGAAGGGCGCGAACAAATGACCGACGAGGAACGAAGGATACCCGGGGATGATGAAAGAAAATAGATGATATTTCACCGAGGAACTCTAACAGATATGAAATTTGAAGACGAGTTACATACATGGAGATTATATGTAGATGGATCATCTTGCACGGCTGGTTGTGGAGCAGGGATTGTTTTAAACTCTCCAGATGATATTGATATGGAGTATGCCTTGAGATTCCAATTCAAAGCTTCCAATAATGAGGCTGAATATGAGGCTATGATAGCAGGTTTTCATTTGGCGAAAGTTATGGAGGCACGTCAAGTAATTGTTTTCAGTGTTTCTCAATTAATTGTGAATCAAATGATGGGAATATATGCAGTGAAGGGAGAGTTAATGGTGAAGTACCATGCAAAAGTGATGGAGTTATTGAAAGAATTTGATGCTATTCAATTGGTGAGGATACCGAGATTGGAGAATGCTAGAGCAGACGCATTGGCCCGACTAGCGTCAGCTACGCGCACCGAGCTGCGAAGAACAATACCAATTGAAGTATTAGAAAGTCGGAGCATAGAAGAAGATCTGACGGTGAAGATTATTACCCTTGATTTAGGACCATATTGGATGGATCCTATCAGAGCATACATTGAAGAAGGAGTGCTACTGGAGGACAAACTAGCTGCCAAGAAATTGAAGTATAAAGTTGCTCGGAATGTGTTAACTAATGGCGTTATGTATAGACGAGGAATTATGGCAGGTTTGCAGAGATGTGTACATCCATCAGAAGTCAAAGAATTGATTGAAGAAATCCATGAAGGATCTTATGGAGCTCATGTAGCAGGTCGGACTCTTCTGCAAAGGGTGATGACACAGGGATACTACTGGCCGACGATGAGGGCTGATTGTATAGCCTATGCTAAGAAGTGTGACAAGTGGCAACGTTTTTCCTCCATCCGAAGAACTCCACAGGCATTGTTGACACCCATAACATCACCTTGGCCATTTACCATGTGGGGAATTGATCTGGTTGGACCACTGCCGACGACCCGAGGAAGGTTCAAGTATCTCGTCGTGGCAGTAGACTATTTTACTAAGTGGGTGGAAGCTGAACCACTAATTGATATGACGTACGAGAAGGTGTATCAGTTCATATGGAAGAATATCATTTGTCGATATGGTCTCCCCCACGCTTTCATCACAGACCATGGAACGCAATTTAATATTGAAGAATTTGCTGCCTATTGTCATCAGTCGAACGTCTTGAAGTTTCATTCAGCACCAGGCCATCCCCAAAGCAATGGACAGACTGAGGTGACGAACAGAACATTACTAAATGGGTTGAAGAAGAGGTTAAGTGAGGCTAAAGCAAATTGGATTAATGAGCTACAGTCAGTTTTGTGGGCTTACCGAACAACTCCCCGAGCAGCAACAGGAGAATCACCATATATGCTAGCATTTGGAAGTGAGGCTGTGATACCTGCCGAGTTGGGCCTACCAACACACAGGGTGTTAAATTTCAATTCTCCGATCAGTGATTTGATGAGAAGACTGGATTTGGATATGCTCGAAGAAGTCAGAGAAGAGGCAGCCATTAGGAATGCTGCTTATCAACAACGAACAGCTCTGTTTTACAACAAAAGGGTAAAGAAATGTGATCTAAAAGAGGGGGATTATGTGCTAAAGAAGGTCATTCAGAAACAGAATAAACTGGAAGCAAACTGGCATGGACCTTACCGAGTTACAGAGGTTGTTCGACCAGGAACTTACAGAATACCAACTCTAGAAGGAGAGGAATTTAAGAACGCATGGAATGCTGAACACCTGCGCAAGTATTATCAGTGATGTCAAATGTAAAGCATTTCTTTCATTATGAATAAAACGAGGATGTTTCGCCATTTTCTTTCTGGTTGAAAGTTTTTCGGGGAATACTATTGTAATACACTATACAAAAAAAGTGCTCTAAGGAGCCAACCTCCTTTGGTTAGGAGGACAGCTCTACGGAGCAAAAGTGCTATAAGTAGCCAACCTCCTTTGGTTAGGAGGACAGCTCTACGGAGCAAAAGTGCTATAAGTAGCCAACCTCCTTTGGTTAGGAGGACAGCTCTACGGAGCAAAAGTGCTATAAGTAGCCAACCTCCTTTGGTTAGGAGGACAGCTCTACGGAGAAAAAAGTGCTATAAGTAGCCAACCTCCTTTGGTTAGGAGGACAGCTCTACGGAGCAAAAGTGCTATAAGTAGCCAACCTCCTTTGGTTAGGAGGACAGCTCTAAGGAGCCAAAAATATTCCTTTGGTTAAAAGGTGTACACCAGCATGATCAATTTCGGTTGGTAAGATAAAAATATACTCTCATATTACAACTTATGTTGGTCGGGAGGTAATATTATTACAAAGAGTTCTTTGAAGGAGCCAAAAATATTCCTTTGGTTAAAAGGTGTACACCAGCATGATCAATTTCGGTTGGTAAGATAAAAATATACTCTCATATTACAACTTATGTTGGTCGGGAAGTAATATTATTACAAAGAGTTCTTTGAAGAACAAAATATTCAAAAAATACACCAAGTATAGTTGGTCGGGGATAAAAACCCAATAACTGTAGTTGGTCGGCGAGGGCAAATTATTGATCTTAGTTGGTCGGACGCATTTTTATAATTGAACCAAGTATAGCTGGTCGGGGATAAAAACCCATTAACTGTAATTGGTCGACAAACATTATTCACCCACCTTGGTTGGTTGGAAACAGTTTGAAAATTTTTACTCATTACTTTATTATTAAGTGATCGAGAAACATTACTAATACTTGTAACTTTTTATTAAGTTGCTTAATGAACAATATTATTGTTATCTTTTTAACAGATACATAGATACATATGCACAAATATAAAGGTGTTTGATAAAACACAAGACAATAGCAAAATTGGCAAACAGAAAATGAAAATCTTTCATTAAATTTAAAATAAGATTACAGGATACAAGAATGTACTAATTGTTACATTGATATTACTATTCTATTGGTTTCTTGCCCTGTGCTTTAGAAACAGGTTCCTCGCCGGCAGGAGGGTCTTCTAGGCAAAGAGGAGAATTGATGAAATTAACATCTCTGAGCATTCTGACGTTCATAACAGAAGGTGTATCCAAAAGATGCTCAGGACGAGATAATTCAACTTGGGAATGAAGGCTATAATCACCAAGGTATTTTGAAATTAGGCTGCGAGGAATGGAACGAGCTGGGATCCATGCCATATCCAATTTGAAAGGTGGTACAGGCAGGTCTAATAATGATGGAGCATGATAGTCCCATAAAAAATTCCCTTGCTCCAACTTTAACACACCCAGTGCATTTAACCATCCTTGCTTGTAACCTTCATTGTTGGCATGCTCAATACGAGCATCCAGGTGAACAAGGGCTTCATTGTATCCTGCCATCCAGAATTCCCTTGGCTGTTTATGGAATTGGAAGGTTAATCTATCCAATTGTTCATGAAGGCTTTTGGCAAAAAGATCCTTATTGTGTAAGGCAGATTTCATCGATGTAAGCTGATCTTCCAGAGACAGATTTTTATTGGACATCTCAGTCAGAGCACGGTCTTTTACTTTCAACTGGAATGCTTGAGTTTCCAGAGTAGACTGAGTGCGAGCTTCTTCAACATTTTGACTGAGGACTCTTCCTCGTCCCTGAGAACCTCTTCCTCGTCCCCGAGCAGTTCCAGAAATGGCAGATCTTCTTAAGTCCTCCAGCTCTTGCCTTAGTTTGGCGTTTTCGACCTCTAAGAACGAGAAGCCTTTATCAGTAACTGGTATTAATGTAGTAGAAGATGAAGCAGCAGATTCATATTGAGCCAATTTTTTCTGCAGATTATTATTTTCTTGTTCCAGGATCTCGGCAATCTGCCTACAAGCTTCAACTTCACCTTTTAGGGTTCTCTCCCTAACGTCGTACCCAGCAATGATCTTCTTATGGCCTGTTTCAGAAGAAAGTTGCTGGTATCTATTTTCATAATCTTTGTGTAACAAAGCCATTGATTCATTGTGCTGACCTTGGAGATCCTCTATGGAACCATGAAGTTCCTCGATCAACTCATAGTAAGCGACATTGTTGGCCACTGCTCGGTCGAGTAAAGCTTTTAAGTACTGATAAGCTTCAATTTCCTGCTCAGAGGCACCATGGCCAAGAATATCAGCAATTTCTGATGTACTAAGGATTGTATGACCAGCCTTATAGTATTGGTGACATTGCTGCATCAGCTCGGTATCATGTGAAGAGATCAATTCCATTCTAGCAACAAACTAAAGACGAGAAAAAGACAACAATCAACAAATATAAATCATCAACAACAGAGATGAGCAAAGATATATTTTATTAGATCATCAAAAAGTTACATTGTTCGATTACAAGGAAATATAGAAATGATACCGAACAACTTCACACCTTTTCCTTGTCCCCCAAGACTTTCTCGGGAGGCTGGGACGAGGAGCTCGGTTGCTCGGTGGTAACAACAGCTTGATCGGTAGGAATCTTCTCGGGAGGAGGAGGCATGGAAGAAACGTCCTCGGTGGCAGAGGGTTGAGAAGCAGAAACCTGATCACCCATAGCCATAGAAGACTCATCTGAGGCAGGCTCATCTTCTTCTTCTTCCACAATTGGTGGAGGAGGACCAGGGAGATGCTGTTGGAATAGCTCAGAATCGTCTTGGACCTTTAGCTCTTGCAGAGCAGCTACCCAGCCATCATGGAAGTATTTCAACTCCCCATATTGAACTTGGGATGTCATTGCAGCTATCCCTCTCTCCCATCTTTTCTCCCAACCAACACTGAAATGTTTCTTGATTGCAACTTTTCTCCTTGACTTCTCCGAGGAGAGCTTCACCTCCAATTCCTCTTTCTTAACCTTGATATCTCGCAGAGTAGATAATTCTTCCTCTGCCTTTTTCAACTTATCATCAGAATCCTGATGTTTAACCTCCAAAACTTTAACTTTCTCCTCCAAATTCTTGGAGGTTTCGGCCATTTTCACCTTCTCAGCCTCAGCCGCAGCTAATTTCTTCTCCCAAACAGCTTTTTCGTCAATATGCTGTTGACGAGATCTCTTTAAAGACTGGGTCAAACCCAAAAAAGCGTCATCTACACATGACGAGGAGCTTGAAGCTTTGATAGCCTCATCCTTCTTCACAATGTTATTAAAACAATTCACCAGCTGAAAGATGAGAGAAAGAGCAAAGTCAATACAAAATGCAAGCTTTCAGAGAAAGAAAGAGAAATCATAAGTATGAGAAACTTACTGAAGCAAGGTGACGAGCAGTTAGGGATGTCAGCGTATCCCTAGGAATTCTTTCATCAAGACCATGGACCTCGGGTACAACCGAGCTCATTGCAGAGCTTGGAAGAATGATGTTTGGGACATCAGTACCACTAGCAGGTAAAGAAGAGGCAGTTTCAGCCGGAGTAGCCGAGGAAGATTTCCTCAATCTCTTCAACGGGCGGTCAGAACCTTCAACCAGAGAGGTCTTGGTCGGGGAGATTGTAATTACATCTGCAGGAGCATTTTTCTTGCTCGGGGCCACTGGGGGCTTCTCGGCAGCTTTGAAGGACCCAACATCTACTTTTTTAGTCCCTGCTGGGACATCAGTTTTGCCTTTCTGGGCTCCAACAGCAGAAGAAATTTCACCAAATAGAGCAGGAGGAGCTCTTTTCTTGCCCATTCTTTGAGATAAAGGGATATGAGAATCTGAAGATGAACTTTCTGGTGTTGAAGCTGGTTCAACAGGGCGAGCAGTATAAGAGGTTGTGTAACTCTTATACTGTAGTAAATATGAAGCAGATCTAATGTGTTCGTCTGCAATGTTCTTATGCAAACCCCAGATAAGTTTCAGATGTTTAATATTCACTTCTGATTCCTTTGGAGTTTTTCTTTTGCTATCAACTGCAAATAAATACATGTTGAGATATCAGTCATACATTTTGTCAAACATGATGAAAGCATAATTTCATAAGTAAAATAAAATGAAAAATAAACCTATTCCATTGCCGTATGGGGGGCATCTGGGACCGTTGTATACTTCATTCCCAGATAAAGGCGCATGTTGCCAATTTTTTATGATCAACCCATACTCAAAATAATCCCTATTTGAGTCAGGGAGATTAACTACAAGAGCCCTATTCAGATATCTAGTTTTTAAATAATAAATATTATCTAGAGTGGCCCATTTATAACAAAACATAATTTCAGGGATCCCAATACGAGTCCCATGAGTTAGATTTAATTTGTGCACCCCGTTAATTATTCTCCATGAATTGGGGGCTATTTTTGCAGGAACAAGATCAAAATATTGACAAAACTCAAGACATAATGGGTTTGGTGGAAAGGAAAAACCGCATTCAGCAACAAAAAGACTGGGGAACCAATGTCCCTCAGCCAATCGAAAGTAATCTAAAGGCTCAGAAAGAACCTCTAGAGTTACCCACGAAGGAATGGAAAAATCAGAACGGAATTTCTCAACAGACTCCACAATATAAACCATATTGAATAAAAGAGATACAGAAGAAAGGAAGAATATCTTACAGAAAGAAAGGAGGTATGTTGACAACGAACGGAAACAAGGATGAACGCACAAGAGAGAAGAAGAGAATAGAAAGCTTGAATGCAGAAAATGGAAAACGTAGACGACGGTATGGTTACCAAAGAAGTTTAAATACTTTGCATTGGGAAGCGGCGAAAGAAATGATTACCAAAAAGAAACTACTGAACTTCCGGCGGCTAAAAGGACAAAAATTGCACGAAGATCGAAGCACTTATAAAAAAGGCGGAAACTGCGAAATAAGAAGGAAATTTGAATACAATGTTCGTGAAACCCAAGAAGGACATCTAATATTGCCATATACCGAGAAAGAATGTTCCATACTCCTCAAAGTTCGAAATATGAAACATTGGGGGCTTCTGTTGATACCAAAATTAATATGCTGATGTGGACAAATAATACGAAGACACGTGTCAATCTACATGGCACAATAGCAGCGAGGAAGATCATTTTCCGACTAACCATGCTCCTTTCCGAGCAACGATAATACACCGAGGAACTCTAGCATACCGAGGAACTCTAGCACACCGAGGAACTCTAATTCACCGAGGTACTCTAGTGTTCCGAGGAACTCCTGATCAGCGAACAGCTGTGGCGGTCCGAGCTGCATCTCGGTCGTATCATTAATTGCCAGATAATCAACAGATCAGATATTCATTGAATGCTTATATTCTTGGCACGCACTCTGCATTAAATGTATTACCCTTTCACATGTATGTCATTTAATGTATCGAACCTTTCATGTACAGCCTCAAGGCTATAAATACCATGTATCATCCTCATTCAAGGGGACCGGAATTTCTTGAGAGAACTTGTAATCAAGAATTCCACAAACACTCCGCAATAACATAACAGTGGACGTAGGCTTTATTCCTAGCCGAACCACTTTAAAAATATTTGTCCTATTTCTTTATCTGTGATTAAATAATTGGAGCGATCTAGTTTTTTACATCAACATCGTCCATACAGGTAGCTTATGTTTAAAGCCTCCTTATACTAAGGAACCATATTTAAACAATTTTGTTAGAAATTCATCCTTATGGCCTATATTTTTCTTCTCAGATGAGAACTCTACTGATCTTTGGATTTGGTCAGTTGGAACTATAGTACCTTACTTGGCTAGTCTTTTCTCCTTGTCGGTGAATTATGCAATGAAATCTGATTGGATCATATGTGATATCATATGCTCCCCTCTTTATCACACATTCCATCAACCTACTATATTTTCTCAAGTTTGTGGATGGTCCACCAAAGTGGGTAATAGTGTAAACCACTATAGAGTGGTCTTGAAAATACTGACATCTTCATAAATGCCACAATCAGAGCTAGAGACAAATTTTCCATTCTAGAATATCTTACTTTTTCACCAACAAAATCTTTTCTTGTATAGTATATTTGTTTTTTAACTCCTCTATCAGTTTTAATCAGAGCCAAGCTAACTACTAACTGAGAGAGCCAGACACAAGTATAATTTTTCCCTAAAGATTGGTCTTGACAGCAATGGGGCCAATCCTAGATACTTTTTTAGCTCTATTAAGTTAGCTTGGGATTCCTTAGTTCATTCGAAAGTGTTTATAATTATTTTGAAGAATGGGAGGCTGTTATCGACTGCTCTAGATAAAAATTTATTTGAGGTCTCCATCCGACTTGTTAAGTTTTGAATTTCCTTCTTGCTCATGGGAGGCTAGATATTGATCAATTCCTAAATCTTTTCATGGTTTATCTCTGTGTCCCTTTGATTAATAATAAAAGCCCAAAACTTTCAAGCCTTAACTCTGAACACACACTTGGCTGAATTCAACTTCGTTTGATATTTATGTAACTTATTGAAGGTTTTGACATGATTTTGATGTGGTCATCTACCTTAACTCTCTTTGTTAGCATGTCATCTACATAATCTTCCATGTTCTTCCGTATTTGCATCTCAAACACCTTGTTCATCATCCTTTGATACGTCCCCCGTTTATTCTTTAGGCCAAAGGGTATAACATTATAATAAAAAGTTTCTCAATTGGTGATGAAGGAGGTCTTCTCTCTATCTTTTGGCTTCATTTTAATTTGACTATAACCATAATAAGCATTCATGGAGCTTAATAATTTGTGCATAGTTGTTGTATCCATCAGTGGATCAATTCGAGGAAAATTATAGAAAACCTTGGGACATGCCTTATTCAAGTCTTTGAAGTCCACACACATCCGACATTTGTCATTCTTCTTCAGTACCATTACCATATTTTCTAACCAATAAGGTTACTTCATGTCATCAATGAAATTGACCTTCTTCAGTTTGGCCACTTCTTTTTGAATTATCATATTCTGCTTCTCCGAGAATACCCGTCACTGTTGCTTTACTAGATTTGCCTCCTTAGCTATGTTAATATCATGACTGATAATGGGTAGATCAATTCCAGGTATGACTTCTAGGCTCCAATAAAAAATATTTTTTTCTAAATTATAGGAAGTGAACCAGTTACTTATTAAAGGTGGGATTTATGGATGAACTTATCTGGTTTGTCCTTTTAGGATGCTCATCGTCCAGAATTACTAGTTTTATTTTCTTAATGGCTTCCCATGTTGAAAAATTTTCTTCATCTTGAGGATCAAATGTCTTGATATGATAAGTTTCAGATAATTTCTTTTTTCCTTGCTCATCGACCGGAGTATAACAACATTCGTGTGCTTCCACCCGGTTTCCCTTTACCACATCCACACCAGAATTCATGGGGAACTTTAGATACTGATGAATGATCGAGGCGACAACCTTAATTTCTTCAGACCCACTCTTCTAAAAATAATATTGTAGGACAATGAGAGATTCTTTTCAAGGATGAAGAATCTTATCATCTTTATTCTATAGGTTAACAAAGTTCGAATAATAACTTCTAACTTTATTGTGGCTAGTGGGTAAACCTTCTCGCCTGAAAATTCAATAAGTGTAAGATTATATACTTGTAATTTTCTTTTGGATAACTTCAGCTTTGTGAAGCATCCATAGAAGAGTAGATTTGTTGCACTCCCATTCTCTACCAGAATTCTCTTCATACTCCTATTTTGGACCATCATGGTTTTAACTAGTGGGTCGTCATGAGGATATAATATTCCTGATAGGTCATCTCGATAAAAACCTATCACCGATCAATCCTTGGCAACCTTATTAGGTCGATCATCTGCTCATATTTCCATGTTCACCTATCTACTATTGGTGCAAGCCCTTTGTAAGGACAAAAGTCTCTGATTGAGTCTTAATGTAGTGTTGGCTCACACTACACCAAAATGGGCAAATTGTCACCTTTCAGCCGGCCAGCCTTGTCAAGGTCATTGACCGTGACAAAAAAACACGCGTTTTATGTCACGGTCATTGACCTTGACACGACCGTGACAACGAATTGTCACGGTCATTGACCGTGACAAGTCCGTGGCAAGTCCGTGGCAAGTAAATTTGTCACGGACTTGTCACAGTCAATGACCGTGACAATTCGTGTCACGGTCAAAGACCTTGACACGACCGTGACAATGTTCGCAGTAAAAACCCTATCCCCCTTCTTTTTTCCCTCCCGCGCCGTTCCCTCCATCTCTCTCTCTCTCGACGCTGCTCTCTCTCTCTCTCTCTCTCTCTCTCTCTCTTCCGTTTATATATATATTTGTGTGTATATTTATGTGTGTATGTGTATATATATGTGTGTATGTGTGTGCGTGGAGGGGGGTAGGGGGTGGGGGGTGGGGGGTGGGGCGGGGTGAGGCAGGGTGGGGGAGGGGGTGGTGGAGGGGGGCAGGGGGTGGGGCAGGGTGGGGCGGGGTGGGGCAGGGTGGTGGAGGGGGTGGTGGAGGGTGGGGTGTGTGTGTGTGTGGTGGTGTGTGGTGGGAAGGGGGTGGGGTGGGGTGGGGTCTGTGTGTGTGTGGTGGTGTGTGGTGGGGGAGGGGGTGGATGAGGGGTGGGGCAGGGGGTGGGGTGGGGTGGGGTGTGTGTGTGTGTGGTGGTGGTGTGTGGTGGGGGAGGGGGTGGGGTGGGGTGGGGTGGGGTGGGAAATCATATGAAATGAATTCAAATTATTGTTGTAGCACTAAGAGAATAAATGAAAATGAATTGAAACTATGAAATTGTTATGGAATATAATAAATTTGGAACTATTGTCTTTTCAACCATCCAATAAAAGTTTTCCTTCATGGAATGTTAGAATTGTTTCTAGGATAATAATCCTACTATAAGATAATTGCTCAAAATAAATATTAAATAATAATTACTAAGATATCAATTCAAATAAAGTCTTAATAACCTAACCAAAAGAAATAAAATAAAATATCAAATAAATTATCATCCACCTCATAGACATTCCCTACCAATCATTTTAAGATAATTTTTTCCTTATAAAGATAAATACCTTTGATTGCAAAGCATGCACTTGTATTATTATTATTATACAACATGTATTATTTCGACGTGTAATTCTAAAATCTCACCTAGTTTTGTATACTATTTTTAAAATCATACTATCAATTCACGAGACACTAAACAAGAAAGAGGGCATATTAATTTGGAAATGCTTGTTTTTCTTTCTAGAGATCCGTGTCGTCAAAACTTGGTAGTGTTCGAGTGTGTTTTTATCACTAAATTATTATTTCACTAACAAATACTCCTTATATCCTAGATTAAGAGTCCATATTTAATTTTTGTACTTACTAATAATACACTTAATCAATGGCTAGGATTAACCCTTATTCACTATCATGAAATTTGGTTAATTGATTATTTAAAAAAAAAAAGCAAAAGTAGACTAACATATATACACAACACTAAAAGTAGACATCAATTTTATAAATAATTGATATTTTCATTCAAAATAAATATTTCATTCAAAAATATATACACAACACTATAAATTATTATGTACAAACTTTGGTTCTAGACCTATGTTGTTGGATTTGGATGTTGGGTGTTGATTAGTTGGTATTATTGGGAAGATTGGGTTAAGTTGAAGCATATGTTGTTGGAGTTGAAAATTAAGTATTTTCAAATAATGACCCCGAAACATAGAAATTCAATCTCAAGCAATTTAATTTCAATCTCTACAAATTTATGCATGTATTCAAGGGATTTATGAAGGATTAATATTAAAATTCAATTTCTATACATAATCTAAAAATTATAACTCAGATTCAACTAGAAATAAACCAAACCAAAGTTAGTTAAATAAACCAAAGGATTAATATTATAATTCAACTCTATTAGTTAAATTATAAATGTAATAGAATTAATCCATATAAATCACATAGGCTCGATACAAATATTCTAATTAACTTGCCTCAAATTTGATGAATAACAAGGGCTAAAAGTATTGTTCATTTAATTCAATTAGGTAAAACCCATGATAATAAAATTTATGCTACAATTATAATTACAAAATTGAAACGAAATGGTATTGACGGAACTTACACATACGTTATAATATAGACGAAACATTTTTTTATCTGTACTAATAACATTTTTTTACAGCAAAAATGTCTCCTTCAGATGTTAGGGCGAAGATGATGATGCTGTTTATGATGATGTCGTCGTCTGGGTTCGGTGGTAGCGGAGGCGACGAGGGCTCCTCCGCCCCTAGGCTCCCCAAATATGGAAAATTTGGGATTACCGTCGAAAATAAGTCGGAGCTTTTAGCGAGATCCCTCGAGCTGCTAAAGACGGTCATCGGCCCGGGGTTTATGAGTTGGAAGGAGGTGCCGTATGAGCTCAAGTTAGCTGTTTGGGCGGCACTACAGGTAATATTTATATGAATATTTCAATTTCAATTTATATTTATATTTCAATTTATATTTATATTTATATTTATATTTATATTTATATTTATATTTATATTTATATTTATATTTATATTTATATTTATATTTATATTTATATTTATATTTATATTTATATTTATATTTATATTTATATTTATATTTATATTTATATTTATATTTATATTTATATTTATATTTATTCGCAACTAACATTGTATTTGTTGGACAGGAACAATTCAACTTGGATCCAAAGCTACGCGATTCCGTCTTGGAGAAGTTGAGGGAGCAACACAAGACGTGGAAAAAAAATATGCGGACACGGTACTTTGGAAAAACACGAGAGACCATTTTACAATGGCGCGGATCCGTCCCGCCCAAGGAGCCGATCTCATTGGCACAATGGCAAAAGTTCATTGACAATGAGATCGAGGATCGACAATTGGCATCTCGCCAATTGGGGAGGGAAAATCGGGCTAAAAAGACGGACGTGCACTACTCCGGCCGGACCTCTTACGCTGAGGTGGAGCATAGGATGAAGGTAATATTTAATTTATCTATAACTACAGAAATATATTATTGGATATTATTTTACTTTGCGGGGCCAATACTAATTTTACTTTACTTTATTTTATTTCAGGGGGTAGGGAGTGGGCCAGGGGGTAAGCCACATAGGCTCGATACTTATGTGGCTCTTCGGACGAAGAAGGGGAAGGACAAGGAGGTGTCCCCGAGCGTCGCGGCCACGATTGTAAGTAATCCGACAGTTTAATTATTGTTAATTACGTTATAATTTTTTAGTTTACTTATTTTACTAATCATGTGCTTTTTGTCGTTTCAGGCAAAGCTTAAGGAAGTGCATGAGTCGCAGTCTGATGCCGATAAGGCATCTTTGTCCACAGACGCACTCAGCCAAGTGCTTGGCTCTGATCGCAAGGGGAGGACAAGGGGAGTGAGCTCGCGGGTGGCCAAATCTAGGATCATCGGATTGGAGACGAGCGACACCGGGTTGGCTCGAACGGTGGATTCACACGACGCGAGGCTGTCTCGTTTGGAGGCGACGGTCCAAGATATGTACGCATTCATGAAGCGTACGTTGGGTGGAGACCGTAAAGAGAAAGGTAAAGGGAAAGGGAAGGAGAAGGCGGTGGAGGAGGAGGTGCGGGAGGACGAGGAGGTGCGGGAGGACGAGGCGCAGGATGACGAGGATGTGGACCTCGCTGCTTCATCACCGACACGTTCGTACTTCGACGATCCACTTCCCTATTTGACGCCCTCCAACAGGCCATTATCGACAATTGGTTGGCCGAGCGTGTTCATATTGGACATATTTGATGGCCAGCGGATAGGGCGGGGGTTGAGGGACCCGGATATCGTCGAGGGTGGAATAGTCCATGGACGTGTGCTTCAACAGATGGAGTCCAGGGTGCTCGTCACGCATGTCATAACCGGGAAGGAGAACTCCCTATTGTGGTTGCGCGAACAATGCGGCACGACGAATATTAGTGGGTGCATCAATTCGTATGTCGTGTGGCCTACTCACCTCCTCAGTTTTATCCAAGACATGTAGTAACATTATTTTCTAGTTTGTCCATTTTAATTATATTTGGATTATATCGTCATGTATATTATTTTTACTTTGAAGATTTGGATTATACTGTCATGAATATATATTTGCATTATCTTTAGTTTGTGTTGGATATATGATGTTTGGAACAGGTACAACGTTGCTATAACAGGTACAAATATACTGCTGGGCAGTGGCAGTGGCCATACTGCCCAGCAGATTTTTTTTAAATTCTGCCCAGAATTGTCACGGTCATTGACCGTGACAATTTTTTTAAAAAAGGGTCACGGCTTTGTCACGGTTTATAACCGTGACAAACGTGTCACGGTCATTGACCTTGACACGACCGTGGCACAAAACGCGAGTTTTTTGTCAAGGTCAATGACCGTGACACGACCGTGACAAAAAAAAGTTGTCTCGCCTCGAAATGTCACGGTCATTGACCTTGACAAGGTGAATTTGTCAAGGTCAATGACCTTGACAAATGGGCAGATTTGGTGTAGTGTCAATTCTGGACAAAAACATTTGAGTCATAGGATAGTGTTCATATGTATCCATCCAAGCCTATGACGTGTTAGTTGAAGGCGTAGCGGCCAAGAGTATAAAGCTTCATTATATGCCGGGTTTAGTGTGCCTTGTTTCTACGTCAACAACATTGTTCCATGCTCCTAAGGTATTAATGCAATATATATATATAGGAGCTTGGAAATTAATTGGGTGTAATTTATAATTTTTATAAATCATTTTTATCGACTTTGTTTTACTTAGAAATTATTTTTTATAACTTGTCATAAAAAGTTTTGGACTTAAAATGATTATTTATTTTCTGACCCGTCGTTCGAATCACACTGGAATCTCATTCGAACGAGAGTACCATATTTTTTTGATTTTTTCGAACGAGATGGCCAGGTCATTCGAATGAGACTTCTAACAAGTTTGATTTTTTCGTACTGGAACCTCGTTAGTAAAGTCGTTCGAACGAGATTTGGCGGGAACTGGTATTTTGGGCATTTTTGACGATTTTCCCACTTTTTCCACTTCTTTTCCCCACTATCTTTTGCCAGGTTTATTAAGTGCGGGAACCAACAATTTGGAACTAACTTTTTCATATACTACAATCTCCCAGAGATATTTTTAGAGAGTTTAGTTTCAAGTGAAGAAGTTCATGTTCTGAGTGTTTATTTTTCAAAGAAAAAATCTTTAAACACTTTTGTATACACCCATAGTTTGTTTATTCCAAGTTTCCATATAAATATCTTTCTTAGAGTGTTGGGCACCGAATTTACTCTACCGAGTTGAAGAGTTCGTTTGGGTTTACTTCTACATCCCTCAAAGAAGAAGTTCATTATTTTGCTGCGGCATTCTCACATGGTGAAAGGCATCATGTGTGGTTGACGGTTGTTCCTAAAGTCCGATCGGTGAATTTCGAGACCGCGGTGGAGCTCCGTAGTTATTCGCTAGGCATAGGTGTATACAAGAAGGAGCGTCGGCGCTTGGACAGAGTCAAGTCGAGTGTTGTAAGTGTAACTATCTTGTATTTATAAAACCATACTTAGTGGATTTGAGGCTAGGGCCGTCCGAGGTTTTTTCCCGTTTTAAGTTTGTCCTCGTACATCGCAGTGTAGTGATTATTTGTTTATTTTATCTTTTGTAAAATTCACATTAGATGCATGCTTAGGCAAAGAGATAAAATTGATTTAAATCACTACTCATGCTTAAGTTGGTGCTAAAAATAATTTGGGTAATGTTTAATTAATTTAGTTCAAGCCTAATAATATAATTTGATAAAATTTGGTTTAGCCAAATTTGCAAAAATGAATTAATTATTTGGCTAGGCAAATTTTCTGGACTTGGATTGGATTAAGATGTTTAAGTGAAATATGTATTCATTGATTGATAGCTTCTGTAATGCTGATTAAGTTTGGTGTTGATAAGAGACCTATTCCTCTGGACTAAACTACTAAAACTATAAATGTAGATCATGCCTATAAAGAATGAGCATGATATATGTGGAGAAGTTCTTGACTTAGTAGTTATTTTGTTTTAAATATTTTCTGTACGTTGATGTTCTAGTTGTTCACGTTTGTTTATTAGGTCTCTATAAATGCAATGAGTTCCATGCAGGTCAATAATAAGAAATATTTATTTCTCTTACCAAATATAAAAACTCTACATGGTATCAGAGCTTGACGTCCAATATCACTCGGTAAAACCACACATGGGCTCTCTCTATCTGTTGGATTGTCATTTGTGATGGCAAGATAAAGCCAACAAACTACTTGATTTGGAGAAACCAAATGCTACAACTTATTAAGGCTATAGAGGTGACTGGATTTATGTATCAGGATCCACCAAATGAGAAAAATGCATATGTTTCAAGGGAAAAAAGGGATATTCTGATTCGAAGTTGTATTGGTGGCACCTTAACTAAGGAGGGTATGTTTATTATGATTGGATGTGAAATATCCAAACAATATTGGGATTGTTTGGAGGATAACTACATGCAAACCTTGAAGGAGAAGGATTTCTAATTAAAAGAACTCCTTCAAAAGCCACTTGATGAATACAACATAAAACTTGATGAAGAATACATCAAGGAGTTCAGAGGACTATGTGTTGGCTTATCATCCATTCACAATCCACTTGATGAAGACAATAAGGTAATAAGATTTGTGAAGGGATTAGTTTCAAACTACAAAATCGTCAAAACTGTGATGTAAAGGAACTTTACCCAAATACTATTACAAATAATTAACTCAATAAATATATTTGACATTAGAGAAGAAAGAAATGATGAAACATCACATCAGTAACCCTCAAATGTGGTTGAGAAATCAATGGCTTTCATAGCTATGAAAGCCCCCTACCAAGGTTACAATAGGGCAAGGAATAATCGAAATCACTGGAGACGAAGTCCTATAACCATTTGAACTCAAGTGGGAGAGGTTTTATTTTTTTTGGACAAGGCTATCAGTCATATGGAGGTACTTCCAATAGTCAATAACTAAGTCAGATGAATGGTGTTGTGGAATCATTCAATGGAGAAGCAAATCTATGGCTTCATAAATACACCTGCTAATGGAGCTATTGGATAATATGCATGTCAAATTTACGGCAAGAAAAATCATAGAGATCCTATAATACACTATAGGTGAGACTTCTTATATCGAACTCAAGGAAACTCACCATATGCCCTGGAAGCCTTCAACCATTAACCAAATCTTGACAATTTATTGTATCTCAACTCATGAGAAACCTCTCACATTACTCACCCATATGGTAATCTCTCTCAATTACAATCTTAAAAAAGTTATGGATAAAGTAAATATTGCAAATGGTTTAGAATTATACATTATACATGTTGGTGTTCAACAATTAAGCAATGACTTAAAACTTAAAGATATAGTAGTGGTGCAAAATCTCAAGATAGATCCAGCCCGAGTCAGTCAATTGTTGCAAAATAATGAATGTTCCCTTAAATTTCCTAATGATGGTTTTGTTGTTAAGGACAAGAAGACTCTATGCACTAGTAAAGGTAAGTATGAAAGGATCATTGCATTCCCTTGATGAAGATAATAAAGAAGCTATGGCAGTCATTAATGGAGGAAAAGTCAATGATGAAATGTGGCATCAAGGTTGGGACATCCACAATCAAAGTCTTTAAAGTTTTTAAGTCAAAACAATCTGTTAAATGTGTCTTGTTGGAATAAATCTCCCAATGTGTGTTAGTTGTCAAATTAGAAAGAGTCGTAGATTCTCTTTTGCCTGGCATGAAAAAAATTCAAAATTCGTCTTGAAAAATATCCATTAATATTTGTGGCGGCCTTCATTTGTTCCATCCTCTCATGGAATGAAATTTATGTCAAATTTGTTGATGCCTGTACTATGTATACTTCGCTGGATCTTTTAAAGCTCAAATATGATTTTCACCAGGTATTTTTAAACTTCCATAAAATGATTTAAACTCCGTTTACTACAAAATTTAAAACATTTCAGTGCGATGGTGAGGGAGAATTTAATAGCAGTGATTTTTTCTATTGCCTTGCCAAGAATGGTATTCAAAGGCATATATATTTCCCTCACACACTTGAAAAGAATGGTGTTACTGAGATAAAGCATAAACATATTATTGAAACAGGCATGACAATGCTTTTTCATGACAATATGCCAATGTACTTTTGGGTTGAAGCATTCCTAACTGCATTACACCTCATCGATAGACTAACCACTGCTCCTTTAAAGAAAGAAACACCTTATTTAAAACTAATGGTGTGCACCCTAACTACTCAAACTTAAAAATGTTTGGATGTAGGTGTTTTCCTTATCTCGAAAATAAGAGACAAAACAAATTTTAACCCAGATCATATCCTTGTGTGTTCATTGGGTACACTGATTTATCGAAAGGCTTTAGATGTTATCATCCATCAACCAAGAAGGTTTTCGTATCAAGACATGTTTTTTTATGAATTCAAATTATCATATGTTATCACTTCAAAAATTCCTTTAACTATACCTATCTCAACTAACTACTAAGATTTCATTTCTTCAAACACCTCACTGTAACCAAATTCCAGCAACATTATAGACCTACACTTCCTATTGCATCCAGTCTCAATCCATCATCTACCAGTGGCTAAAATTTAGACCCATCCTCTACCTATGACCAACCTCTAGACCAAATTATTCCTCATACCCCTATCTCATTTTCTTATTCCACTATGACAAAAGAAAATAACTTAGAAACATCACATAACTTAAATTACAATTCATCTCATGACTCACCTCAGCAAATCCTCACAACATTACAATTAACTTCAAATTATTCTATGATTTCCTCACACTATTACCACCATCTACAACCCTAAAGTCCTAAAACCCACCATTGACCTAACCATAAATGGAACCTAGTTCCAAAACAACCTGATATTCATATCTTTGGATCTAAATGGGTGTACAAAACTAAGCTAAATGTAGATGAGAGACTTTACATATACAAAGCCAAACTAGTTTAAATAAATAAAGGGAGATATTTTGTGGGAAAACTTTAGTCGAGTCATTAAACCTGCCATAATTCGAGTTGTCTTGTCTTTAACAGTCTCAAAAAATTGGACAATTAAACAACTGGATGTCAAAAATGCTTTTTTATGTGGTAATCTTATTGAATAGGTTTATATGAGGCAACCACCTAGCTTTGTCCATCCTATGTATCCCAACCATGTTTGTCTTTCCATAAAGCTATTTATTGTCTCAAAAAGGAATCAAGAGCTTGGTTTGATTGATTTAGCCCTTACTTACTTCATTTGAGATTCTACTATAGTAGGGCCAATTCATCGCTCTTTGTTCATCGTTATTCTTTGGGCATAATACTCATGCTCTTATATGTACATGATATTATTTTCACGCGTAATACCTATGCTATTTTGGCTAAACTTATCTTCTCTTAGCTCTGAATTTTCTCTTTAAGACCTTGGTACCACCTATTACTTCTTGGCGTAGAAGTTCTTCCATTCACTGGTGGCATATTTTTGTCTCAACCCAAATACATTCTCTCACTTCTTCATAAGGAAAATATGTTCACCTTTAATCCATTCCAAACCCCACAATCAACCAAGGATTCACCCTCTTCTTCCTAGCCCGTAAAGGATCCTACTGCTTTTAGATCATTAATAGGATCCTTACAGTACTTAACCTTAACCATAACTGACATTACTCGTACAGTTAATACCCTCGATCAGTCAGTGCATGATCTAACACTCTCCAATCCTCTTCAAATAAAAAGACTCTTTTTTTACCTTAAAGGTACCTTCACACATGGTCTAAGAATTCTCAAACAATCAACCCTCACCCTTTATGGATTCTCTTATGAAGAATGGGATGGGTTCCCTGGCACAAGATGGTCTAACTCAGGTCATTGCATGTTTTTTACGCAAACTGTATTTCATGATCATTTAAAAATCAACCCACGGTGGCAAGGTCTAGTTGTGAAGTAGAAAATAGATCTTTGGTAATGGCAGCAATCGAAACCACTTGGCTAACCTACATTTTAAAGGATATATGTCTTCTTATTGACACTCTACATATCCTCTACTCTGATATAATTAGTGCTATATATATGATAGTCAATCTAGTGCTCTATGCTAGAACCAAACATGTGGAACTTGATTACCATTTTGTTAGAGAAAAGGTGATCCAGGTTTTATTTTAACTCAATTGTTGGATCAACAGGTCATCTTACAAATATATTTACAAAGCCACTTCATACTATTCAATTCATTCATCTATGACATAATCCTGGAGTGTGCCCAATGTTGTGCTAAAGCAAGACTATCTCTAGCAACGAAGATGAAAAAACTCACTCGAGAATTTTATCAAACACTTGGTGTGTGAAAAACACCCAAGACCTTGTTCCGTAAATGAACTAGTGTATAAACTCCCAATCAAATCAATCAAGCATCAATGAACTGATAATAAGAACATAAAAGAAATAAACAACCAATGCAACAACAATAATATACCGTGTGTAACACCCCGTATTTTCGATGATTTAAATAATTATGGGAGTAATTATTATTGTTGGATTAATTGAATTAAAATGTGAGATTCAATTGTTAATTAATCCGGATTAAAATATATTAACTAGCGTGCCAAGGGTTAATACTTATTGATTGAATATTACTGTGTGATATGTAATATCTTTTTGATTGAATATTACTATGTGAATATGTAATATGGGATTATGCACTTTGATAAATTATCAAGAGTGACAAATACGACAGTTTGGTAATTTAATTCAGACGCGCGTGTGAGTCGTGTCGGGACTAATTGATGGGAATAAAAAGAGAATTTATTTTTTATTAACTCGTATGATCATTCTGAGTGCGTCGTTGAGTCCGAAAGGGTCGAGATAGTCAGAATAGTGTACCCGGAGGTTTAGTTTAGGTCCCGGGGCAATATTAGACCTAATCGGCATCCCAGGAGGGCGTTTTGGTAAATTGCATTTTTTGGGTTAATTATTGGACGAAAATTATAGTGATTTAATATCCCTTATGTAGTTATAGTTAGGGTTTTATCTGTAAAAGAAAAGAGAGAGTCCTAGAGGAAGGAGAAGAAGAGGTTCATAGGAGTTCTAAGGCCAAACCCAGTCATCTTTCACGACAAACATCATTAACGCGTAGATCGAAAAGAAGAGAACACATCTATACCAATTTCAAGAGAAGAATCAAACCTTCATAATCAAGCAAGTGTTTATTACTTGCTTTCCTTTAGCAATACTCATGTTCACGTTAGTACGTATTGTTAATAAAAGTGATGAAAATTGGAGATTTGATATACATGAATTGAATATGAGATTAATTTAGGTTGAACCATTTATGTATGTAGATTAGAAATCACGTATAGATGTTTTTTTGTGATGAACAAATCTGGAGATTTATGTTCTTGGATGATAATTGGAAGAACTGGGGTTTTATTAAATTAATTGGGGATTTCAGATTACATTGATGATTAGATATGAATTAATTGTGTTATTTTAGTGGAAATCATACATACATGTTGGGAAGATGATTTAGAATGGTTGATTGGTGACTAAGAATTATCCGTAGAGGTTAGAGGTGTTGAAATGGTGAAGAGAACATATCTGGGTTGGGCTGCCTTGTTATAGGTAAAGGTCCGGACCGCCTTTTAATGCATTTGAATCGCCTTCCTTATTAATAGGTCTGGACCATATTTCATAAAAAGGTCCGGATCATTTTTTCATAGAAAGGTCCGGACCACTTTTCATAAAAAAAGGGTCCAAATCGCTTTCCTAGTGGGTCTAGACCGCCCTGCTGTATTTTTCATAATTGAATTGTAGACCTCTAGGACATCCTTCGATACTTGAAATCCAAGAACTTTAATGAAGTACACTAAGATTTGAAGTGATGATATATTAAGACAAGTGTGAATTAAGACTTGGGCATAAGTGGGATGAATGACCTTTAGAAAATTTGGAGGGGCATTATAATCATAATTATTAACACGTCGAGAGTATTAAGTGAAAATAATACTACGAATAGGACATGATACTTAATTCGGTGAATACCTAGAGATTATAATAGGTTGAGTGTATACCTATGTATTGATTTACTATGTGTATAGCATACCTACGTTGCTTGCTATCGGGCAGAGGTTTCGCGCAGTGGACAGTCTTATCTTGGGTGACCTGATGGGGGGATATTGACTTGTACCCAGAGCATATGAACTTGTATACGTGCTATCTGTTACGTATGATAGTTTCGACGGTTGAATGGGAGCGAAGGTATGTGAGTGACCCATTTAGCTGGTTTATATGCTCGCCTCCAATATTTTTTTTATGAGATTTACGGTTCGTGAGAGATGCCGAACCAATTGCCCTTTATGCAGCGAGCGATGTACCGGGACACGATAGCAGAGTATACGTTGCACCAAGTTGTCCTAACCAAGGGGCTCAAGTTATATATATATATATATATAGAATGTGTGAAATTAGAAAATGTATAAATATGGATAAGTAAAGTAATTTCAGAGGATAAAAGATTTTCTATTAAAATAGTGAATATAAAATGGGTAACTGACATAAAAGAATATTATTCGCTGATTGTATGGGTGATACGGGTTACTCCCTTGAGATATATTTAGGAGTTCATGTATGTAACCTAGTTGGAAATATTTTAGATGACAGGGTCGGGGTAGACGTACGCTAGGTGTGCACATTAGTGGAGTGGTGAGAATCTCAAGTGAGAGTTCGGAACTAACATGTACATAAAAATTGCATCTTTGCAGTTTTAAATACTTGCTAAAAAATATTTTTACAAATCGGGCTCTGACCCGTTTCCTGTTATTTCTCTTCTCTTTTGCTATATATATACTAGGGTATGCTCGTTCCTGAAGGCATGCTGATAATCGTAAAATGGCAAAAAAATTCAAAGTACGTAATCGCGAAATGGCAAAAATTTCGAAAGAACTTAATCGCAAAACGGCAAAAATATCGCTCCCCAACAAAACATCTATATATCTATAAACATTGTGGGAATATAATCAGACACTAAATATTCAATAACAGTGATATAGAAGTGACATAGAAACAGTAAGGAGTAAAATGAAACTTAGTAAAAAAATATGAGAGATCCAATTATTAATATTTGATGCATTTATGTTTTGTTGCGAGTCAATTATAATAATGAGATTAATATTGAGCCATTGAATTTTAAGTAAAATATGTCAAACTTTCACATTGAGCCATGTGCCCCCATATGCTTGATTTCAAGGGAAACAGATCACGATTGTGCATTTTTTAATGCTTAATCATATGAAACAATTATTTCGAAAATATCCTCTAGAGATGAATCGCTAACATTACGATAGATGCAACATACTATTTCACCACTAAATTCAAGAGTTCAAACTCGTACACACATCGTACCCACACACCCGTAGCCATATTATCAAAATCTACAATGTCTCATGATGGTATATCTCAAGATAATACATTAATTAACCATAACACTACGCTTTTCCAAAAATTTATACTTAGCCCTCGTTAATGCATTGAAAAATTTGGACCATATGCATGGCGTCATGTGTACCATATGCATATGGTGTCAGTTTATTTATTTAATAACAGTGTATTTTAAAATACACGATGCAAATTTTCGAAAATATACATCGTTGATTGGACAAAACGTCCTTTAATTCTCCCAAATAAATAATTTTTTAAATAACCTATTGTACGAACCTATTAGTTTAAAAAAATGAAAAAAAATATATATATTTTTTACATGAATACACAGTGACCACGCATTTTTATTTTTTCCTATATATAAACTATACAGTTAAAAAATATATTTTTTAATAAACTTTTTTAACATCGATTGTAATTTTTTCCAATATATAAAATGTATACCTTAAAAAAACAGGACATAAAAACAATTTAATTAAAATGTATGTGTCTAATTAGTTGGGGGAGTTAATGATAAAAAGAGACGATGCATTAAATGTCACTGAAATTGAACTATTGGAAGACATCAAAATGATGCCTTTTAAAAACATTAAAAAAATCTGTATATATGCTAACGTTTTGTGTATACCGTTCGTTAGCTTTTAATTTCTGCCTTGAGCAAACGAAATCTTTTCAGACATAACAGTTGTTTAGGGCCACATGCTACGTCTAGTCTCGGACTATTCACTGTTGGGCAGTCATTGATTGTCACAATACTGATAAAAAATTGACAGCTAAATGTTTGAGTGCAAGAAAGCCTAAACCTATGTTTGAGATAACAGCTGGCGTTTACAGTTATGATAGGTCAATAATAAAATCAATATTCTCTTATTTTTAAAGGTCCGCGTCAATGGAACACTTTGAGTGTTTTTATTTTGTTCCTAAAAGTCCTCAAACACTAATTTAACCAATATTCTCTTATTTTTAAAGGTTCGCGTCAACGACACACATTGAGTGTTTTTATGTCGTGAGTGACTATTCAGAACATAGTTTTTTCTTTATTTATGTGGTGAGAGACTTTTTAATAGTAAACATAGTTTTTTTTTATTTATGAAAAAAATATTTATTTTAATTTTAATAAAAAAAATTATTTAATTTAATATCTTGGATTCGCAATTGATTTGTGCCGCTGGCGCCAACCTACATTTCCGAACCAACATCATTTGTTGAATGTGGGTCCGCGTCAGTGGCATTAATCAATCGCGGATCTAAGACATCAAATTAAACAGGTTTTTTTTTTATTAAAACTGATTTATGAAAAAAAAAACTCGTATCGTGTCTTACCTAATTTATGTTCGTATTATTTTAATTTAGTCATGTACCTGTTTCATTTTTTTTAGTCATGCTAGACTTATACCCAATGCCTCTCCATTTTCTTTTTCTTTTTTTTTTTGTTAAAATCAGTTTTATATCTTTTTTTGGGTAGTTTTTTTTAATAAAATCAGTCTTTATTTGTTTTTTAATTAAAAACTTGTTTTGTTCTATAAAAAATCGGTATTTTATATAAAAAAAAACGAACAGGAACATGACTATATTAAAATAACACAAACATAATTTTTTTTGTTAAAATACACAAACATAATTTTTTTTGTTAAAATCAATTTTAACACTTTTTTTGGTATTTTTTTATTTATAAAATCAGTTTTAATAAAAAAAAATAACATGTTTAATTTGATGTCTTAGATTCGCGATTGATTAGTGTCACTGACGTGGAGCCACATTCAACAAATGATGTTGGTCCGGGAATATAGGTTCGCGCCAGCGGCACTAATCAATCGTGAATCTAAGATATCAAATTAAACAAGTTTTTTATTTATTAAAATTAAAACAAATATTTTTTTCATAAATAAAAAAAAACTATATTTACTATTAAAAAGTCCCTCACCACATAAATAAGTAAAAAATAGTCACTCACGACATAAAAACACTCATTGTGTGACACTGACGCGAACCTTTAAAAATAAGAGAATATTAGTTAAATTAGTGTTTGAGAATTTTTAGGAACAAAATAAAAACACTCAAAGCCGTTGGCGTGGACCTTTAAAAATAAGAGAATATTGGTTATATTAGTGTTTGAGGTCTTTTTGAAACAAAATAAAAATTTTATTAAAAAAGATTATTTTATCAAAAAAAAAAACTCGTATCGTGTCTTACCTCACACAATTTAATTGACATTAAGATAGGACGTAAAACTGATTTTATAAAAAAAAACGAAAAAAGGTGTTAAAACTGATTTTAACAAAAAAAAAATATGCTCGTGTTATTTTAATTTAGTCATGTTCATGTTCCTTTTTTTTATATAAAAAATACATATTTTTTATAAATCAAAACAGGTTTTTAATTAAAAAAAATATAAGATTGATTTTATTAAAAAAAAACTACCTAAAAAAATATATAAAATTGATTTTAACAAAAAAAAAAAAAACTGATTTTAATAAGTTTGTTGTGATTGAAAAGAAGAGACAAAAATGTTTGGAAAAAAATAAGATAAAAGGAAAATGTCAATTGGGTATGGAATCGGTAAGGCTAGCATCGCTCATAATAAAAAACTATGAACTCCTAAGGTTCAATCTAATTAATATATGCACAGGTCTAATCGGTCAACAGGAGGTATAGTCCTGTTATATGACAACTATGACAGAAACCCATTGCAAACATTTACCTAAGAACTAATGGGCAAAACTTAAAGCTTAAATATCTTTTCACGACAGTACTGTGCATTGAACCTGCATACTATACATGTTGTCCAGTTAATTTGTTTAAGTTGCATTTTGATTATAGGATCCATAGGATAGGATATAGGTATGAAATCTATTAGAGATTCTTTGGACAACCATCGTTGCTTTTTTTTAAAACAAAAATTGTCACCTTTTTGTGGTCTTGATTATAGGATTTGTCGTCCGTTAACAGCTAGTAGGAGACTTTGATATGACTTTCTCCTTAGACCCATTAGATATTTCGATTTAGTCTTCGTAGGAGTGACAATTTTAGAAACGACACGAACAAATGACACGAAACGATACGAAATTGATTCAAAATTGACACGATATGTCGTGTTCGAGTCGTGGCTTTTTTACACGAAGTCGTGTCGTGTCGTGATCGTATCTGAATTATGAGTCATGTCGTGTTATCGTGTTTTTTAGGCGTGAAATTTAAGAAATTATGATATTCGTGTTGTATCGTGCCATGTTATTTTTTATTTGGGTCGTGGTCGTGTCAACCAATAAAAATATGAATTCAAGTCGTGTCGTGTTGTGTCGTGTTCGTGTCCAATAAAACCTTATCGTGTCATGTCAGCCCGATGACCCGAATTAACAAAACTGTTTCGGTAAGGACTCATGTCAGCTATACCTTTAATATTTTTAACATAGTACCTATAGGTGTACGATCTTAATATAGGAGCCTTTAGGTTTCGTCCTATTATCCTTATAAATGATTTTAACTCAGCATGGCAGCAGCAACACATGGAAGTTAGATGGAGACCTTTCTAATGAATTGATATCAATCTTTACAAATACTCGGTTTACAACCATAAAAACAGCCACGTGGGTATTAGTTCTGGATCAGCGACTTATACAAACGCCTAGATTGCTGCAAGTTTTTTTCCTTAGCAACGTAAAATCAGCAACGATTTGATATGGCAAAGAATATCAGCAACGTAAAATCAGCAACGATTAAAACATCTTTCACGAATGGATGAATTTTGTTTTCTAATACTACATAGATTTCCAAACAATCCAAACATATTAATCTAACTCACTTTCACGAAACAAATGATCTGCGGATTTAGCTTCCCTTTTATCGCAACAGCTACACTTAAATGAACCCCTTATTCTAACTCTTTTGATTGCCTCGTCAACATGAAGGCAGACTCTCCAGACCCAGAGGAATAGAGATGTCTGAAGAATTGATATCAATCTTTACAAAATAAATAAAAAATAAAAATGACCTTTATAAATTTTTGAAAATGTAAAATGGAAGACGAACTCTTCTCCAAAAAATTAGATTTTGTAAAAAAAACGATTCCAAAAAATATAAAGGGATATAATAAATACCTTTAGAAAACAAACATCCAACCCCTAGGAGCATCAAGTGTAAAAGGTCTATGTTAGAAAATAACCACATCTTAGATCCAATATGAAGGTTTTAAAACCTAAACTTTAATAAACCCAGAAGGAGAGGAAAAACCTTTAATGCTTGGGTGGAGCTAACTCGTGTGGCATTAAAAATAGAGATTATCTAAGTTGAACTTCAATCTCTTCATCACTAAAATATCTGCAAAATAAAAATGAATTGGAGGCATCAAAGAAAACTTAGAAAACTCTATATTATTAAAAAAAATAAAACCATAAAAGAAATGGCAACAAAAAAACGCTGGAAGATCTAAAATACCAAGAGGCAGAGAGAGTGTATGCCCTACCATATATCCAAAGTACCCATAAGAGATAACCATTAATGTTGTTAGATCTGCAATAAAAGTAGAAGAGGAAGACAAAAAAAGTCAGATCTGAGAGATAAAGTTTGCGTTTGGAGCGAGTGGGAAGAAATAGGGAGAAAGAGATGGGTGAGTGGGCAACAGCTTGGTTGAGAAGTCAGAGAGGGACAATATGCATTGAATGCTGAGATTGGGAAAGATCTCCTAATGTTAAAATTGATTCGAGACCTTGATTTCGTATTTGAATCTTAAACTTTGTGTAGATTACAAATATACCCTTTATATTTGAATTGCTGTGAAATTTTAGAAGAAAAATGAGGAAGAAAATAAATTGCAAGGGTCGAAAGAGGTAGTAACGGAAAAATTTATATGGATGACATCATATATCAAACTTATGACATACATAGGTTTCTTATTTTATTATAAATATATATATTATACCAAGTGTCCAACCATAGGGCCATCACCAGACTTAGACACGTGGATCATTCGACGACCTGCAGCTATTGTGGAAGTTGTAAGTCATTAATATTAGATGCGCTATCTCTTCATTCCATTCCTAGTTCAGATATTTCATTTAGGGCATGTGTCGCCCGCTTCCAGATTAACTATTTCAGGGATTTTATTTTTATTAGCATTTCCTTACCTTTGGATTGAGTATTATGATACTTTGGTTTTAGACTTTGAACTGTAATGTTTCATCCAGTTTCATTTATTTCAGTAGTTGATTCATGTTCAGTATTTATTCTTGTGGAATGGAATTGGCTTATATATTAAAGCATGGAATTTATTAATGAATTAATTGGGTATAATTAATTTGGGAAAATGTTTTGACACTTAGCTTAATTAATTATTAGGTGATTAATAATGAAATTATTTTCGACAGTTATGGTAAGAATGAACCAACCGGACACTTTGATTTTAATTTAATAAAGGAATGATCACCCGTTATTTAATTAGGCGGGGTGTCACAATTGGTATCAGAGAATCAGGTTCTAGAGTATTTTAGGATATGTACGGCTTATTACGTTTCAGCGTAACGTTCTTTGATATAGAGCCTTAATATAGTAATGTTGTATTCCCTGACGTGCGCGACTTACGTTCTTCAGCTATGAATTACAATGGATGTGACTCATTATACGAACTCGTGTGTTCTTTGAGCCCCGAACATTATAGGACGACCGACGAAGGCTGTAACAAGGACTGCATGAGAAGAAGCCGGATAGAAGATATAGAGTAATCTGGGAATGGTAATCGTGACTAAAGTCACCGTGAGTAATATTTAAGAGAGTGATAATAGAATTATCACTCGGGAACAGTAGGTTCCCCAGGCACAATCGTAGATAACGGTGGAGTGATTTCAGTACCACCTAGCATAGTCTATAAGGGGGAAACTCAGAGGGACTCTTTTGAAAAGACATCCGTGAAGATGCAAAGAAGAAAGAGAGAAAGTGTAACATGCTAATGGAAGTAGAAAGTCCAAAGGCAATTGTGTAGGGTGGAGTCCAACGACACTCACAATCAAATTGGGAGTTAAAATTGTAGCTCTTAGGAGCGACATAAAGTTATTAGAGTCAATCACTGCACATAAAGTAACGTGTTTGAAATTTAAAGAGAAATTGGGTACGATTTGACCGTGAGGTCTTCCATTCAATATTGTAACAGAGATGCAAGTGGAACATTGAAACTTAGCACTGTGAGAAAAATAGAGACCGATTTTGAGAGAAATGTTGAATATATAAAGGTTTATAGTTGATATAAACCTTCGTACCTGGAAAGGGGGCATAGAATATATAAAGGTTTATATTTGATAGAGGACCATATGTAGAATACAAGTATGGATGAGAAATCCAGTAAGGATGACTAATATTGATATCGTCAAAGTTATATGCTTGTAAGTTATTTCAATATTTCCAGAAGAAGTGAGCCAACAGGGTTAGAGAATCTGACTGAAGAGCAAAGATGGGCTTAACGGTGTTACTGAGACACCACATGAGAGCATTCCCAATAGGGAACTCATTTAGATCATTTTACTTGATTAAATTCCTACAAAGTGAAGATGAAGTCAATCTGGGTTGTAGAGTCCAGTAATAGTCCCAAGCGGCCAGCATAGCCAATGGGACAACCGAAGAACAATTGGGAGCTAAGACTGCCCGATCCGAGAGAAGGACAATCCAAAATGGTCAGTGGGACCACTGAAGGGAAATGGCTCGAGAAATTTCCCTATGTGTAGAGAGTGGGACTACTAGTGTCGAATGTGTCCACGTTGAGAAGTGAGGCCGATAAGATTGGAAATGGCAAACCGTGCCAGCTAGGCATAACAACTGGAGGAGAGAGATTTCCAATGGAGAAACTAGGGCTAAGATAAATTATCCACAATGGGAGGGGACAAATATTGGATGAAATCTTAGATTTATAATGAGTGCAGATGCTCATGGGCCGTTTTGATAGCCACGTGCTGGGACCTTACGATTAGGCAAGACTGGTGAAGCTTTTCTTCGTCTTTGTGAGTAAAGGATTAATTCCAGTGACATGGGTGTGTTATAACTTATATATAAATTGTAAACTCTAAACTTCGCATGTGAGTCAAGTTTAGTAGGAATGATGGTTCAATAATCTAATTACAGACGTATTTCTCGTACAGGGCAGGGTTTTTTTATGTTTCCCGTGAGTGAACCAGGTGGGCCCTAAGGGTATATTTCATTGTCACAATTTACTACTGCATTGAGTTAGCAAACTAAAGCTTATTATGGTAATGTGTAGTGATTAATTACCAAATTTTTTCACGATCGTAGATTGAGTGATACGATTATTGTAATGGACACTTCGGGAGAGTAATATTAATTTTGTGTGGTGCCACCTGAAATAGGGTTGGGCCAACACACACACACACACACATATGTATATGTGTGTGTGTGTATGTATGTATGTATTCATGGTATCATAGACCTCAACGAGTATATTGTCTAGTTATATGTGATCCCGATGCGTGGGGATTTATTTACTTATGTGACTCAGGATGTTTGTGTCCTTTATCAAGCAGCGAGATATTGTTCGTCATATATAGATATCATACTAAGAACTTGGGATAGCGAGAGTGCCGTGTTTCATGTTATCTTTAAGAGAGAGTAGAGTGGACGAGTAGACTTTTATGCAAACACACGAGAATTGTGTGAAGGTACAGATTATGGACTGAGGACCTTACGATTCTCGAAGATCGACTATGATAGCTAATAGTGTATCGGGGGGGTTCCTTGTTTGGATTTCTCTTTGAGAGACTTCCCACGCATGAAACTAGGGAACGTCAGAAGTTGGAGAGAAGTTTGGACGATAAAACATGGGTTCTGTACCTTATAACTTGTACATATATGAGTATATAACTGAGAGTGGATAATCCCATTATGATTTAAGGCCGGTAGAGCCACCTAGACCTGTTATGGAAAACCAGAATGGAACGGTTACGTTATGAATCGATCAGTATGCTTAGAGTTCGAGAACTGATTTCAGAAAAGAGTAATTTAATTATAATATAATACTTAAGACATAGGGTGTATGGGCACCCTAGTAAATTGAATATGGTTGTTGCCCCCATTTTTGGAGGTATGGGATAAGGAAAATAAATATAGAGGTTCAAATATCGGGACTTAGTGTTCGATCATTTATGACAATTAGGATCATCTTTCCCCAAATGTCCACGAGGGTGGTATTGTAGACAGCAATGTAACATACGTGTCAGGTGAATTCGATAATGTTTAGCCGGGAAGGTCGAAGCTTATTCCACAATATCTGGTAGAGGCCTACGTTTCATAAGAAACTAATTTTTTAGTATAGGAATGACTTGTGACATACGGGGATAACAGTCACATGGATCACGGTTAGAGGTACATTCAGGTGAACATAAAATGTATCAGGTTATAAATAAATAATGGTGACGAGATTTAAACAAGTGAAAAATTATTAATCCGTTGGGTAGTTGACCACATGTCTATTGTTAAAAGGGGTGGACCCTTCGAAACCAAGTGAGGTTTCTGAAAACATTAGGATTCCCAAGAAATAATGGGAGAATAGTCCCAAGAATTTTATCACGAAAGTAACTACTTCATTGAGAAGTTGCGATCCTATATGGGTGATAATGGATCGGTTGACCAATGTAGCACGTGTTAAGTTAGTTAGGACTAATCATACTATGGGATAACATGTGCCAACCATTATAGACAAGATAATGAGGTTATATGGGGTACCGCTTGATAGCGTGTCCGATTAGGACAAGACCTTTGCCTTTCAATTTTGGAAGATTGTTCAAGAGGCCATAGGTACCGAGTTGTAATTGAGTTCGATCTATCATCCACAGATGAATGGGTGGACAAGTGGACTAATCGGATGTTGGAGAATAAATTATATGTATACCCTTGGATCTTAGGGGAAGACGAGAGTAGTTCTTTCCACTAGTGGAGTTTATGTACAATTACTCATATAAGCTCAGTTTGGGCATGTTGTCAGTTGAGATATGGTACGGTAAACCTTGTTGCTCTCATGCTCGTTAGTTAAAGTTGGGGGGAACGGGTCCTATTGCGAAGATCATAAATGAGTTGATATTTATGGTATATAATGTGTGTAACACATGTTACGCCAATAATCTACCTGCATGCGATCGTTACGAGACGAGATCGTATGTAGCTAAAGAGCGAGTAATTTATCAAGGTATAAATTATCGAAGGCTAGATAGTGAATATCTAAAATAACTTTACATAGTGAAACTTAAACGGTCAAGTTTGGGCAAGAACCTACGTGACAGGATAACATGGAGTTTAAAAATAACATGTGTGGAGTGTTCATTATGAAGGGTATTCGATAGAGTACTATATGGGTGGTACGGAGTACTTTACTTAGGAGCGCAACGATGCGATGCGCAACATATATACAGTATTGGTTGTACCTAGTATAATTTTTCCAAATTTCGGGACGAAATTCCGTTGTAGGGGGAAGTACGTAACACCCTGTATTTTCGATGATTTAAATAATTATGGGAGTAATTATTGTTGTTGGATTAATTGAATTAAAATGTGAGATTTAATTGTTAATTAATCCGAATTTAAATATATTAACTAGCGTGCCAAGGATTAATACTTATTGATTTAATATTACTGTGTGATATGTAATATCTTTTTGATTGAATATTACTGTGTGAATATGTAATATGGGATTATACACTTTGATAAATTGTCAAGAGTGAGAAATATGATAGTTTGGTAATTTAAGTCAGACGCGCGAGCGAGTCGTGTCGGGACTAATTGATGAGAATAAAAAGAGAATTTAGATTTTTATTAACTCGTATGATCATTTCGAGTGCTTCGTTGAGTCCTAAATGGTCGAGATAGTCAGATTAGTGTACCCAGAGGTTTAGTTTGGGTCCCGAGCAATCTTAGGCCAAACTGGCGTCCCGGGAGGGAATTTTGCTAAATTACATTTTTAGGGTTAATTAATGGATGAAAATTATAGTGCTTTAATATCCCTTACGTATTTACAACTAGGGTTTTATCTCTAAAATAAAAGAGAGAGTCCCGGAGGAAGTAGAAGAAGAGGTTCATAGGAGTTCCAAGGCCAAACCGAGTCATCTTTCACCAAAAACATCATCAACGCCTAGATCGAAAAGAATAGAATGCGTCTATACCAATTTCAAGAGACGAATCAAACCTTCATAATCAGGAAAGTGTTTATTACTTGCTTTTCTATAGCAATACTCATGTTCATGTTAGTATAGGAATGAAACACCTATGTATTGTTAATAAATGTGATGAAAATTGGAGATTTGATATACATGAATTGAATCTGAGATTAATTTAGGTTGAACCATTTATGTATGTAGATTAAAAATCACGTATAGATGATTTTTCGTGATGAACAAATCTGGATATTTATGTTATTGGATGATAGTTGGAAGAACTAGGGTTTTATTAAATTAATTGGGGATTTTAGATTACATTGATGATTAGAAATGAATTAATGATGTTATTTTAGTGGAAATCATACATACTTGTTAGGAAGATGATTTAGAATGGTTAATTGGTGACAGAGAATGATCCGTAGAGGTTAGAGGTGTTGAAATGGTGAAGATAACATATCTGGGTTGGGTTGCCTTATTATAGGTAGAGGTCCAGACCGCCTTTTAATGGGTCTGGATCACCTTCCTTATAAATAGGTCCGGACCGTTTTTCATAAAAAGGTCCGGATCGTGTTTTTTATTTAAAGGTCCAGACCGTTTTTCATTAAATGGTCTGAACCGCTTTTCATAAAAAAAGGGTTCGGATCACTTTCCTAGTAGGTCCGGACCGCCCTGCTGTATTTTTCAGAATTGAATTGTAGACCTCTAGGACATCCTTCAATACTTGAAATGCAAGAACTTTAATAAAGTACACTGAGATTTAAAGTGATGATATATTAAGACAAGTGTGATTTAAGACTTGGGCATAAGTGGGATGAATGACCCTTAGAAAATTAGGATGGGGATTATAATCATAATTATGCTACTTAATCGTGTGAATACCTAGAGATTATAATAGGTTGAGTGTATACCTATGTATTGATTTACTATGTGTATAGAATATCTACGTTGTTTTCTATCGAGCGAAGGCTTCGCGTAGTGGACAGTCTTATCGTGACCTGATGGGGGGATATTGACTTGTACCCAGAGCATATGAACTTGGATACGTGCAATCTGTTATGTAGGATACTTTTGACAGTTGAATGTGAGCGTAGATATATGTGTGAACCATTTAGATGGTGAGTGTGCTCGCCTCCAATATTTGTGTTATGAGATTTACGGTTCGTTAGAGACACCGAACCAATTGTCCTTTATGTAGCGAGAGATACACCGGAACACAATAACAGAGTATGCATTGTGCCAAGTGGTCCGAACCAAGGGGTGCAGGTTATATATATATATATATATATATATATATATATACTTGAGAATGAATGATTCTATTGTGTGAAATTAGAAAATGTATAAATATGGATAAGTAAAGTAATTCTAGAGGATAAAAGATTTCCTATTAAAATAGTGAATATAAAATGGGTAACTGATATAAAATAATATTATTAGCTGATTGTATGGGCAATACGGGTTACTCCTTTGAGATATATTTAGGAGTTCATATTTGTAACCTAGTTGGGAATATTACAGACGACTAGGTCGGGGTAGACGTACGCTAGGTGTGCACACTAGTGGAGTGGTGAGCATCTCAAGTCAGAGTTCGAAACTAACATGTACATAATAATTGCATCTTTGCAGTTTTAAATACTTGCTAATATAATTATTTTTACAAATCAGGTTCTAACCCGTTTCCTGTTATTTCTCTTCTCTTTTGCTATATATTATATATTATACCAGGCGTCCAGCCACAAGGTCACCGCCAGACTTAGACACGTGGATCATTCGACGAGCTTCAGTTATTGTGGAAGTTGTAGGTTATTGATATTAGACGCGCTATCTCTTCATTCCATTCCTAGTTCAGATATTTCATTTAGGGCATGTGTCACCCGCTTCCAGATTAACTATTTCAGGGATTTTATTTTTATTGTCATTTCCTTACTGTTGGATTGAGTATTATGATACTTTGGTTTTAGACTTTGAACTGGAATGTTTTATCTAGTCTCATTTATTTCAGTATTTGATTCATGTTCTGTATTTATTCTTGTGGAATGGAATTGGCTTATATATTAAATCATGGAATTTATTAATGAATTAATTGGGTATAATTAATTTGGGAAAATGTTTTGACACTTAGCTTAATTAATTATTAGGTGATTAATAATGAAATTATTTTCGACAGTGATGCTAAGAATGAACCAACCGGACATTTTGATTTTAATTTAATAAAGTACTGATCACCCGGTATTTAATTAGGCGGGGTGTCATACCGTGGTTCACCTAAATTTGGACTACATCCAGCAAGGAGGATTTCTTATTTCTATAGATAAATGGAGGAACCCAAAGGTTATACACACATACAATTTATCTCTCTTAGAAAGTCACTCACAACCTCACAAGAACTAACCTCTGAAATGGAGCTCTACCTCTCTTTGCCTTTGATTATCTCTCAAAAATAACTCTCAAACTTGTCCTATCTTTAAAATCCTAGAAATAACACTTGTATTTATAGTTTTGAGACAAAATGGCAAATTTGTAAATAAACCAAAACTGAAAAAATAGGAGAGCCAAAACCCACAAACTCCACCTTGGCGATCCTGACGATCCAACTAATCTCTAGAATGCAGAAATTGAACCCGCTTGAACACCGTCCCACCATATACTAAGCTAATGTGATTCCCCTAGGCGATCCTCACGATCCAACCAAACTTGGAATAAAAATATCAAATCTTCTCAAAGATCATACCGACATCTAACAATCCAATACGATCCACCCGAATCTAAGCCACCCCAAATTTTAACCATAAAGTGAGATACCACAAGTCTTCACTCTAAGACTCCAAACGACTCCGCCCGTCGGCGAACCAAGTTCTAAACTAAGAACTCCCCATCTCATGCATCTGAATGCTTCCCATGTGATGAATCTTGCTCCTCATGTAACCTAGTGAGTATACCCCCACACAATACATATAGCGTATACCCTCTTTACATAAAACATTCAAACACATTAACACCATCTCCCACCTTGAGAAATAACCACGGAAGAGAGGGAAAATTCCTCACCACCTATACCCTTCAAATCTCACCCTCAAAAGTTGTACCAAGTCTTTATCACGAAAAAACTCCGTTTGTCAATGCTCACAAATAATAACGCATCGGCCTTATTTGAACTAGCAACACACACATCGAATCCATCACAGTCCTACACCTCCTCGATTCCAATCGACCAATGCATGTGTGCAACTAAATCGAGTCAACATTACCCGTTGGCCCTGGAGGGGGACTTCAATCCATCCCCTCCACTAGTAGGTATTATCCCATCACTACCGTCTACTCTTAAAAAGATAACACACAATTTCTTCGCTTTGTTCACAAACGAGACATGCCTCGAACGTTCGATCCCTTTTGCACATAACTTCCCCATCTTTCCCGAAGTTTAATTTAGACGATACAATCCCTCTCACTCCTCTCCCCTCGCTAGGACCATACAATCGCGTGTGACATTCAAGACTCCACCCGCCACTGACACTCGATAACCCTTAGAATCCAAACGGCTAATAGATATAAAATTCTTTTGCAACTTTGGGACATAAGCCACAGCACCCAAAGTGCGCTCCACCCCATCGAACATCTTGAGTTTCACCGTCCCGACACCCTCAACTATAACTTTCTCTCCATTATCCAAAGACATGGAACCTTTTCCATTTTCCATGAAAGTCTCAAAATATTCCCTCTTGGATCAAATGTGATCCTACGATCCCAAATCTAATATCCAATCATCTTGGGAAAGAGAGTTAACCTTGGATATTGTGAGAAGTTATCCAAGTTCATCTTCATAATATGCCCTCTCTACCATTGCCCCATTAAAATCAACTTTGCCCTTAACCTTGTCGTTACATAAAGCACATTCTCGGATCATATAACCCCATTCCTGACACTTGTAGCATTTCGGCCCTTTACCACCAACACCCCTCTATCTAGACCTACTACCGTCATTAAATCCAAGGTTGGAATTCCTCCCGCCATTTTGCCCACCTCCATCTCTCACTGTAAGGCCTTCATTATGGGAATATCCATCACCTCCGCCTTCCTTCTTCTCATCGTGACATGAGATTGAATATCTTGCACAACCTGGTTGCACTAGAGCGTAGACTTCCTAAACATGAGAATGGTCACAAAATGCTTGTATGAATCGGTAAATAATACAAGCAACAACAATGCTCGATCCTCATCAATGAATTTAACATCTAACCGGTTCAATTCATTTATTAAGGCATTAAAAACGTTGGTATGCTTCATCATATCCTCACCCTCCTTCATCTCAAGCATTGAAGAGTTTCTTTTTAAGGAACAATTTATTTGACATCGACTTTTTTAAATAAATATCTTCTAGCTTATCTCACATGCCTTTAGTCGTGGTCTCCTCTATAATGTTATTCAACACATCATCCATGATAAGCATCTCAATACACGAAGCCAATCTTTGATCAATGTCAATCCACTCAGCATCGGTCAAGCCTACCGGTCGTCCCTCTACCCCCAACAATGATAATGGTAACCTTTGTTGGATAAGAATGCCTCGTATTCGTCTTTTCCATAACTCAAAAATGATCTTCTCATCAAAATCATTTATGTTCGTCTTTATTGAGCCACTCGATCCATAACTCGGATCCCATCTCTTATAGCCTTCGCTCGTAGAGGTTGATTCTCGAGTACTCTCCACATTTTCCATCGTTTGGAATAAAAACAAAATCTATGACAAAATTGATTCAACCTCGAACCAAATAACTGGGCAAATAATGAAATCAAAGCTCTGATACCACTTGTTGTGCTAAAGCAATACTATCTCTAGCGACCAAGACGATAAAACTCACTCGAGAATTTTATCAAACACTTGGTGTACAGAAAACACCCAAGGCCTTATTCTGTAAATAAACTAGTGTGCAAACTCCCAATCAAATCAACCAAGCATCAATAAAGTGACAATAAGAACATATAAGCAATAAACAATCAAAGAAACAATAATAATATACCGTGGTCCACCCAAAGTTGGTCTACATCCACCAAGCAGTATTTCTTCTTTCTATAGATAAATGGAGGAACACAAAGGTTATACACACACACAATTTATCTCTCTTAGAAAGTCACTCACAGCCTCACAAGAACTCACCTCTCAAATGGAGCTCTACCTCTCTTTTCCTTTGATTAGCTCTCAAAATAGCTCTTAAACTTGTCCTCTCTTTAAAATCCTAGAAATAACACTTGTATTTATAGGTTTGAGCCAAAATGGCAAATTTTTAAATAAACCAAAATAGAAAAAAATAAGAGAGCCAAAACCAACACCCGTCCTTCACTTTCGGGGGAGTGATAAGAGACCTATGCCTGCGGGCTTTACTACTGAAACTACCAATGAGGATCATTCCTATAAGAAGGAGCATGGTATATGTGGAGAAGTTCTGGACTTAGAAATTGACATGTGTTCTACATGTTTTGCACGTTTGTGTTTTAGTTGTTTTCATATTTGATTTTTAGCTCTCTATAAATTTAACGAGTTTCCACCAGTTCAATAATAAGAAATACTTTATCTTCTCTTATCAAATATCAAAACTCTACATAAAGCCTTCACTCAGAGGTATACATAAGATATTTCTTGTGACTTTTTTCTCATTTCATTTCCCAATCTTGAAAAAATCAAGCCACTTTGATTTGACTTCGCTATGAGGATGAATATAAGTACTTAGCAATTGCTACTAATAATAAATTGTGTCCACTTATCTATATATATTATAACACACTCTACAAAGATTTATGGCTTTTTCTGACGCAAATGACGTTAAATGTGAGCCAGAAAAAATAATTATCTCTTAAACTCTCTCTAATCAATATCTCAAAATATGAAAGAATGTCTCAAATGATGCTACAAAAGGGTTTATAGGAAGGAGGTTGATTGGATTCTAAGCTAAACATCTAATTAAAATTACGTCCCTAAGGGTCAATAACCTTCCTTCTTCTAAATTCTAAACAAAAAACTAATAAAAGAAAATACATCAAATAAAGGAAATAAAAGAAAATAACAAAAATACAATAAAATCCTAAAAACACTAAAATTAACCCCCAATTCTTCATTCACATCATTCTCTCCGCCATCGAAAAAGATCATCCTCGAACTTTAAAAGTGAGGTCGAATGCAAAAATTCCCAAAATTGCGGAAGAAACAAAAACTTGAAGGGTCAAAATTAAATTTTTGAAATTTTTTCAAAATATTCTTCAATTGTTGCAGTAATCGTCATTTTCTTGCTCGTGTCTCTCATCAAATCATAAAAAATTATCTACCCCCGAGGTCAAAAACGAAGGTTTTGTTGTGAAGCCCTAGTTCCTTTAAGTATTGTTGAAAGGTTTCAAAGAACCTAATGAATTTGAACGTAAAAATCATGCTGATCGTGGACGAAAATTGCCCAACTATTGAGATTAGGGCCAACAGAGGTAGTGTGGGATATATTTTTGTCGAAAAATGCTTGAAATTGTTGATGAGGAGTGAACGTAGGTCGGAGGGTCTGGTTGATGTCGAACGACCTTCTTTAAGGCAGATTAGCTTCCTCGAGCCTTGGTTTGGGGCGGTTGGTGCGCTAGTGGCTGTCGGTGTTGGATCACGACTCAACTGATGGGTATCGTGGTGTTGTGGGCTGCGTAGGTGATGCTTGGGGGATTAGGAATGGACTTTGGCAAGACTAAAGGTAGGCGGCATTGAATCTTTATCATTGTGGGTCAATTGTGGTTATGAAGAGATGAACGAGGTTGGGCGATGGTTGTTTGGGCAAGCGTGATCCGTTTGGTGAGGGTGAGTGTTGTTCGACCAATGGACAAAGGTGATGGCTGAATTTGATCAGAGGGGCTGGCTGACGGGTCTAGTGGGGTTGGGCAAGAGTTCTGCCCTTCCTTGGGTGGGGAAAGGGCGATAAAATGTGGTTGGATGGTGGTTGTGATGGTTTTTGAGGTCGCGGTGGTTGAAATAGGGTTTGCGTTACGATTTTCTTGGGGTGGTGGTGTCAAAGGGGTTGCGGAAGCATAGGTAAAGGGGTTTTGGGGACTAGGGTTAGGGTTAGGGTTAATGGAGGTGGGTGGAAATTTGGGTGATGGTAGGTTTCGTGCATTGTGCTCATCCATTTGGGCTTTCAATAGTTTGAAGGCTTCCATGATTTAATCAAAAGGATTTATTGCGGAGGCGTTCATCTTTTTCTAGACCCATCTTGACGTTGTTTATGAGTTTTTGTTTTTTATAACAACAACAACAATAACCGGTGGAGCGACTAGGCTCTGATACCAATTGGCGTAAATGACGTCAAATGGGAGCAAGAAAAGATCATTCTCTCTCAAACTCTCTCTAATCAATATCTCAAAATATGGAAGAATGTGTCAAATGAGGCTACAAAAGGGTATTTATAGGAAGGAGGTTGCTTGACCTCTAAGGTAACAATCTAATTATAATTACGTCCCTAAGGGCCAATAACCTTCCTTCTTCTAAATACTAAGCAAATAACTAATAAAAGAAAATACATCAAATAAAGGAAAAAAAGAAAATAACAAAAATACAATAAAATCCTAAAAATAACCCCAAATTCTTCATTCACATCATTTTCTTATTAAGATATCCATGTGACATCAAAAGTTTACAATACTCATACAGCTAACCTAATTCCCTCTATTTCTTTCCGCATATCCATAATCTCTATTTATGTCTCCACGTCTCTTTCTATTACTAATAGACGACCCTTTTTCCTCCTCCTTCAATGACTTCAGGACCTCTCATCTCTCAAATTAGTGGCCACTATCGACATTGCATGAGTGAGTTCCGACTCTAAGGAACCATCGAAACCAGGAAACAACCGAAAGGGGGATGATAAAGCTTATGTCTCTACCTTATATGTGGTCTTTCTTCATTATTTTATGGGTCTTTTACGTGTTTAAGTGAGGGGTTTAGGTACTTTTCACATATTACTTTCTTTAAACACTATTCGAGACCTAAACATGAATAAGTTAATTCTTCAGTCATGTATTTATTATGGTCTTTTAGGGAAGTCCATTAAACTGGACGATGTTAACTAACTTTGGATAATAAAATGTATTCTGGGCTTTAGGTTATCATTTGGAAGATGATTTGATCTATCTTAGGATGACGCTAACACACTTGAAGAGCTCAGTTAATCCTTTTTTATTAATTTATTTAGGGTTACTATAGTAAAACATTTTTTTATATGATGGTGGATTTGGGTTTGCTTTATTTTTTCATTTACATATACGAAAGAAGTTTTGTTAAAGTAAAAAAATAAAATATTGGGTCGTTATTATATGATTTTGATTCTTATTTTAAGATTTAGACACTATTTTCATTTTTCTGATTATAGGTTTTATCAAACGCCATTTTTGTGCGAACCTTCTGGTAACCTGTTTGATTTCCCCAGTTTCTCAATCTCAACTCGGAGCCTTTGGATCGATTGATACAGTCGTAAACGTCGATACTCATAATATCTTATCGATGGTACACCGCCATCGATACCAAATATGAAGATAAATCTCTCTTTCAATTTTGTAATTTTTATAGTTGTATTAAGGTTATTCCGTGAATGTTTTACGTCATGAATTTATTGCATTCCTTCTGTTGTTTAATTAACTTTCATTATATGCTTTAATATCTTTGGAAAAAACTAAAACGAAGTATTGTCAGCGCAAGCAGCCTTCATGGACCATTCAAGGGACTAAAACTTTCTATTTTATATTTTTTGTATGTATTTCGAAATTCCTTGAGTATTTTTTTTATATAAATTGTATTTTTTTATGTTGATTATTGGCTTTGTTATTTTCAATGTATCATTATAATTTTTCTACATATGATGTATTTATTTGGGTACATTACAAATTTTTTATAAGCAAACGATTTATTAAAACAACCCACCTAAGGGGGGAGAATCACGTATATAGGAAGTATACAAAGAATAAAGAAAAGGGACGTAGCCCAAAAATGACTACATAGGCACCTGGAACTCCCCCCAAAACTCAAAAAGATAGACAATGAAGAATCATACCTTTTCCTATACTAAGTAAGGAGAAGGATAATAAAGTTATACCAAATTCGAAAAGGAGCAATTTCAACCCCCTCGAAGCATCTCCTATTCCTCTCCTGCCAGACGGCCCAAAATATACAATGATGGACCATCAGCCAAACCACTTGCGGGACAATCCAACCCCTAGTCCTCCTCTAAGTTACCAACACCCCACACACTGTACGAGGCATAACTCAAAGAATTTGGCATAAAGAAAATATCAAATCCCAAAGACTCCTAGTCACATGAAAATGAAGAAGAAGGTGATTGGATGTCTCCTCCTCCTTCTTACATAACCAACATCTGATGGCCATCCTCCTCCCTCTTCTCTGAAGCCCCCCCCCCCCCCCCAATAGTCAAAATGGCATGTTTGACAGCAGTCGACACAAAGAAACAAACCTTTGGAAGTTCATGATTCTTCCAAACTGTCTTCCATGGAAAATAAGCACCCACATGATCCCTCAACACATTATAATATTTCTTCATTGAAAAAAGGTCATCTTGAGATCTTGACCACCTCAACCCATCCGCCCCGAAGGACGGAGCCAGTGCCAAACTCAGCCACTCAAATAACTCCTCCGCCTCCTCCAACTCCCAATCCAGGAGACCTTTCCTAAACTTTGGGTCCCACACCGCACGATCCCCTATACTCTGCATATGATCCTCAACTGACCCTTCTTTGTCTCTCCCAATCTGAAACATCCCCGGGAAAAAGATCCTTCAAAGATCCCCCATTTATCCCTCCAGAACCTGATACAACTCCCCCTCCTGAGATGGAAGGAAGCGAGCAAATATAATTCCCCCTACCCAGTGTAATATACCTCCACTACCCCACCCCATGAGCAAAGAAATAGGACCCCACCCACACGGACCAACCCCATGCCTAACTACCACTATTTTCCTCCACAGTCCGTCTCCTTCCTTGTTAAAGCGCCATATCCACTTACCCATTAATGCCTTATTGAAATGTGCCAAGCTCCTCACCCCAGCCCCATCTACTTTCAACGGCATGCACAAATAATCCCAACTCACCAAACAGTACTTGAATTGATCATCATGACCTCTCCACATAAAATCTTTCATCAACTTGTCGAGCCTCTTGCCAATGGAACCAGGTAATGGGCATAAAATAATTCGGAAGACTCGATAACACACTTTTAATCAATGTCAATTGACCCCCTTTGGAAAGGTAATAGTGCTTCCATCCAGCTAACCTCCTTTGGACCCTCTCAAGAACTGAATCCCACATCGAAGAAGACTTAAATTTGGTCCCTAAAGGGAGGCCAAGATAAGAAGATGTTAGCGAATCGACTCTACATCTAAGAACACAAGCCAAATAGTCCACGTTACCCACCTCTCCCACGAAAATTATCTCATTATTCCTGACATTGATATGTGGACCCGACACAGCCTCAAAACACACCAACAACATCCTCAACGTCCTCACCTCATCCAAAGTCACCCCACAGAAAATAATAGTATCATCCACAAACAAAAGGTGAGAGATCTCGACTGGATGGGGGCCAACGCTCCCGATCATAAAACCCAAGACCATACCTCCCTCCACCGTACGACTCATCATCGAAGATAACACCTCCATAAGCAAGATAAAAAGTAAAGGCAACAATGAGTGGCACTGTCAAAGACCACGAGAGCTCAAGAAGAAACCTTCTTGAACCTTATTCACAAGGATAGAGAATTTGACAGAGGAGATACACCTCTTCATCCACCTACACCACCGATCCCCGAACCCCAGCCTCCTAAGCATATAGAGAATGAACTCCCAACTCATATGGTCGTAGGACTTTTTAATATCCAGTTTGCAGAGAATACCTAGGACCCCACCTTTTAACCTAGACTCGATGCACTCATTCTCCACCAAGGCCGCATCCAGGATCTGACGCCCACCCACAAAGTCACTCTGAGCATCCGAAATAAGAGGGTCAATCACCTTTCTAAGTCTAACCGATAATATCTTAGAAATCAACTTATATACTCGCGATTAGACTAATGGTCCTGAAATCTCTCACATCAGACGCACCCCCATTATCAGGGACCATAGTAATGAATGTGGTGTTCAAACTCCTCAGAAAATACCCCTTATCATAGAACTTGTTGAAAACCACCATCACATTCACCCTTATAACCGTCCAACAATGCTGGAAATAGGCTATAGTGAACCCGTCTGGACCTGGTGCCTTATCACGACACATCGACCTCAAAACTTAGACCACCTCCTCCTCCGTTAACACCCTTTCCAATTGATCAACCTCGACCTCCAAAATGCTCGCTACTGGAAGCCCATCCATCTTAGGTCGCCAGGATTTTTCCTCACTATATAATCTCTTGTAAAATTGACTAACCTCCCTACGAACCTCACTCTCCTCGGTGAAATCCACCTCCCCTATAACCACCTTACCTATATGGTTAAAGAAACGATGGGAGTTAGCCTCTTTATGAAAGAATTTAATATTATTGTCCCCTTCCCTAAGACAAAGAGCTCTAGACTTTTATCTCCAACTAATCTCGTTCTGAATCAATCTCGTCCCCACATACCATTCTTTCTCTTCCCTAGTCAACCTCTTTGCCCCCGACAAACCGCCTGACCCTTCTTTCTCGGTGGCATCCGGATATCCTCCATAACTCGCTCAACCACACCCCCCATATTCCCAAACACTTCTCTATTCCACTGAATGAGATCCCATTTGAGACAAAATAATTTAGTTGCCAGTCTGAAGCACGCATTCCCTGCCACTTCATACCCCTTCCACCCCTCCTGGACCCTCTTAATAAAAATCCTCCTCCTTCAACCCCATATTATCCAATCTAAATCCCCCCCCCCCCCGCCACACACACATACAAACACCCACACCCACACACTGCAGAAGAATAGGGGAAATGGCTTAAAAATATGAGTAATTCATATTAGTGGGGATACTATATCTTATTATTCAAATTTTTTTTGTGTTTTTTTTGTTTGATTGGTTAAAGTAGTGGTGATAGTCAATCTTATTCTCTTAATGATATTCTTCTCTTGAAGTCTCTTCATATTTTACCAGATTTTAGTTTTTTAGTAGAGTGAGATGTTTATTTTTCAGCATCTATATAACTTTTTTTTTCACTTAGTGATGTACATCTAGTTTGTGTGGATGAGAGAGAGAAGCATTAAAGGATCAACAATTTTTTCCTAATTTATATGGAACTCAATGCATTTACCATTTTATCACAAGCACTTTCCACCACGGGCAGCGAGGGAGGTGTTCAACCAATGTCTAAACTTTTGTAATACCCTATATTTTAGATAACTAATTTAATTAATAAATAGTTTGAATTAATTAAAAATATTATTTGTGTTGGTTTTGGATTAGATTAAAAATATTTGATTTAAATTTAAATCGTCCATTTTTGAGAAATTAAATGAATTTTAGATATTTCTTTAATTAGTTACTGATTTAGTAATTTATTATCAACCAAAAGATTTCAATTTGAAATTTTATAATTCTTTGTAAACTCAAGTATTGGATTATTTATTTTCTTTATAAAAGAAACTCTTAAAACAAATGATAAATGATAGATGATAGAGGAGATGAGAAGAGAGAGAGAGAGAAGAGAAAAAATTGGGAGGAAAGAGAGAGAGATTAGGACGCTACACCCCCCCCCCCCCCCCTCCTTATTTTTAGCACTAGACTCCTACTTTTGATATCGCTCCACCAGTACTATACAAACCCAAGCATCAATCTATATAACGGAGGCAATAATAAGGAAAAAGGCCATAATGGTTGCAGACTAGAGTATATAACAGGTCGGTATGAGCAATTAAGAATGATATAATGTTTGATAGAGTTATCTTGCACATCTAAGAGAGAGGATCAAAACTAAATTAAAAACAAACATGAGGAATTACAGTTTTAGTAGGGAAGTTCAAGTTTTTCCTTTTTATTTTGTGGTTATATAAAGTTTTATTATTTAACTTTATTATTATTTTGACAAAATTATGATTGCACGGTTAATGTAAAATAACCTCATAATTAGAATATATTTTCAATTTGATATTTCTGATTTGTTGTTGGATATTTTTTGGTATTGTTATTTATAGTTTGGGTGTGCATTTTATTTGATTTTGTACTTTTGGATATATAAATGTTTATGTTTGAATTTTTTTTATGATATCATTTTTATCGTTCAATGTTGACTTGAACTTTTGTGTTTACCAAACCTATTATACATTGGGACGTGTGATTTTGTGTTGGATGAAAGTCATTTTTATCAATAATCGGGTATGAAGACTACGCAGTGGACGAGAAGTGGAATAAGAAGTATTTACATCTTTACAATAAATAATGTTTATTTTTTATAGTACAATCAGATAACAGGGCTGTGTAATACCCCGTATAATCTAACAAGTGAGGTGGTCAGCCTCCACCGTCAAACTGCGATGGGTGTCACTAAATTAAATATTATTCTTAGCATGTGAAAAATGTGAGACATATAAAATTCATTCCACAAGATAATAACTTAAATGGATCCAATAGATAATAATCATTCATGCAATAATAAAATCCATCACCATGCTAATCTCCAAAATGATCTAATCTCCAAATAAATAAATCTCAGATGTAAATATCTGAAATAAACTGTAAACAACTGTGGAACTAAGTGGCCCACCACACCCATAATAAAGTCTCATAATGAAAGTGCGACGGAAAGGAAAATAAATCTAACTACTAAGCATCTAAAATAGAATCTAGTTGCACGTCCAAAAATCTCCAAATAATCCTGTACAGCTACTGCAGCGCTAAACCTGAAATGTTAGTCAATGTAATGGGTAAGAGCCCACCGCATGATTATCAGTTACTCTCCCCAATTAGGGTTCGTGAACCCAGACAGTAGCATCAAACATAATAAATATCACAATAGAATATTTTAAATTAAACGATATAATTAACTAATGCGAATAAACGTAAACTACCACTATCTTTCATACATCCAATGCACCCTAAAGTGTAAGCACAAATATTACATTAGCAATATTATCTAATATTTGATTCTCCACCTTACAGATTTTAATTTATTTAATTAATTTAATTTATGCGACACTAATATGGCCAGTCGACCCCTTATCGGCCCTGCATACACTCTTGGCACGCTTAAAGTTCTACACACCACACTGATTCCCTTCACTATAGCCAGTTAACATGTATTTTGACAGTTTTGCATACACTCGTGAGGTTCCATGCACGACACACAACTATAGTCCGTAAATCTGTTTAACTAGGCAGTTTGCACATACTCGTGACGCCACACACACCCACGTCGCTATAGCCAGTCGGCCCGTTTAACTATTAGCCTTACATATACTCCCACCGCTAATCCATTTTAATACCCATTTATTATCTTAGATATTAATTCACAATTTTTCATTTTCTCATCACCTCCTTTTCTCATTTATTTTTTATTTAAGCCCGCCCTATTATAGAGCCTAAATCTGCACACCTACCCCTAGTCCCATACCTAGATATCTTCAAAATACAAATACGTCCTATCCTATTATGAAGAAAGAATCTCTATCAATATATTTTTCTAGTCTCATATCTAGGCTATCCAAAAATATGGAACGATACCAAAAATAGCCCCACCCCGGAATATTCCCTCTGTAAAAATCTACACTAATTAGTCTCATACCTAGAAAATATTAACCGAGACAAAGGCATATCCACTAGTCCCATACCTTACAAGTATTCCTAAAATTAAGGTGAGAGCATCTACCCAAAAATTTCGGTGTCTCCACAATGTCGAATATTATCGAAAACAATAAGTCGTACAATCCAATTTATCAATGAGTACACAATTTTTACATAATCACAATTAATCCTCAATTTAATTTTTAAATTTATCGTCATAATTAATGGAATAATTATATTTAATAATTTATGATTTCCAACGCTATGGAAATTTATGGAGCACGCCACACTAATTTATTCTCATCATACTTACATAGATCTCATATAATTTCCCGACTCCCTATTTATTTAAAAAGTATAACAATGAATTTCTACGTGCAAACCTACTCCCCTAATACCAAAATTAAATCTCTACCCTAAGCATAAAAGGGTTATGAATTTTAATTCAGATTAGGAATTTAAGTAAAAACAGTCCCAAATTAATTTTTAGTTTCCCTAATTGAGGTTGGAAAGCGTGTAAATTAGTGTTGAGGCGACATCTAAAATGCATGATATTAAAGAGAGAATATAGATATTCATGCCTGATAAAAAGTCGGTTGTAAATTCCAATTAGATGGTTGCGTTCCTCTTAAAAAAGAGGACAAATTTATGTTCTTGGATGATCTTGAGAAAACCGGTTCTGGTCCTCCAAATCATGGGTTAAAGGTTGTTCTTAAACGGGGCTAGGGTTTGTAAGTGGAAGAAGATGATAAAAAGGAGGCTACTTCCTTTTGATTTAATGTAAATGTGTTTTTCAAAACTCTAGCCTCGAAATATATATAGATAAATAGGTGGAAGAGTTTAAATAGAACTGAAATTCGTCAAAAGAGATCTGCTGTCGCCGAATTGACTGGGCAAACCGGTTCGGTTTAACCACAAAACCGGTTTCGGATGCCTTCACACCCCCATCTTTTTATAAAAATTGTTACAGTTAGAATTCAATTCCGATTAAAATTTTATTTTCCATAAATAAGATCGTACATTTTAAATTCCTAAAAATAATTAAATGCAAATATTTAATTTTTCCAAATTTTGAATTAAATTATTTTTTTATATTTATCGATTTAAAATTTACGGGGTGTTACAGGTTGATGGCTAAACATCCCTCATTTAGTGCTCTAAATATCAAGGCCAACAATTCGTATGAATGTGATTGTGACATTTGAACTCATTAAGACAATATATGTTATCAAAATAAGTTCTTATGAAACAATAATTGCTCCTAGATGTGTTATATGATTTCTGTGGTGAAAAATTGTTGGATCATGCAACAGGTTTTGTAATGCCACTTTGACCTACCTTTTTTTTCATTTTATGGAAGCTTATTGTGATATATCTAAATTATACTTTGAACATGCTCAGACATTCCATGTATGTACCAAATTTATACTTTATATATTCCAAATTAATAGTCATACATTATTTTTTTTGTCTTCTAATTTAATAATCGTGTTTATATAGTTCATAAAATTTGGCGAGCTTACAAAGTTACTAGCGCAAATAATATGCATGAGAGAACTGTAGTGTATTCATTTTTTAACGGAAGTGTACATTAGCAATCTCTTCATATGATTTTTAATAAAAAAAATATTATATTTTCATGTGTAATCAATTCCTTACGAATACCAAAGACAATACGTTCTCAATGTAATATTGAATATTATTGTTATCCTTCTTTTGTTATTAAATCTTATATCATTGTTTCAAGGTCAATAATTTTATTTCTGGAGGCTATAATTCATTAAGAAAAGACAGTGTGTAAATACATGGTTAGAGGATTTGATGAAACTTGGAAGTATTTTATCCAATCTAAATGTGTTCTAATTGTAGCTTTGCCAGGGGTTGGATAATTGTTAATTGTATTGAAAACTTTACTCTAAATACTTCATTTATATTATACCTTATGTTTGTTGCGCGTTAAAATTTCAAACCATTACTAATTAAAGAAATTATTTTTACTTTTCATCATGAATGAAAAGTAATTTTTTAAAGGAATTGACTTCATACTTAGACTTAAACAATCAATAGTACTAATGATTTTCATTTTAGTGAACCCACTATAAAAACCAATAAGAAAAAAATTATGCAAATTTTTTCTTTCCATTTTAATATTTATTGATTTAATATATGGACTTCTTTCGATCCACATAACATATGTTGAGTAGTCGATTTGATATGAAAGATATGGTATCGCCGATGTTATATTAGGAATTAAAATTTCTAAAATATCGGATGGACTTATATTATCTCGATCTCATTACATAGAGAAAGTACTTGAAAATTTCAAGAAGGATGATATAAGTCCTACCAAGACACCTGTAAGTGTAAATTTACATCTACCAAGAAATAGTGGTGAAATCATATCTCAACTAGAGTACTCTCGTATTATCGGCAGTTTAATGTATATCATGAACTATACACGACCGAACATATCATACTCAATAAGTAAGCTAAGTCGATTTACGAGTAATCTATGGAGAGATCACATGAAGGCAATATTATAAGAGTTTTGGGTTATTTAAATTACATAAAAAAATATGGACTGGACTACTCAAAATATCCCGTTGTTCTTGAAGGACATTGCGATGCAAATTAGATATCTGATATAAAAGACTCTAAGTCTACGAGTTGTTATGTATTTACCCTTTGAGGTGTAGTTGTATCTTGAAAATCCTCAAAACAAACGTATATTACTAGATCGACAATGGAATCCGAATTCATTGCACTAGATAAAGCTGGAGAAGAAGCTGAATGGCTTCAAAATTTCTTAGAGGATGTTCCAAATTGGTCGAAACCTGTGCCCGCAATATGTATACATTGCGATAGTCAGTCGTCAATCGGAAGGGCACATAATCACATGTATAAGGAAAAGTCACGACATATTCGTCGTCGACACAATACTATTAAACAACTTCTCTCAAATGGAATTATCTCAATTGACTATGTAAAGTCAAAAGATAATATAGCAAATCCACTAACTAAAGGTTTAAACGGAGAGAAAGTTGAAAGATCATCGAGATGAATGAGTTTAAAGCCAATAAATAAATAAGAATCAATATAGTGGCAACCCAACCTAGCTGGCTGGAGATCCCAAGATCTAGGTTCAATGGGAAAATCGAACTATATTGTATTCAGTAAGCACTCAAGGATATTTAATCCTATCCATTCCAAAGAAGAGACAGTGCACATCTGTCGTGAAATTAGGATAAGTTATGCTTTTAATGACATACATATATTAGTATGTCTAAGTGGGGTATTGCAGGATACTATTTATGAAAGTCACCTACGTGAGTAAGAAGGGGGCCACTTCTATGAGAATAATGAAAGGCAAATTTTCTAAAATACTCACGGAACCAAGTGGTGTCCATGGCCAAAATGAACACAAACGTGAGAACCAGCTGTGTTGAAGAATTATTGTATGAATACTATTGTCTAGGTTTACAAAAATGGTTGACGGTTCAAGGACGTGAAGTCTACTGATTAACCAAGTAAATCCGATGGTATATCACTAAGGAAAGTTTAAGGCCACTAGGCTACTTCTCCCGATGCAATAAATTTTCAATTTACTCAACCTGTGTCTGCATCTGTATATATATATATATATATATATATATATATATATATATATATATATATAGAGAGAGAGAGAGAGAGAGAGAGAGATAGAAGAGAGAGATAGATCATTCATGTGAGGGATTGTTAGAAAATGGGTATTTACACAACAAATTTTGAGCTACTTTAAGCTCAATTTAAATAGGACCCACGCCTCAATATTTGCGGGACCATATATAAACACGTTCTCCTACGCGTGGAGATTAACGTGGTATATTCACATGTCCAATTTCATTAAGTTATGAATGATATATTTATGTCCAAAGTGACTCATAAAGCAATGAAAGTTAATGAATTGGGTGTGTTTTAACTCTTGCTCACATTGGAAGCGTAGTAGAAAATTGAAGAGTTAATAACACCCCAATTATGGACTAAGGTTTGGATGCCTTTGGGGTATCCCAACTCGTTGAAGGGGAGATGACCTACATTATGCATGTGTTGGGTTTGGGCTAAAATCCCACACGCGCGCCGTCCGTCCGTCCGGTTCGGTTTGGTTCGGGTTCGGGCTTGGGCTTAGGAAAATCTCTTTCCTTTTTGGGTCTAGTTTAATTAATTTTCTGGGCTTTTATTTACTAATTACGAAATTAATTAACTGTATGTCAGTTATTTACCAAGAGTCAACGGTTAATTTCATTAACTGTTTTGGTAGTTATTTTCGGTTTTGACTGTTCCCAACAGTCATAACCTTTGCTATATATACTGCATTCCCTCCACAGTTTCAAATGCTAAAAAAATTCCCTTCCATAAAATTTCGAAAATGCTCATGCATTATTTCTTTAATCCAGAAAATTTGTCTCCTTATTTCTACATTGCATATTCATGTTCTGGTTGAGTATAATACAGATTTGTGTTCGTTGAAATTAATTATTTTCGTGCTACATAATTAATTTGGAAAATTCGTTCTATTTTAGGAGATAATATTCATCAACCTTAGAGTACATTGAAATGAATAAATTGTCTTAAGGACACTGTGTAATTTCACAGGGCTCGAATTATTTCTATTTCTATTATTTTTTTGCAAATTCAAATAAGTTCTTTTATTTTCTGTAATTTCATTCTATTTCTGTAATTTTGATAATATTTCGTAATTCTGTACTATATTAATTAAATAGTAAACACAATATTTTCTTTATTATATTAATCTCTCTAGAGTGTTGTTTATTGAGAACTTCAATGCCCGATATGTGACCATTAATAGTATTTTACATGATTCGGCTAATGGGCCAAAGCTCAGATAACTCAACTTTTGAATATGGGTGAAAACCCATTGCAAACTTTCCAACTGTTAATATGTGATCTGCAAAACTCTCAAAGAATCCAAACTTACTATTTATTATATATACAGTAATATTTATTAATTTGAAGAGGCAAATCAACTCCATATAAGGGCTGGAATCCACAACCATATTTACTGGTGGATTTTTCTAGCATTTCTATAATTTAATCCGAAAAAATGATCCTATTTTAAATTTTGGCACAAAACCCGAAAATCTCAGGCTGTAGAGTGCTCGTGGAAAGCTATCATTTTGTTTCTTTTTCACCATCCCTGTTACAATATAAGCTGCACCTAAGGCCATTTTCAGTTGGATGGCTTTAAAAGATGTAAATGTATATTGTTTGAAATAGATTATTTGGGTATTTCTCACAGTGGGACGATGCAAATATGAGGTGACAAGTGTGGGACAGCTCCTGGGCGGGTAACATTCTACCGCCCAGGCCTTTTTTTTTGGGAAGGCATTTGGACGTACAACATTCTATCGTCCACAGGCTGGGGGGCAAACCTTAGCCGTCCAGCTGTGGGCCCCACCGACTACACAACGTATATTCACAATCTACATTTACATTCCCACTAGCTTTTCTCTCTTCGAATTGTGCACATTCTTCGTTCCATTGTGAAGCCAAACAATCTAAATGTACTTTTAGATCTCCCATTAGAGAGTGCCTAAACGGACAACTTCTTTATACAAAACTCGCAGAGAAAAAGCTTGTTACAATAGGGAATACAACTGTTAATCATGACTAAAGCTTCCAAAAAGAAATAAAAGAAAAGAGAGGGAAAGAGCTTTCCCTTTCGTTTTTCCTTCTTTTATCATATTCGAAAAATCCATGCATACATAACTACCCAACTAAGACTTAGAAATACACTTGCTCCTATTGAGTCTCATATCCGTCAACACTAACTTATCAGGAGCAATTTCAGATATTTCCTACGTGTGTATGCACTATATATGAGTATCTTACGCAATAGAAAGTGACATTGATTTATATACATATATTGGCTATTGCCCATGATCTGCAGCCATGTCTCCAATAAATCACTTTATGCGACAATTAATTAACTCGCGAGCTTGCTCTGATTTATCACTAGTCAGATCCCACTCATTTGCTATAAACATCAACATCAGTATGCCTTATTTGTTACATATATTTGAATTAAATATATGTAACATCAACATCAGTATGCATTTGAATTAATGTATTTGGTTTTCTAAAAGAAAAAGGGCGTATATTTGAATAGTCATAGTCGGAACTATCATGATCCTTTCATTCATGAAAGGATGCAGACAAGGACCGGTTCCATATTCACAAGCACACACTTGGAGATAATCATTAGTTGATTCCTTCACGGTGCACTTAGGGAACAATTTTTTATTGTAGGTGCTACATAAATTAGGTCATTCCACAGCTTCTAACCATAAGCTATATATGATGGAAACGATAAGGAGACGAACGAAAGTATGATATATACTAAAACACAGGATACAAGCACGTCAACAGTACAGTCATATCTATACCAAAGTAAAGTAAATATAATCTAGCTTTTCATTGAAACACTCGATCGTACTGTTTGAGTGTGTAATATTTATTACAGCATTATTTCGGATTTGGGATACTTGTTTTTACTATTTGGGTGTCATTTTTAATAGATTTTCGAAAATCAAAACTTAGGCCTTTAGTCTCTTTCTCCAAATTTTGACAATTTCTAACAATTTCTGCATAATTACTTTTTTGCTTCAAAAATATTTTTTATATAGTTATATAAAACAGTAATTATAAAAAGGATCAAATAACAAAAAGTTCTTCAAACATTTTTTAATGGGACATATACAAAATAGTCTCTCGAACTTTTTTTAATACACGCTTAGTCCAACCCTTTTTATTTTGCACGAAAAAGTCATTCACCATGCCGAAAAGATTTTACCATGCCGCTGACGCAGGCCTTTAAAGATAAGAGAATAAGAGTCTTTTTGGTACAAAATAAAACGCTTGGACTAAGTGTGTATTAAAAAATATTTGAGGGACTTTTTGTTATTTGATCTTTTTTTAATACACATTTAGTCCAAACGTTTTATTTTGTACCAAAAAATCTCTTATTCTCTTATCTTTAAAGCTTTTTTGGCATGATGAAGGACTTTTTAGTGCAAAATAAAAAGGCTTGGACTAAACGTGTATTATAAAAAGTTCGAGGGACTATTTGGTATATGCCCCTTATAAAAAAAACATAAATTATTTATATAAATAAAAGAATTTTTATAATAATAAAACAGTTATTTTTTTACTTTTCTTAAAACTGTTCTATAAATAGAAGACTGTGTTTATAAGGATAAAATAATTGGTTTTATGATAAATAAAAGATTTTAATATATACATAAAAATTTTTTTTTTTTTTAGAAAAACAGTTTTTTTATAACTTTTTTTACGAAACAAATTTTTTTATGGAAGTTTTGGGAAAATATCTAATCTAACTCAAAGTGTATAAAAATAAGACACTCCACATAATTTTATAAATTTGCTCTCTGTCCTAAATATACCACTAAAATTATGTGGAATTTCTTCCAAGGGTAATGTGGGTACCCGAAAATAGAATGATGGGCCTGGACGAGTAGCCTAATTGTAGCGGCCCAAAGTCCAGACCCCCCATATCTTAACCGACTATGATTTAATCTCCTCTCATGTTCCCATTAAGAGGGGTTCTAGGAGAAGATGAAAAACGTGGGGGAGTCCAACACCCCCACTCCCTGAAATGAACATGTATATAATAAACCCTAGGTCCGGGGCAAAGGACACATTGTATTCTCTATAATCACTCCCCGAAGTATATAGAAATAATACTGACTGCACCACCGTGGACGTAGGCACCTTTGCTGAACCACGTACATCTTTTGTTGTGTGATTGGCATTTTGTATTCCTTATTTTACTTGGTGATCGTGCTTCTCTTATTTATTTGTGTTGAATAATAATTGTCACCACAATTGGCATCGTCTGTGGGAACGTTTATCTTCCTTAAGGAAGCCCACACCAAGAAAAGAGTTCGAAATGTCTGGTCACAGTAGTAATGCTCCCCAGGAAGGAGATATCCAAAAACATCTTGATCCTCGCGGGATTAGATCTGAAGTTCGGCGTTCAGATCAGAGGGCTCACCTAGAAAGTCCAGCCTCAGAAGAAAGCCAAGGACCAGCGAGGTCCACACAGATATCCATACTGATTGATGCATATGAGGCAAGGCTCCACGAGTAGAGGGAGTCTTCTCACAGGCACGAAGCTAAGAATGCTCGCCTCAAAAGAAGATTAGAAAGAATTGAGAGAGAGCTCCATCATGGAGAGACGTCCATACCGCACTTCTAGCCCTCAGGCGAGCAAGTCTAGTAGCTGAGGAAGGAGTCCCAGGCGTGGATCCTAGAGAGATGAGGAAAACGAGTCAGAGGACGACCTGCTCGAGCAACTGCAATTAGATCGCAATCACAGGAGCCTTGATCGCAGCAACGAAAACATACGAAGTCTGGTCCGAAGGGAGATGGACCAACACCCTGCGCATCACGGTACCGAATCGACCCGAGAACTCGCTAGGCGAGCTCTCAAAACTCAGATGAAATCACCTTTCTCGAGGGAAATAGAAGAAGAGGAAACCCCCAAGAAGTTTGCTATTCCAAGGTTCAAAATTTATGACTGTAAGACTGATCCCATTGATCACGTCAGGCAGTACCGACAGGCTATGACCCTCTGGAACCATCGAGACACGCTAATGTGCCAGATTTTTCTCTCGAGCCTGCATGACGTGGCGTAGAAATGGTTCGAAAGGCTCCCCCACCAGTCCATCAGGAGTTTCAAGTCCCTGACCGAGCTCTTTACATCCCGATTCATTACTAGTAGCTCCCATCCCAAAAGGATGGATGCTTTGCTAATAATGAAAAAGACGCCTCAAGAGAGCCTCCGAGACTACGCGAAGAGATACTGAGAGTTATATAACGAGGTCGAGGATTGCTCGGAGCAAGTGGCAGTGGCCTCCTTCAAAATTGGGCTACCCAGCTCTTCCCTTCTGTACCAGTCCCTAACAAAGAAAGAAGCCATGTCCATCGATGACCTAATGGCCCGCATCGAGAAATATGCCAAGGTGGAAGATATGACCCGCCTCAGCACAGGGGAGAATCGTCGAGCTAAGCCTACTACCAAGGGCAGTGACAAAAATGAGAACCAGAAGAAAGGAGGAAAGAATGGGGGCAAGAACGGCTCCAAGAACGGAGGCAGTAACGATGTATCGAAGGCATTTCAGGCGGTCAACACCATCTTCAGAGAACCAATCTACAAAATTTTTGCGAAAATCAAAGATGAGCCATTTATCAAGTGGCCCAGGAAAATGGGGGGAGACCCCTCGAAGAGAAACAATGCGCTAAGATGCGCTTTTCACAAAGAGGGAGGACATAAAACCGAGCATTGCAAGGCTCTTAAGTCCCATCTCGAAGAGCTGGCTCAATCCGGGCACCTGAACGAATTCGTGGAAAAGAAGGCAGAGAAAGTTACTGCCCATAGGGAAGCAAGGCCCGATAACGTGCTTGAAGACGATGCCGGCCACGAATTCGCAGTAATCCATGGGGTATCCGATGTGAAGCAGATTCAGGGAAATTCAGCTCGAATGGAGGTAAAAAAGCTTACGGTAGTGATGCAAGCTTTTCAGATCGATCCAGCAAAAACACAGTCTGGAAAGCGTCGACGAGCAGATGACGTCGACTATAGTAAGCATATCGTATTTACAGATGAAGATCTAGTGGGAATGAGAAGCCCACATCATGATGCTTTAATCATTACTCTCAAGATAGCGAACTATGACGTCGACAAGCCGCTTGTCGACCAAGGAAGCTCGTCCGAGGTAATGTATCTTGACCTGTTCAGAAAATTGAAATTAAGCATCGCCGACCTGAAAGAAGCTATTGTCACTTTGGTTGGCTTCGCTGGAAAGATGACTATGCCTTGGGAAAGATTGTGCTGCCAGTAAGGGCAGAAAATATTTCTAAAATGATCGAATTCCTGGTGGTCGACATTAACTCGCCATATCAGGCTATCCTCGGTAAAGGATGGTTATACGCGATGAAGACAGTCTCCTCGACCTACCATCAGAAACTCAAATATGTGACCGAGTGAGGAGTAATGGAAATCCATGGCAATCAAGCGATGGCAAGAAGATGCTTCATAGCAGCCATCCGCCCAAAACCAGAGAAGAAGGCCGACAAGTCCAGCGAGAAGGTTGAAGGACAAGGAGGCTGATACCTTCGAAATAGCAATTAAAATACGGAAGGCCCGGAGTAAAGGAGACCGGGCTCCTCCCCTCTAAACGCGTCATCGAGGACCTAGAGGAAATCACAGCTGGAGATTGCGATAATAGCAGGGTATTCTTGATTGGAGCTTCTCACAGATCAGGAGAAGAACGAATTGACGACCCTGCTAAGGAACAATATAGACGTCTTTGTGTGGGAGCCATATGAGCTGCCTGGAATTCAACCTAGTATGGTTTACCATCAGCTACAACCAATCGCGCAGAAGGCGCGGCGAACTGCATCCGAGAAGGCAAAAGCCGTGGAAAAATAAGTGGAAAAACTGCTGGATGCAGGATCCATACAGGAGGTACAATTCCCCAAATGGTTATCCAACCCAGTAGTAGTTCCAAAAAGCAATGGGAAGTGGAGAGTTTGCATCGACTTCACTGACCTCAATAGAGCATGCCCCAAAGACAGTTCCCCCCTCCCCAAAAAAAAATTGATCAACTGGTAGACGCCACTGCAACTCACGAGAGAATGAGTTTTTTGGACTCTTACTCAGGGTATCATCGGATCCCTCTGTATACCCCAGACTAGGATAAAACAACATTCATCACCACAGTTGGGTTATACTGCTACAAGGTCATGCCATTTGGGCTCAAAAACGCAGGGGCAACCTACCAGCGGCTGGTCACCAAGATGTTCAAGGACTAGATGGGAGACACCATGGAGGTCTACATCGATGATATGCTCGTTAAAAGCAAGAAGAAAGAAGACCACTTCTCAGACCTATCAATCACCTTCGAAATCCTCAGGAAGTACCGAATGAAACTTAACGCGAGCAAGTGTTCTTTCGGTGCCAGTCAAGAAAATTTCTTGGGACATGGTCAGTAAGAGATGCATCGAGGCTAACCCACACCAGATCGATGCAATAAATAGGGTACAACCTCCTCGAACAAGGAACGCAATCAAGGGGAAGGTTCTTACCGATTTCATAGCTGAATTCACAAGCAAACAACCCCTCGACCAACCCCAACCAGGGAAGCAAGGAGAGAACCACGCAACGGAGGGAGTATGAAAATTATTTATTGATGGAGCCTCAACCTCAAAGAGGGCAGGAGTAGGCATTGTCCTCATCATCCCGGAGAATACAATCCTCGAGCAGGGAATCAGGCTTGGATTCGCAGCCTCCAACAACGAAGCAGAATATGAGGCTTTAATAGCCGGCGTCCAGAAGGCACACACTTTGGGAGCAAAGCATTTACAGGTGTTTGGCGATTCTCAATTAGTCTCCAATCAAATAAGTGGAGACTACAATGCAAAAGATAAAAGGATGGCAGCTTACCTCGCCTTAGTAAAAAGACTAATGGCTAGCTTCGAAGAAATCAATGTCCAGCAGTTTCCCAGAGGATAGAACAGCCATGCTGATGCCCTAGAGGCCTTGAGTTCAACAGTCGATTCAGACTTAAAAAGAATAATCCCCATAGATTTCCTCGCTCATCCGAGCATTAATCGTAACAGCGAGCCGCCAGGCGTGGAGCAGGTGCTCCAAGTGGAGTCAGTACCCAGCTTGATGGACCCTCCAAGGGACTATTTGAAGAATGGCACGCTCCCAGATGACAAGAAGACCGCTCACCAGATAAGAGTCAAAGTTGCTCGCTTTCACCTATCCCAGGAGGGCAAGCTATATAAGAGATCCTTTTCCGGTCCCTACCTTCAATGCGTTCACCCAAGGGATGTCGAGCAAGTCTTACATGAGCTTCACAAGGGAATCTGTGGAAGACATATTGGAGGAAGGTCTCTAGCTTTTCGAGCAATGAAGGAAGACTACTGGTGGCCATATATGCAAAGGGACTCTGTGATATATGTTCGCAAGTGCCTGAAATGCCAACTTCACGCTCCTATGGTCCACCAACCTGCTAGTGACCTGAAATCACGGTCCAACCCATGGCCATTCGCCCAATGGGGAATGGACATTATAGGACCACTTCCTACCGCTGTCGGTAATCACAAGTATCTATGGGTCGCAACTGACTACTTCACCAAATAGATCAATGCAGAACCCCTGGAGAACATCTGGGATGTAGATATGATAAGATTCATATAGAAAAATATAATCACCCGTTTTGGCATCCCCAGAACCATCATCATTGACAATGGAACGCAGTTCGAGAGTGGCTCCTTTCAGAGTTTCTGTAACGAGCATGAAATCATACACCATTTCAGATCGCTGGCCTATCCTCAAAGCAATGGCTAAGCCAAGGCTTCCAAGAAAACAGTGATCGACGGATTAAAGAAGCGAATAGAGTGAGCCAAGGGTGCATGGGTAAATGAACTACCGCATATTCTATGGGCCTACCGTACCACTCCATGATGAGCAACGGGGGAAACCCCATTTTCATTGACGTATGGAATTGAGGCAGTTATCCCATTAGAAGAAGGCTTGCCAACAATGAAGTCCATCCTTGTCGACCAGGGCCATAATGATGCAGCATTGCTCGCTGAGCTCCACCTAGCCGATGAGCGCCGAGAGCTATCCCTAGTGAAACTAGCGAGCTATCAGCAAAAGCTCGCAAGGCACTACAACAAGAAGGTCAACCCAAGGGCATTCCGAGTTGGAGACTACGTCCTAAGGAAAGTCCTGGGCAGCGCAGTAAAACCATCAGGCGGCAAGCTAGGGCCAAATTGGGAAGGACCATTCAAGATAACAAGAGATAATCTGCAAGGTGCCTATCACTTAGAAACGCTGGAAGGCAGAGAGATACCCCGAGCATGGAACGCAGCCAATCTCGAGAAATTCTATTTTTAGATTCTTTTTTTCTTTAATTATTGAACTGGAAGTTCTTTTTCCTTGTCATTAATAAACAGATGTTTGGCAGTTGCATTCTACGAAGTGTCTGTTAACTAATTTACAAGGTGTCAATATATAAACTTTATAACCCACACACCTTTTCCAAGTAACACGCATACTGATCATTACACTATATCAGGGAAATGACCCTCCTCAAGTTTTTGTTATGAAATATGAAAGACCTCTTAGCATTTCCCCTGACAATATATGAAGCCCTATAGGAGATCCTTGGGCAGTATGGCCAAATCAAAATTGGTCACCAAATAATGTTTGGTTGAATAAAATCCTGATCGGATAGAGTATCCAACACCAGGTGTGTCTTCGCCAATTGCCACACTTAGGCCTAAGGGAGTGTGACGAAACAACCTAAAAGGTAAAGTGAGGTAGAATGGTATCTCGCTGGCATATTGGACTGGAAGGACACTAACTTGATAATGCGAATATACAAATCTAGTCAGCTAAGATAGGCTCAAGATTTTTTAGCAAAGATGTGGGAAATGTAAAGACGCTTGTTTATTCGGCAAATTTTCCCAAAACATAAATTTTATATTAACTCATCACATTTACAGCAAATACAATATATGTTTAGTCGGCGAGCTCGCCCAAAACATCGACTTTACATCACTTTAATACAAAATACACAGAATTACTACTAAGATAATCTTAGTGAGGGTGAAGCCTCCGAGCGAGATAATCAACCACTTGAGCTCGTCGACCATCATCAGGAGGGGGGACTAACTCTTCCTCGACTTCGTTCGCATCCGACTCCAATAGCTTCCATGGATGGCATCAATGGGTATCCACTGATTATCTCTCCGAAAGGGGTTAGGCATTCGAGTGAAAGGAGATATTTCATGCCGATACCAGAGCATTGAGTTCCTTAGAACTTGCATCTCCCTCATGGCACTCAGCCACCCCCTAATGAAGGCGAGCTCTTCAAACTCTATCAGCCTCGTTGGAGCATCTAGCCAACCCTGACTGTAACCATCGGACCACACTCATCGAGGTCCTTTCTTAAACAAGTGCCTCAATCGGGTGACTTCCCTATGGAGCCCAGCAGCAATCACATACGCTCGCTAGACATAACCACGAAGCTCTTCCATTTCCCTAGCTAAACTCCTAGTATTCCTGCCAGCTCGTGGAACGATTTGAGGGGTAGAGCCTCGCAGCACAGGAGGAACGTCGCTCGGGCCAGTTTTGGCTCGCGATGAGGAAGAACCTTGCAATACTGCAGGAGCGGTGCTCGGCGCATGCTCCATAAGTCACAAAATCTCTCTCCTCAAAGCTTTGTTCCCCTGCTGAAGAGTCTCCCCAACCTAGTTGATCTCAGAAGCATCCAGAAGCTTCGCTCTTAATGTATTAACCTCTTCTTGGACTGAGGCACCAACTTCCTTCATCTCTTGGAGCCTGTCCTTCAGTTTGACAACAAGCTCAGTCTACTCTATGAAGCGCTTGTTCCTTAATCGCAGTGATTTATAAATCCTCACAAAAGTGTGACGAACTTTGGAGCTTACATCAGGTCCAAGCATTCTTCCCAATTGAGAAGTGGCTGGTATATAATTATCAACATCAATCGACTACAAGTAATAAAAGGGCAACGAAAAGAAAAATAAATCAGTGCACTGGGAAGAAGAAACCTTTTCATTTCATTAATAAGGGTCAAAGTACATGGAGCAGCAAAAAGGAGAATTACAAGCGAAGATAGAAAAGTAACCCTAAAAGTTAATTAATTAGCAACCGCAGGCTGCCCAGAGGTAGCTGGCTGCTTCCCATTGTCAGCAACAGCAGAAGCACCCTCAGCAGGGATAACCTCTGTCGCCTGAGAAAAAATTATCTGGGAGGAAGGATCAACGCCTTCGACGGCTAGGGTAGGGGCTTCTTCATCCATAGTTAGCTTTGGGCCCGGATCGTGCTCGTCGAACAGGAGAGAGTCCACATCGACACCACCAGCTAAGAGGGCCTTATTCCAACCCTTCTTAAAGTTCAGACGGCTGATGTAGCCTATCTGAACCTCGACGTCTTCATATGCAGCAGCCCACTCGGAATTGCATGAATCCTCCTTTATGGTGGTTGCCTGGGACTCTTTCTCTTTTAGCTGCTCGGCCAGGACCTTGCTCTCCTCCACAATAGCCAACTTTCTCGAGCAGACTAGGTCATAGGCCTGCCTCAGCTCGTTCATCTCTTTAACCGCCTCATCCCTCTCTGGGTTAGAATTGATGAGGGCGAGGTCAGAATAAGCTCGGGCGGCGTCAGCACTCTTCATATCAGCCTCCAACTGAGTGCTCCTCACTTTCCAAGAAATATTCTGCTGCTCCAGCTCACTATTCCTGCTCACCAACTCGTCACGAGAGCGATAGAGCATGGTAAAGTCAGTCACAAACTGCAAAAACAAAGAAAACATCAGGAAAAGGAAACAGCTAAAACTCATTAAAACATTAAAAAAAGGAAAAGATCTTACCAAGGCTAACCTCTGGCTAGCTTGTAGGGCCAATTGATCAGACCCCAGCGCCCTTTGGCGATCTACAGGAAGAATTGCCCTCTCGAGCAACGCGGGGGCCAATTGAGGAGAAGTAGCAACTGAGGCCCCCTCGGGCAATGCGGACACCGAGACTAAGGCCTGCCCAGCCTTCGTCCTTGATTCCATCCTTCTCCTCTCCTCCTCTTTCTCTTTCTCTATCCTCCTCTTCTCCTCCATCTTTTTCCTCTCCTCCATCTTCATTCTCTCCTCTTCCTTCTTTCTCTCTCTCTCTCTCTCTCTCTCTCTCTCTCTCTCTCTCTCAAATGTTCTTCCTCTTTCCTCTTCCTCTCCTGCTCCTAGGCAGAAGACCGAGAGGCAGTAGCTACAGCCCCAGTACTAGATTTCTACTTCTTTGACCTCTGAGCGAGGAGCATGTGATCATCATCGTCATCGTCCCGGATCAAGTTTTTCCTTGGAGGAACCATCTCCTCGCTTGAACTACTAGACGTGCTCGAAGATTCTTGGGCTTTAAAAACTTCTCCCGAATCAGAAGAGCTACCACCACTGGAGCTCCCCTCACCAAAATTTCCTTCAACACCACATGCGATATCACTCTGAGAGCTACTCTCCTCCTTGTCCAACTGAATAGGATCAGCAACAGTCTCTTCAGAGGTATAAAATTCAGGGATACTATCTACCGGCCTCACTATAAAGCTAGAACCAACGTTCTTGTATTCGAGCAAGAAAGCAGCAGACCGAGGATGCTCGTCTTCGGCAAAAGGCTCCCTGATATTCCAGGCCTTAACAAGTTCAGAAAGACGAACCTCGATGAGAGTAGGTTCCAAGTTCTTCAACCTCGCTGAAGAAAAAATAGGAAAAGTCAGAAAGATCACAAATTAATAAAGAAATTGAAGGGGCAGAGCAAAATCTACCTATGTATTCTTCCCCATAAAAGGGAACTGAGAACCTATCAGACCTCGACCCCTCAGACTGGGGAGAAAATTGCCAATTTCTAGCAAGGAAGCCCTCTTGCCAATAGTCCTTATGGGAATCAGGTAGGTTTACTACCAATACCTTGCCAGGACTCCTGGCTTTGAGATAGAGAACACCAGAACTATTTCGAGAAAAAGAATAGAAAAAATGGACCTCGGCGAGCCCTAACTTGGTACCATATAACTGATTTATTCTATGGACACCATTGATTATCTTCCACACATTGAGCGAACACTGTGAAGGAACAATGTTGAAATAACCAAAGAAGTGCAAGAATAGGTTGTTGGGAGGAAAAGTAAGTCCCCCTTGGGAAAGCAGCAAGACATGGATCCAATGGGCACCCTCTATCTCTCTAACATTTCTAGGGGGAGGGACACACTTAATCTCTACCCACTCTGGGATATTATAAAACTTCCTAAACTCAGAAACTAACCTATTACCAATCTTTGACATTGGAAAAACCTAAAAAACTACAAATTCAAAGAGAAAATACAGAGAGAAGGCACATGAAACTTATAAGATGAAATTTCGACTCAAATGATGAAGAATCACGAGCCCAAATGACAAGGAAGATCGAAGGCAATAAAAATGGAGACCGGGAGAAGAAAATACGAATCACTAGAGCTCACATAAAATGGGAAAGTACTAAGAAGGTTGAAATGACGGTCGAGAAATGGCTGCTCTGGGTAGCTTTTGAGTGCTACTAATCATAATGCACAGACCACGAAGCAAGTGCCGCCTAAACATCCTCGAACCTTGGGAAGAGTTGCACGGTGTATAAATAAGCCATTATGACAAATCATTTAAATTTATTGAGACCAAAGTATGGCCCAACAAACTTAGGAGAAATTATGGGTACCCGAAAATAGAATGATGGGCCTGGACGAGAAGCCCAATTATAGTGGCCTAAAGTCCAGACCCCCCATATCTTAACCGACCATGATTTAGTCTCCTCCCATGTCCCCATTAAGAGGGGTTCTATGAGAAGATGGAAAACATAGGGGAGTCCAACACCCCCACTCCCTGAAATGAACATGTATATAATAAACCCTAGGTCCGGGGCAAAGGACACATTGTATTCTCTATAATCACTCCCCGGAGTATATAGAAATAATACTGATTGCACCACCGTAGACGTAGGCACCTTTGCTGAACCACGTATATATTTTGTTGTGTGATTGGCATTTTGTATTCCTTATTTTTCTTGGTGATTGTGCTTCTCTTATTTCTTTGTGTTGAATAATAATTGTCACCACAGGTAAGTCTAATTCTGAATCAGAATCTAAGTGAGATAAGGTGTTAAGTTTTAATATTTTGAGATTATTCTCAATCTCTTTCAATTGGGAAATAAAGTCAGTTTTATTACCCATTTTAAAACCTTTAACATCAATAGAAGAGAGGACTAAAGGTTGGTCAAGACTCTTACCACAGTCTTCAGATTTCTTAATGGTAAGGTGTTCCTGAAGGTTCTCAATCCTATTGAGTTGTTTTCCTATCGTATTAAGGATAAGATTGGTATAATTACCTTGCATATAAAGTGGGTTTAACATAGCTGTTTAGGTGAGGAGCTGCTCCTCGGTTTCAAGGTTAAGGAAGGCATTGGCTTCTAACCTAGATGAAGTACCACTTTAGCTGGGGCTTCCAACATCTAAGGAAAGGGGTTTAGTAAGAGGGTGAATAGAAGATATAATCTAGTTATTCGAAGTATTCCAATTCTTCAAATGTTTATCTTCAGTTTTGAGAACCTATTTATCCTTAGTTTCAAGAATAAAAAGATGCTTATCTTTAGAAAACAGTTGAAACCAAACCACAAAGGAAGTAACCTGTTGGTTATCTTCAATCCATTTATAAAATTTATTTTTATAATTAGCTAATTCAGCTTTGCAAAAATTATTAAAAGGATAGATTTAAAGTCTGACACTCATCTCAGAAGGCGTAGGAGATTCGCTACGCTAAGGGGTATTCTTCTCATAAATATCACAGGGTATTTGTTCATTGGTGAAAATACCCTGAAGGTTCATATCATCATGATAGGATGGTTCCTAGTATTTTCTTCACAAACAGAATTTCATGAAGCATATGGAGGATAGGTAACAAAAGAGGTTCTAGAAGGTTGACCTCTAGAGGATTGACACCTATTAAATTTCCTAAAATTTAAGAAAATATCTCCATTTTTATCCTCAATAATATCCCCAATGTCTTCATTTTGATGAGGTTGGGGAGGAACAACATTTTTTATAGCCCAAGTCTCTGGGAAATCAATTTCATCCCAACTTATAGTTCTAGGTGTGTGAACATTAGAATCTATAAGATGTGTGTCAATTAATACAGTTTTACCAAACGGGCTAAATTATTTTATATTGGGGGACATAATATACATTACCTTATGATAAATCCTATAGATAATCACAATAGTTTTCGATCCCAGAAGAAACTTATAACCTTTGGTTTGAACTCTAAAACTTAGAGCTTTACAAAGATGCATATCAGATCAAGACAAAGCGATATTTGGGAAAACATCAAAATAAACAGGTCCATTACAAACACTAGTTTCAATAGCTCCCATCAAAGATTGTCTAAAATTAGTACATCTACCATCACGTAGAGTAGCTTACAGACAAGCATTCATGCCAGAAAGGGTTAATGTTTAAAATCAATTTCTATTAACCCAACATGGATAAAATGGTAATTTTTATCTTTTATATGATCTTTAAGTTCATCCCATTTAAAGAGCTCGATAGACTTATCTTGCTCATTAAGACTGATTGTTTGTTCCATAGTCTTTATAGCGTACTTGCTATGAAAATTATACCAGTTAGTGTTATAAATGGTTTTAAGCTGGACCTTAGGAATAGTTCAACTTTTCAAATCCTTTTGAACATCAAATTCAATCGAAGCGAAGTTCTTCATGAATTCCTGTGTAGTATGTGTATCTATGGTTTTAAGTTCTATAATACAAATGCTAATATTTAGAATATTAGTAACCATATGATCTGAAGCAGGAAAATAATATGCAAACAAAAATCACTTCTGACACCCAGTGGTAAACGATTTACTCGGGAATAAGCCTCAACGCCACATACAGAAACACGACAACCCATAACGCGACAAATACCAATCCATATCAAAACTAAATTTCCATTTCTCCTTATTATTATCATTTAAACTAGGTTTTTATTATGAATAGTAAATTACTATTCATGTCGGTGAACAGTAACTTACTATTCAAATGAATAGTAACTTACTGTTCCGACATAAATTTTAGACCATTATTATTACTAATCTAAACATTAACACACAGATTTAGCCAATCATGGCTCTGATACCATAAAAGAGAGGATCAATATAAACCGAATTATAACTAAAATAGATTACATGCTTTTATTACAGACGGAAATTAAAACAATCTTACAAAATATAAGAGTCCACCGGAGTAAGGCCGAAAAGTCCATAAGCTTGTTACAAATTTAGAGAGAGAGAGAGAGAGAGGGTAAATAAAGAGGTGAGAAATGAGGGAGAAGATCCCTCAGTTTATACAATCAGTAAAGGAATAAATAATTCCTAAGAAAATGACCCGTGGGTCCCTCCATAATTGAGGTCGACAAATTCTTTTATCACGGAGCGTCGGCTGATGGGCCAGTGGGTCCTACCACTTATCACGAGGCATCGGTTGTTGGGCTAGTAGGTCTTACCATAATAATCGAGCTTCTGAGATGGAGAAAGATTTGTCCATATACGTCGGCGTGAGTACAACTAGGGCCAGGTGGGCCAGCTAGGTCAAGTCATCTAGGCCATCTGGACCAGGATTGGAAAAGCTACCATCCAACCTTCATATTGGAAATGCTGAACTCAGCGAGTTAAAGAAGGCCTCTATTGTTGGCTCAGTAGGGATGTTGGTATCAAACATATCCCCAATAAATTCGTCATCTTCTGGATTCTGGGATTCTTCGACAAGACAAAAGAAAGGGTTGTCGTTCGTAACTGATGTCATGGATGAATCATCATCTCAGGGCTGAGGAATAGGGTTTTTATCTTCCTCAGAGTAGGTGGTGGTAAAAGACGATCAAAATTGGCTTTGAGTATAATCCATCACCTTCTGCAGTAGATCTTGCTCCGTTACATTAGGGAATTTCCTCTTTAGTGCAAACTTTAGATCCTTGATCGGATTAGTTCCCGGCACCATCTTTTCAGCCGGAGGGGGTGAATATTCCACCATGGACATATAATGCTTTAAGCTATCTTTTATTAGAAATCGTATTAGTAATATCAATACCAACCCACCATCTATAATAAAAGATTCTTTCAAGTAGAGGAACCTTAAGGTTATTAAATCTACATTGGAGATTCCATCTAGAGATCCAAGGAATGCTATTCTCAGTAAAAAAAAATAGTAGGGTATTAAGCCCTACTAGGACATCATTTCCCCCTCTCATTTTTGGATGAAATTGAGTCCAAGGTAGGAAAAGTTTTTCCTTGATAATTTCATCTGGAAACATATCAATTCTTGGGCCAAATTTGTCCCACTAATTGATAACCCATCCTGGGTGGGTTTCTTTCAAAGATTGTGGGAACAGGTTAAAAAAATAAGTATGTTTGTGCTCAGCATTTTGATAACAAAAAGATTTAGTCCAAGCCTGGACGTAATCCCAATAATTATAGGATCCATTTTCCAAACTCAATTTTTGCGATTTCAAAGGATCAATTCCCCATTCTCAGGTAGAGATGAATTTCTTCAAAACTGCCTTGCTATAAGCAATGGGGGATTTGGCATTCTTTTGGTGCTTGTTCATATGACTAAACACCACATAATCAGTTTCTTCAAGGATAGCCTCATATATCGTCCGGTATTTGCCTTCTTGCACATCATAATTATGTGTATCGAAGTAAAGGGACTTAATTTCCCAAGGAGAAGACATCTTCTTCTTATCCTCTTCATTGAGGATGAGAATTAATTTCGAAGTCATTTGATTAGGAATGAAATCATGCTTAATGGTCTGTAAAATTTCCTTAGAAGATTTCTTACTACTAGGGTTAGGAGGAGAACTTAATTTCCCCTGATTCTGTGCACTCAAGCGAAGAAATTTCACATAATCCTGCATCGGAGGATATTTATCATCATCTTCTCTTTTCGAGGCCTTTGGTGGTATTTCCCACGACCTCTGCCACGCCTTCTAGAGGGGACACTCATTGGTGTTGCAAAAACTCCCTAGTTAGAAAATCAGGAAGAAAATTGTTTTCACCTTTGATGGGTTCAATATCAAAATCAAACGAAGATAAATTTTCTTGTCATCTCGCAAAAATCTGTTTGGAAACAATATTTTCCACATCCTTTTGCAAAACCTATTTTAGAGCACTACAATCAATGCGTAGTAAAAATTTCTGATTTAACAAATCATCCTGAAATTTTGTAATGCATTTAACAACCGAAAGAATCTCCTTTTTAATGGTCGAATTTTTTTTCGGGGAATCTTTCCAAGATCCAGAAGTAAAACAAACTAACTCTTCTTTCTTAGTTAAAGAATTAATTTGTTTTAAAATTCCCCCGTAACACATATCAGAGGCATCAGTTTTAATAATTTTTGAAAATGATGGATTAGCTAAAGCTAGACAAGATAATTGCTTGACTTTCAGTTTAATTTTTTGAACAACTTTAGTATGCTCTGAAGTCTAAGGAGCAGGGTTCTTTTTCAACCAGGTATAAAGGATTGCACTGTTTTGTGCAAGATTTCGATAATAATCACCAATATAATTGAGACTATCGACAAATCTTTGGAGTTGAGTTTTTTCATTTAATTCATCAGGGAATTTAGAAGCAAACTCAATACTTCGATCAATAGGGAGTATTTTACCTTCCCCAATATTGTGACCTAAAAATCTAATATTAGTTTGAAATATTTTCATTTTAGGGGCAGAAACGACTAAGCCATTAGTCTTAATAACGTCTTTAAAAAAAATTAGATGTTTAAAATGTTGATTAATCGATTGTGAAAAGATGAGAATATCACCAATATAAACAATAGGGAAATCAAAATAGGGATTAAAGATATCATTCATGATATTTTAAAATTCAGAAGGGGCATTCTTAAACTCAAATGGCAAAACATTCCATTGATAAGGCCCAAACGGAACCACAAAAGTAGTTTTGTACCTATCTTGTGGAGAAATTTGGATCTGCCAATATCCAGATTTTAAATCAAATTTGGAAAATATGGTGGCAGAGTTAAGCCAATTAAGTAAATCCTTTTTATTAGGGATTGGATAACTTATTCATTGCAAAAAATTATTAAGAGGCTTGCAATTAATTACAAGTCTAGGAACACCCCGTTCCTTCTCAGCAGCCTTATTAACATAAAAAGTTGTACAAATCCACGAACAATAACTTTTAGTTACGATCTTTTTATCCAAAAGACTCTGAATCTCGTTTTTACAAAGGTCAAGAATTCAGTCTTCATTTGACTGGGCATGGCCTTAGTAGGAATGGACTTTTCATTGAAACTAGTTTCATAAGGAAGGGAAACAATATGCTTCTTCCTATCCCAAAAAGTGTTATGGATATCGCTGCAAACTTCAGTTATTAATTGATTTTTAACAACATTAATTTTTTGTAGTATTTTAGGTAAAACCAGCTTCTTCTTAATGGTTAAAAAATAGATTTATTTTTGAAGAAAATTTAAATGGTTTTCTTTGAAAATAATATTATTTGTCAAAGAGTTAATTTTCTTAATCGCGGGTTGAGTAATGAATTCAAAAACAATTTTTTGGTTTGTAATTGTGGTATATATTTCACTAAAATCAATTTTATCCATAGGCATAAGTAAGGATAAAAAAGGAGTACCTAAAATTATCTGTTGGGATAAGTCGCTAATAAGAAAGAAGGTACTCGCCAATTAAATAACATTGTTACAAATGGCAACCTTAGTCAATTTATATTTAATACCCATGGATTGAGTAGTCTTCTCAAAGTATTCAGTGAGAACTAACCCTTCTTAAATACAATTCATATCAGCACCGCTATCAACAAGGGCAATGATGTTACTTAAAGTAAATTCATTGTTGATAACCAGGTTGATAATTATGTACCATTTTTTACTGGGTACACGGTTAATAACACCTAAATAATCCACTGAATCTTCAAGGTTTGAAGTTTTATGATTAGAATTATTTGTAGCATTCTTGAGATTATTAATCTCAATTTGCATATAATTATACTAATCCTTAAGGTGTCTTAACTCAATTTTAAAGGTATTGACCTCATGTCTAAGGTCAACAATGTTAGTGGGTTTATTAAATTATTCACCCTTTTCTAAACGGTTGAGTACTTCCTTAAGGTTGTACTGCTTGGTTTTAGAAAAGAAATCTGAAGAATTAGGAGCATTCTCCTTGGCATATCAACACTCAATCAACTTGAGCTTAATGTCAGGGTTAGTGACATGATTGATAATATCAATCATAGATTTTTGTTAATTGGTCAGAACATTAAGACTTAATCCATTCATTTGAATAATGGATTGAAGATGATCACATCTCTCAGTTAATTAATTACACTGGCAATCTCCTTTCTAGGAGATATCCGAGTCACTAGAGCTTTGAATATAATAAATATCTTCAATGCTCTATGATGAGTCCTTTAGTTCTTTAGAGGATCTAGAATTAAACAGTAATTTTCATAATTGAGTCTTCAAATGGTCATCAATTTGAAGAATGTTTATTTTAGTTTCAGTTTTGCATTTATTAGCAAGGTGGACATATTTACCACATTTGAAACATTTAGGGTTAGATTTGTAGGCTTTCTTTTTCCTAACAAAATTCTTTTTAGAGTTATCACCATGATTATGAGAAATGTTATCATGTTTATTCTTTCTTTTATAAGAGGTTTTTCTAGGAACCTTCTTGTTCCTCTTGGAGACTTTACGAGTAGAAATCTCAAGAGTATTGTAAGAAAATTTAGCAAAAAACTCCCCTAACTCTTTCTTTATAACAAATTTTTACTTAAGTTGTCTCTATAGCTTAAGGTCTTTACTTTCACGACCCCATCCCAAAATAGTAGTGGGGAATGAGTGTCTTGACATGCCACCAAGACAACAAATATTATGACTTAGATTGTTTCCTTAATTAAATGAAATGGAAATAGAATTACATGTTTATGAATCGTAAAATACTGAAATTAAAGGAATTACAACATCAGAGCTTTCTAAAAGGAAACTTCATTTATATTACAAGTAACAACGAGTCACAACTTAAAATGAAATTTAAAACTTATTACAATAGAGACAAACATGCTCTATATGATATAACAAACTTTTTACTTAAAGTAACAAAAGGAGCTCTAAAAGCTGAATCTTCCATATAGTCCGTTTACATTCCCTCCAAGCCTACTTATTTCCTGAAAAATGGTTAGTTATACAACATCAGTTAAAAGCCGAGTGATGGTCTATCTCTAGACATTCCAAAGTTTTGTTATGAAAATTAATACCTATTCAAAGCGAAAGAGTAGACATATACATGTATGGATAGAATTTGTTGTATAAAATTTGAGATGACAGTGTATAGAAAGGAATAGCACAGAATAAAACATATACTACAAAACAATTATAACATCTTTTTCTTTCAATCATATCATTTTAATGGCCAAGTACACTCTAATACCGTATTCGTCTACCGTATTATTCCTCGGTAGTTGAGGGTCAATCGAACTTGTTCGTCACAATGCCTTATTTAGGGCACACCAGCAATAACCCATCTAGGAAGGTCAGTCAGTAAGAGAGGTCCCTTAGGCCGAATCTTATTTCCAATATTCAATATCATTTTCAAAACTCTTTTTAATCGGTATATCTATATGGACAAATATAAACATATCATAAGGAATCAATCATCGGTATCAGATGAATTTTGAGAATAAAAGCAGTTCACAAAATATATATAGTTTTCATAATATCATATAATTAAAATGCATAAGGAATGTCAGAGTACTCACCTAGAACAGAAGTCCGGAGTTACAGATATCGAGTCTTGGATCACTAAGACGAAACTTCTTCATAAATTTTCTCGTACTTTCTCTCACTATTTCTTTGTAAGGTTTTGGTATAATTTCGTGTAATGGCTGATCCAAAGGCTTTATTTATAATTTTTCAAAGGTATTTAGGTACTGACACGTGTCTGGGTGATAAGGATTTTATTTTGGTGAGTCGGCGTTTACGTGTCGGGTAGCGGAGCAGCCTTGTAGTCTTGGTTCACCAAACGGCGACATATTTTTTAAATTTTTCTGAAGGATTGCCATGTGTTTTATCCTTTCCTATAAAGGCGACACGTGTGCGGTGGAGGTGTCCAAAAGAAAGCACGAGCTGGAAAGTTATTAAGGGTTATTTTACACATGAAGGGTATTTTAGAAATTTTACACCATACACTTTCAATATTTCTTAAAATTCCTTGAAAATATTTTATTTACAAAATGGTCCTTTTTATATTTTTATGTTAGCCCCTAAAACTTTCTTTATTGAAAATTAAGTCCCTAAAGTTTTATAAAATTAGATTTTCTACTCCAAAACTTATCATTTAGCTTAGGTTATTCTATAAGACTTTGATTTGATCCTTTTTGCTAAAGAAAAAGGTCATTTTAAGGTGTTTAAGTCGGCCTAACTAGCCTCCCATTCCATCCAACCAAACTATAACACATGGTGTGGTAATAAGACAAAATACAACTTAAAGGATGGACATATTTGCCCCTATTTCGTAATTTCGGTATAACGTCTTGCTCGGACCTCTGTTTAACACACTGTTTGTTGTGTTACAAACCTAATTCATATATATATAACTTTTTAGTTTTTACCTCAAGTAAATTGTTATGTTATAATGGTCAAAACTAGTCTCCAATATGAACATTCCTACCGAAAACTGTAAAATTTTAGGTTTGTAACTAATTTGATATTTCATGATTTATAAAGGGAGGATTTGACATTATCCATAATAAAAACAAATTCCATATCTCATATGTAATAATAAAAGATTTTAAACAAACTATATATGAACATATAAAAGTGGGGTCATTACATTTACAGAGAGAAAGACCCTCTTGGATGACAACGCTGATTAATTGACCATAAGTATAATCATGGTAAGGGATAGAGATGCTATCATTAGCTTCTCTCAATTTCTTTCTAACTTTGTCAGCGAATAAAGTAGGAAGGAAATAAATAAATTTGTCTTTCTAATGCTCAGACTTAACGTCGCCTCTCGGACTAACCCAAGCAAGGAAGACATCATTGTACCATCTAAATTGGCTTAGAGTAGGGCATTTTAGGTTTTGTAATAATTCTCTATTACGTTCCCGATTATATTCACCACTGCCAACAAAATGATGAATAATGGCAAGCATTAAGGTATAAACAATATCGTGGATTACCCTATCTTGCATATGTTCATCTTTGACGATTTTTATGGTTTTAACAATATCATGCCTTTGATTAGCCGTGAGGATATTATCCCACCAACCTTGAAGTGTTCCAGTAAATCCAGCAATGATCATCTGAGCAATACTTTGACCAGAACTATCTTTATGTTTACATATAGTGGAATACATGGACATCTAGTGTATCATCTCATAGATCTGAGATTTTGATTTTCCATCAATATTCCAATCGTAAATTGATTTACCATGAAAGGTGGCCTGTGAGTTCATCACAGTGTTTTCTTGGAAAAGAAGTGTAATACCCCGTATGTTTACTGATTTGATTTATTGGGATTAATTAAATTAATTAGGATAATTATTTGGGGATTAATCCAAATTTAAATACTTGTGAGATGAGAGTTGATATTTGATTATGATAATAATATTGAATATTACTGAGTGAATATGGTAATATATGATTACTGAATTTATTAATATTTTCACGAGTTATAAATATGGCAAATTAAAAAATTAAGTTGGGACGCGCGTGTCAGTTGTATCGGGAACCAATTTATATGGATTTAAAAGTAAATTATTTTTACATCATCATTATGGTCATTTTTACTGCGTCAACGTGTCCGGAAGGGTCGACATAGTCAGAAAACACTAGCAGGGGGTTTAGTTTGGGTCCCAAGACATTTTAGGCCTAACCGGCAGCCCGGGAGGGTATTTTAGTCATTTTGACCTTTTGAGGTATTATATAACCCACGAATTTTAGACTTAATATATCAGCCAACACTAGAACTCTTAGGGTTATCACGACCAAAAATCACGAACGACAGTTAGAGAGGAAGAGAGGAAAATTCTCAAAGGAGAAAACCACCCTTGGAGGCTTTTGCACCACTGGATAGATCGAAAAGAGAGGATCATTCCCATACCATCTTCTCCAAAGGATCAGAATCTTCATTCCCAAGCAAGTGATTTAACTTGCAATAATCAGTGTATATATTAACCATGATAGTTTTGGGATTGAGAATACCCTTGAAAATATTAAAAGTTATGACATTGGAGACAAAAATCTTAATCTTAGTAGGATTTGTATGTAGACTTAATTATGGGAATACATCAGTCATTAAATCATGATCCATGCATCGATAATTACGCAATTATCTTGAATTGTTTGATGTTCTTAAATAAAATAGGCTTCCTATTGATAATTAGATGATTTTATCCAAGAAAAGAGAAACTCATGATGATTTAAGAATTCTGGAACGTTAAGAATAATGTATTTAGGTTGTCAGATCACCCAATACATCTACTTTAGAATTTGGAATATTGTAATGGAAATTTAGGACAAATCTAGGGCTGAAAATTGAGAAAACCGTGACTGTAATTGTTCGATCGATCGATATCCTTGAATCGATCGATCGACCTCCCCAAAAATTGTGATATTTTCCCTTTTTTTTTGGATTTAAGAAATTCCAACAATGAAAGTTATCGGTGGGGATTATGTGAACACATTGAGACTTAAGGAGGACTAGTAGTGGTGTATTGGAGACCTAAATATACTAGAATTTAATTGGGACTTAATGTTAAAATTACGAGGGTCCGACGAGTGAATTACTATTAGAGGTTGTGAGTAAATGAATTAAATTTATATAGGTGATAACTCAAGGTTAGAGACAAAAATATGGACCTTAAATTACTAAATTGACCTTAGGGACAAGTGGGAAACTTAGTAGCCTTTTTGGGATAGGTTTAAGTCCTCGGAGTTATACAACGTGAGAGTTATCGGCTAATCGTATTATGTATGAGATGGGATGATATTAGAGTACGGATCAAACTTATGGTATAGGGATGAAAATATACCTCTAATGATGTGATAATTACCTAATTTGTGTGAATGCTTAGTAGATGGACTATTTTGTATATGACATACCTACTATACTTGCTATCACGGGAGGTTGGCTTACGAAAAAGGACCATCTTATCCTTATGTGACTACATGTGAATTTAGACTGGTACCTTAAGGACACAGGACTGTGAATGACTTATTTGTGAGTTAATAAGTCAATTAACCATGGTAACGTAGGTATGTGCGTGACCCATGGGTATGTGAACTATGTTCGCCTCCACTATGTGTGATTTTCTACTGAAATGGTTCCTGAGCGATTTGGAATGCGTAATCCTTATGTGCGTGATGTACCGAGATTCGATAGCGGAGTATGTGTGCACCAAAGCTTAGCCTAGGGGTACCATATGTGTATATATGTACTGAGATTTATATATATGTACTTGTGACTGGTTCACTATTGATTTGTGGATACGAATAATTGAGATATTTAAATAGGATAAAAATGTGAGAAATCATACAATATTTGAGTTAAATAAATTGATTAATGTATAGGTGAATTATGTGTAGAATATACATTTATATGATACGAGTAGACCCCCTATATTATAATGTGAAGATAGGAGTTGGTATGGACTAGTTAGTTCGTGGCACAACGAGTATGGGTTACGGGTATACGTTAGACGTTCACATTAGTTGAGGTGTAAGGAACTCAGGTGAGAGCACGTAACTAACATGTATATAATATTTACTGTTTAATGCAATTAAACACTTGCCATATCTTAAACTGTTTTCACCCTGGGCTCTGACCTGTTTCCTTTCAAATCTATTTTTTATAAAAACCTTTTAGGTGCCCAGCCACCGGGACGCTAAGCTTAGGAGTTCCATTCCATTGACGTGTTGTAGCTGCTGTGGAAGTTACATGATCTCGTTAGTAGACACTTCCACATCTACCCTTGCTTCATTTGGGAGTCATTTATTCCAGTTAGGGTATGTTGCCCACTTCCTTTAGAGACACCAGTTATAGACTTTCATTTTTATTTCAGTCTTGGGATTTTATTTATTCAGACTATTGTACTTGGTTTATTTACATTGCTACTATTATTGGAGTGTTTACTCCAGACATTAGTTATTTCATTCTATTGATTTCCTTATGAGATTGTTCGTGTGATGGTTGGATAATGATTTAAATTATTTTGTTGATGGTTAAATTGAACATTCAAACTTGACACTTCACTATTTTAAATATTAGGTGGTTAGTAATTAATTAAATGTTTTTGAAAGTGATGCTATGAACTGAACCAGCTTGACATTTTGTATTAATTTAAATAAAGGAGTAGCTACCCGATATTTAATTAGTCAGGGTGTCACAGGTGGTATTAGAGCATTAGGTTCTAGAGTCCTTAGGATCTGTATGGATTCTTATGTTTCCGCATAGTGTGCTTTGATATAAAGCCATATATTTTAGGATTGTTGTACTCTTTTGTGTATATTACGTTCTTCAGCTATTTTGAGATATTAACTGTGGACTTATAAAACTTCTCTCTCATTTCAGATGCTTCCTCGACGTGCACAACGAGTTCCTAGGGGTGCCCAGCCCGAGCTTCAGCCTGCACCAGTTCAAGGTTCTATGAATGCTACTGAAGTTACCGCCATAGTAGCACAAGTGATAAATGCAGCACTAGCAGTTGTGCAGCAAGCACCGGTAGTAGTCCCAGTCGAGGCTCATGCATTCTCATCTTCTTGGGAATATGTCACTGATTCCTTTCAAAAGGTTCATCATCTAAAGTTTGCAGGGAGATCTGATGTTGTTGTGTCTAGCCAGTGGAAGAAAGACATCTAAAGACATTTGAGGATGTATGAGTGTACAGATGTGCAGAGGCGGATACTGGAGACGTTTAATCTAGTAGGAGCAGCATTGCAATGGTGGGAGTCCATTACCATCACCGAGTAGAGAGATGTTCTTTCTACTCAAGAGTTCTGGGTGCGGTTCGACCGTTAATATTTCCCCTCAGCGGTTCAGACAGAGATAAGGTGGAAATTGATGAACCTTAAGCAGGAACGGAGAACAGTGGCAGAGTATGAGGCTGAGTTCACCAATCTCCTGAACATAGTACCTGATGAGATCCCAACTCAAGAGAAGAAGATCCAAAAGTTTATGGATGGGTTGATGAGGAGAATTCGTCAGCACATGCTAAGGAATATCTCATTGTCCACCTATTCAGATGTGGTTAACGCAGCGCTACAATACTGCTAGGACCACCACTTTTATTTGTCAGAGGGTAAGCGAGTGGGAGAGTCTATCCAGCAGGGCAGGACAGGGGGTAATTGACACACCCCAACCCAATTACTTATAATTAAGTCTGAAAGTCAAAGTGAGTCAAACCATAATTAATCTAACCAAACCATAAACACGAGTTTTGATTTTAGAGTCATCATTGTAAATCCATATAACTGAAAACCTTTTTACAACAGTACACTAGTCATATTTATACAAACTTTCCTGAATGATAATTTAACTTAATTACATCATTTACATTAAAACAAAATCTTTGTTTCTCCCATTTCTTGCTAACCCAGACCGACTTCCTAGATTTGGCAGTGACATCGCATTACCTGAAAAATGTGAACATAGGAACCATGAGCAAAAATAGCCCAGTGAATGCATCACTACTAAACTACTGCATGAATTTAAATGCAATAAATCATGTCCATATACTTATGTATTTACTTATTCGGCTCATTCATAATGAATGACCAACTTTTCCAAATCATGATTCACATATCCTGTCTAAATAGACAATTCTCCCCCATTCCTGGTCGAGGAGTAACCCCTTGTCATTAATAGACAAATCTCCCCCATTCCTGGTCGAGGAGTAACCCCTCATTTCGGTAAACCGAAATGAACAATTGTATATTCATAACATTATGATCACATTCGTAACAGTATACAAATACATCATTCCAGTGAGTACACTCACCTTGGTTGGCAACTACGTATTCAAGTTTCCTTCTGGTGGAGCTGAACTGGGTTGATTAGACCTTACACCTGTCAATCCAACTAGATCAGTTCTCAACCTCAATCACAAATATTATCCAAACATAATTATGTAACTTTCCATGACTATACATCAACAATATAATTCCAATTAAGTCACATTCCATAAAATATAGGTAAAGGCAAACAATGATGTACATGTTGATAAAGTTACGGACATTCAACTGTAGGAAATACCTTATGAGTAATTTATAACCAAAGTCAAGTAAACATGAAATTATACTCCTCAATGTATATACACATGAAACATGTACTCAAATTACCCTTTGTAAGGACAAAATACAAACATTCATTCAAGGGGTACCCAGTATGGCCTGAAATTATGGTCTTACATACTTAACCATCCTATATTCCTAAATTGTACAAATACAGGGGTCCAACCTCATCAATATGAAAACATATATGAATATACTATCCAGTACAAGTGACGGTGTAATTTTTTCAAGCTTCCTAGGGCAAGTTATGAACATTTCTCTACAACACAAGAAATCTGCCCTACAAGCTCCTCTATTGTTCCTTCAACTTCCAAGAATTTTCATAATTTTTCTCCAGTATAACTTTCCATGATTTTCAACCCATTTTCATTAGAAATACTTAATAGTACATAATTAAAATTTCATAATTGTTTGACTTCATTTGCTATCTCAAAAGCTTGACTAAACTCAGGGCATACCAAAATGAAGTATAAAAACAGAAACCATGTACCAACTTGAAATCATCATTACGGCCTAACCACAAGTATATAAATTCTAAATTTCATATATGATATGAATATATGAGTCTACTTTCATATCCAATTGGAATTTCTCAATTCCAGTAATCACACAAAGAGATATGCAAGTTTGAATACAAGGGGTTTCAATACAAAGCAATTTTAAGGGTTTCTACATTCAACTTAACATAAACTTACATCTAACCATACATACATATAAAGGGCTGAAACTTTCTTAAACCTATGATGATTTATATCATATAAATCAGTAATATAAGATAAATAACAAGAATTTCAATTAGGATTACCTTCAGGGCTTTTTACGTAATTTCCACGGATTTTTCTACACTTTTTCTCCTCACTTTTCTTCCTAAACTTCTACCTTCTCTTTCCTTAAGCTCAAAACCCTTTCATGGATGATTTTGGCTGAAGGATAAGTATATTTCAAGGTTATAAGGTCGGCCAAGGCTGCCTCCCAAGCCAACCAATCAAATTAAACCATTTGGTTTAATAAAAGACAATTTACCACTTAAAGGGAATTGACCAAATTGCCCCTTGTTCGTAATTTCGGTATAACTCTTCACTCGGGCATCCATTTGATGATCCGTTTGTTGTGTTACAACCCTAACTCACATGTCTTCAACTATCTAGTTTTCACCTCAAGTCATTTATAATGTTATAAAGGTCAAAACTAGTCTCTAACGGGAACATTTCTACCGAAAACAACTAAAATTTGTGTCTGTAAATAGTTTGACCTTTCATGATTTATGAAAGTAGGATTATAATAAACATAATCACTTAACATTAGATATACTAATATCACATTATTCATATCACATAAGATAAGCATGATTTAAATATAATTTATCATAATTATATTCGGGTTGTCACAACCTCCCCCCCTTAGAAAATTTCGTCCCCGAAATTTAATATAAAGGTCACTTACCAAACAAATGGGGATACTGTTTCTTCATGCTATCCTCCGTTTCCCAAGTTGCTTCTTTAACTCCATGGATCATCCATATAACTTTAACTAAGTGAATAACTTTATTCCTCAACACCTGCTCCTTACGATCAATAATTTCCAATGGTTCCTCGATGTACGACAAGTCTTCCTTCAGTTCAATTGGTTGAGTTTTCAACTGATGAGATGGATCCGCCAAATACTTACGAAGCATTGATACGTGAAACACATCATGCAAACGGGATAAATCTGAAGGTAATGCTAATCTATATGCGAGGTTCCCAATTCTTTCCAACACCTCATATGGTCCAATGTATCTTGGACTTAGTTTCCCCTTTTTCCCAAATCTCATAACGCCTTTCCATGGTGAAATACGTAGGAATACAAAATCTCCCTTCTGAAATTCCAATGGATGCTTCCTCTTATCTGCATAAAATTTTTGCCTGCTTTGCGCTATCTTTATCCGTTCCCGAATCATTTTGATCTTTTCAGTTGTCATATCTATCAATTCAGGACCCAAAATTTTCCTTTCACCCACTTCATCCCAACACAAAGGCGTTCTACATCTCCTCCCATATAAAGCTTCATAAGGAGCCATACCAATAGTCGACTGATAACTATTATTATACGAGAATTCCATCAATGGCAAATGATCATCCCAACTACCTTTGAAGTCAAATACACAGGCTCGTAACATGTCTTCTAATATTTGAATCGTCCTTTCTGATTGCCCATCAGTTTGTGGATGAAACGCAGTGCTGAACTTCAAACTTGTGCCCATGGCATTCTGGAGACGAGGCCAAAACTTAGAAGTGAATGTTGGATCTCTATCTGATACAATTGACACTGGTGCCCCATGTAAACGGATAATCTCATCAACGTACATTCGTGCATACTTGTCAACAGTGTAGGTGGTCTTAACTGGAAGAAAATGGGCTGACTTCGTCAATCGATCTACAATCACCCAAATAGAATCATGACCCTTTGGTGACCGGGGTAATCCTATAACAAAGTCCATCGTTATATGCTCCCACTTCCATTCCGGAATAGGCAACGACTGCAATAATCCTGCCGGCTTCTGATGCTCTGCTTTCACTTGCTGGCATACTAAACATTTAGCTACGAACTCTGCAATCTCACGTTTCATATTGTTCCACCAGTAATACTCCTTCAAATCTATGTACATTTTGGTACCTCCCGGATGCATAGAGTAAATAGAACTATGTGCCTCTTCTAATATATCCCTCTTTAAGGGTGGATCATTCGGTACACAAATCCTATTTTTATAACACAACGATTCATCATTCTTAATTTCAAAGTCACTCTCTTTACCATCCAGGACATCTTGTTTCTTCTTCTCAAGGAATGGATCACTGGTCTGCAAATTTCGTATGTGTTCGGCCAACAAAGGTCTCACTGTGACATGTGCTAATAATCCTCCGCTTTTTGAAAACTTCAATTCAATCCCCATTAATGCTAAGTCAAGAATATTTCCAACACGTGCACACCGTATACAACCAAGAATCCCTGATGATTTCCGACTCAAAGCATCTGCTACCACATTGGCCTTCCCAGGATGATGATGAATGGTACAGTCATAGTCTTTAATCAACTCTATCCAACGCCTCTGTCTCAAATTCAGTTCTTTCTGTGTAAACAAGTATTTCAAACTTTGATGATCCGTAAATATTTCACAAGTTTCTCCATACAAGTAGTGTCTCCACAACTTTAAAGCAAAAACAATGGCCGCTAGCTCCAAGTCATGTGTAGGGTAATTTCGTTCATGCGTCTTTAATTGTCTGGAAGCATATGCTATTACCTTCCCATTCTGCATAAGAACACATCCTAAACCTTGAAATGAAGCATCTGTATAGATCACAAAAGACTCATTCCCACATGGAATAGTAAGTATAGGGGCTGAAACCAACCGATTCTTTAATTCTTTAAAACTCCTCTCACATTCTTCATCCCATACAAACTTCACTTCTTTACGAGTCAACTTTGTCAGTGGTAATGCTATTGCTGAAAATCCCTTAATGAATCTACGATAGTAACCTGCCAATCCTAGGAAACTCCTAATTTCTGTCACATTCTTAGGACTTTCCCATTCAACAATTGCTTCCACTTTCTTTGGATCAACATAAATCCCATTTCCCGAGACCACGTGGCCCAAAAACACAATTTCCTTCAACCAAAACTCACACTTACTGAATTTAGCAAATAATTTCTTCTCTCTCAAAATCTGCAATACAAGTCTCAAATGCTTCTCATGTTCCTCCATGCTACGCGAGTAAACCAACACATCGTCTATGAATACTATCACAAATGAATCAATGAAAGGGTGGAATACCCGGTTCATCAAATCCATAAAAATTGCCGGAGCATTAGTCAATCCAAAAGGCATCACCAAAAACTCATAGTGCCCATATCGAGTTCGAAAAGCAGTTTTGGAAATATCACAATCCTTCACTTTCAGTTGGTGGTAACCCGATCTCAAATCAATCTTCGAAAATATAGTGGCCCCCTGTAATTGGTCAAACAAATCATCGATACGAGGTAGAGGGTACTTGTTTCTAATGGTCACCTTATTCAATTGCCGATAATCAATACATAATCGCATTGTTCCATCTTTCTTTTTCACAAATAACACGGGTGCTCCCCATGGTGAAACACTAGGCCGAATGAAACCTCTACTTATCAGATCTTGTAATTGCACTTTTAATTCTTTCAACTCCGCTGGTGCCATTCTATATGGAGCAAGAGAAATTGGACCAGTACCTGGAACTAATTCAATAGAAAACTCTACTTCCCTATCGGGTGGCAATCCTGGCAATTCTTCTGGGAAGACATCAGAAAACTCTCTAACCACTGGTATATCTTCAACTTTAAGTGCTTCCTTACTAACATCAACCACATACGCTAAATACCCTGTACAACCCTTACTCAATAACTTTCTGCTCTTTATTGCTGAGATAAGACAATTAGGGACAACATTCCTTTCTCCTATAAATTGGAACTCGGGTTCACCAGGCAAATGAAATGTAACTTCTTTGCGAAAACAATCAATGGAAGCATGGTATGATGATAACCAATCCATCCCCAATATAATATCAAAATCTCGAATGGCCAACGGTATCAAATCAACATAGAAATCTCGTTCCCCCATTCGTAAGATACAATCTTTATAAACATGCTCAACCAGAATCACACTTTCCATTGGGGTAGAAATATATAAGGCACAATTAAGAAATGAACATGGTCTACCCAAATATGAAACAATATCTAATGCCACAAATGAATGCGTAGATCCAGGATCAATGAGTGCATATAAATCTTTGTTCGCAATAGAGAGTTTACCTGTAACCACTTCAGGTGTAGCATGGGCATCTTGCAGCGTCATTGCAAACACTCTTCCTCCTTCCTTTGATCCACTTGCTTGTCCTGTACCTCTTCCCCTGGTGGCACTTCCTGGAGAGGATCCTTTATGAGGCCCCACACTACTGACTGAAACTGCTCTTGATAGCATAGGGCAATTCTTTCTCAGATGGCCCTTCTGATGACAGTTGAAACATTCTATACTCTGTAACTTTGGGCAATTTCTTTTTATATGACCCGATGACCCACAAAAGAAACAAACATTAGGATCTCTTTGTGCTGAAACTCCTGAACCTCTTCCACCACTAGCCTCACCCCTTTGCAAACTACTTCCACCTCTACCCTGTTGGAATTTCTGCCCTCCAAGTCTCGAATATTCTGTATCACTACCCTTTTGATAACTTGGATCGAATCTGCTTCTCTTTACACCTCGTTCTCGATTCCCTCTTGCTTCATTCACGTCCCTTTCTACTAACATGGCTTTATTCACCAAGGCTGAATAATTAACAGTCTCTAAAGCCGACAGCCTTGATTTAATAACTAACTCTAGTCCATCGAGAAATCGGCTACACATATCTTCCTCATTCCGGATAAACCTTGAAGCAAAACGAGATAAGGCTGTAAGTTTGGCTTCATATTCCCTGACTGTCATACTCCCCTGATTCAATAGGAAATATTCTTTCTCCTTTTGTTTTTGATACATCGGAGGAAAATACTTGTCATACAAGGCTTTAACAAAAGCATCCCATGAGATCACATTCCCGCCTCCTGGAGTAATCAACAAATGTTTCGTGGCATCCCACCAGTACTTAGCTTCTCCTTTCAACATATACGTCGCCAAGGTTACCTGTTGATTTTCAGGCATCTTCATTACCCCAAAGATGAGTTCAATTTCTTTTACCCATACTTCTTCCTATGCTGGATCAACTGCTCCTTCAAATGAGGGTGGGTTCATCTTAATAAATTTCTCATGTGAAGTACTTCTTTCTTCCCGGTGTATCACCTCCTCAGCCCTAGCCAAGGCTTGTGCCTCCATTTGCCTGGTCTGTTGTTCTTCCACATGAGCCATAAATCTAGCTTGTTGCTCTGCCATTAGAGTCATAGCACGTGCCATTTTTTGCATATCTGTCAGTTGTTCTGGCTCGGGTTCAACATTTATCTGAACAGGTTGCTCAACCTCCGCTTCTGCTGGAATATTTGAAGCCTCATCATCTATTCCCACATTCACATTCCCTCGTTCCATTCTCTTATATCTGTAATGAATCAAAGATATAACAACATGCAGATATACATATCTTTCCTAACATACTCGTTAGTATCAAATAAAATATATTTCTAACATTCACTGCCAAATCTAGACTCTTCTCACTCCAGAACCTCTAAAACCTAGGCTCTGATACCAAAAGCTGACACACCCCAACCCAATTACTTATAATTAAGTCTGAAAGTCAAAGTGAGTCAAACCATAATTAATCTAACCAAACCATAAACACGAGTTTTGATTTTAGAGTCATCATTGTAAATCCATATAACTGAAAACCTTTTTACAACAGTACACTAGTCATATTTATACAAACTTTCCTGAATGATAATTTAACTTAATTACATCATTTACATTAAAACAAAATCTTTGTTTCTCCCGTTTCTTGCTAACCCAGACCGACTTCCTAGATTTGGCAGTGACATCGCATTACCTGAAAAATGTGAACATAGGAACCATGAGCAAAAATAGCCCAGTGAATGCATCACTACTAAACTACTGCATGAATTTAAATGCAATAAATCATGTCCATATACTTATGTATTTACTTATTCGGCTCATTCATAATGAATGACCAACTTTTCCAAATCATGATTCACATATCCTGTCTAAATAGACAATTCTCCCCCATTCCTGGTCGAGGAGTAACCCCTTGTCATTAATAGACAAATCTCCCCCATTCCTGGTCGAGGAGTAACCCCTCATTTCGGTAAACCGAAATGAACAATTGTATATTCATAACATTATGATCACATTCGTAACAGTATACAAATACATCATTCCAGTGAGTACACTCACCTTGGTTGGCAACTACGGATTCAAGTTTCCTTCTGGTGGAGCTGAACTGGGTTGATTAGACCTTACACCTGTCAATCCAACTAGATCAGTTCTCAACCTCAATCACAAATATTATCCAAACATAATTATGTAACTTTCCATGACTATACATCAACAATATAATTCCAATTAAGTCACATTCCATAAAATATAGGTAAAGGCAAACAATGATGTACATGTTGATAAAGTTACGGACATTCAACTGTAGGAAATACCTTATGAGTAATTTATAACCAAAGTCAAGTAAACATGAAATTATACTCCTCAATGTATATACACATGAAACATGTACTCAAATTACCCTTTGTAAGGACAAAATACAAACATTCATTCAAGGGGTACCCAGTATGGCCTGAAATTATGGTCTTACATACTTAACCATCCTATATTCCTAAATTGTACAAATACAGGGGTCCAACCTCATCAATATGAAAACATATATGAATATACTATCCAGTACAAGTGACGGTGTAATTTTTTCAAGCTTCCTAGGGCAAGTTATGAACATTTCTCTACAACACAAGAAATCTGCCCTACAAGCTCCTCTATTGTTCCTTCAACTTCCAAGAATTTTCATAATTTTTCTCCAGCATAACTTTCCATGATTTTCAACCCATTTTCATTAGACATACTTAATAGTACAGAATTAAAAGTTCATAATTGTTTGACTTCATTTGCTATCTCAAAAGCTTGACTAAACTCAGGGCATACCAAAATGAAGTATAAAAACAGAAACCATGTACCAACTTGAAATCATCATTACGGCCTAACCACAAGTATATAAATTCTAAATTTCAGATATGATATGAATATATGAGTCTAATTTCATATCCAATTGGAATTTCTCAATTCCAGTAATCACACAAAGAGATATGCAAGTTTGAATACAAGGGGTTTCAATACAAAGCAATTTTAAGGGTTTCTACATTCAACTTAACATAAACTTACATCTAACCATACATACATATAAAGGGCTGAAACTTTCTTAAACCTATGATGATTTATATCATATAAATCAGTAATATAAGATAAATAACAAGAATTTCAATTAGGATTACCTTCAGGGCTTTTTACGTAATTTCCACGGATTTTTCTACACTTTTTCTCCTCACTTTTCTTCCTAAACTTCTACCTTCTCTTTCCTTAAGCTCAAAACCCTTTCATGGATGATTTTGGCTGAAGGATAAGTATATTTCAAGGTTATAAGGTCGGCCAAGGCTACCTCCCAAGCCAACCAATCAAATTAAACCATTTGGTTTAATAAAAGACAATTTACCACTTAAAGGGAATTGACCAAATTGCCCCTTGTTCGTAATTTCGGTATAACTCTTCACTCGGGCATCCATTTGATGATCCGTTTGTTGTGTTACAACCCTAACTCACATGTCTTCAACTATCTAGTTTTCACCTCAAGTCATTTATAATGTTATAAAGGTCAAAACTAGTCTCTAACGGGAACATTTCTACCGAAAACAACTAAAATTTGTGTCTGTAAATAGTTCGACCTTTCATGATTTATGAAAGTAGGATTATAATAAATATAATCACTTAACATTAGATATACTAATATCACATTATTCATATCACATAAGATAAGCATGATTTAAATATAATTTATCATAATTATATTCGGGTTGTCACAACCTCCCCCCCTTAGAAAATTTCGTCCCCGAAATTTAATATAAAGGTCACTTACCAAACAAATGGGGATACTGTTTCTTCATGCTATCCTCCGTTTCCCAAGTTGCTTCTTTAACTCCATGGATCATCCATATAACTTTAACTAAGTGAATAACTTTATTCCTCAACACCTGCTCCTTACGATCAATAATTTCCAATGGTTCCTCGATGTACGACAAGTCTTCCTTCAGTTCAATTGGTTGAGTTTTCAACTGATGAGATGGATCCGCCAAATACTTACGAAGCATTGATACATGAAACACATCATGCAAACGGGATAAATCTGAAGGTAATGCTAATCTATATGCGAGGTTCCCAATTCTTTCCAACACCTCATATGGTCCAATGTATCTTGGACTTAGTTTCCCCTTTTTCCCAAATCTCATAACGCCTTTCCATGGTGAAATACGTAGGAATACAAAATCTCCCTTCTGAAATTCCAATGGATGCTTCCTCTTATCTGCATAAAATTTTTGCCTGCTTTGCGCTATCTTTATCCGTTCCCGAATCATTTTGATCTTTTCAGTTGTCATATCTATCAATTCAGGACCCAAAATTTTCCTTTCACCCACTTCATCCCAACACAAAGGCGTTCTACATCTCCTCCCATATAAAGCTTCATAAGGAGCCATACCAATAGTCGACTGATAACTATTATTATACGAGAATTCCATCAATGGCAAATGATCATCCCAACTACCTTTGAAGTCAAATACACAGGCTCGTAACATGTCTTCTAATATTTGAATCGTCCTTTCTGATTGCCCATCAGTTTGTGGATGAAACGCAGTGCTGAACTTCAAACTTGTGCCCATGGCATTCTGGAGACGAGGCCAAAACTTAGAAGTGAATGTTGGATCTCTATCTGATACAATTGACACTGGTGCCCCATGTAAACGGATAATCTCATCAACGTACATTCGTGCATACTTGTCAACAGTGTAGGTGGTCTTAACTGGAAGAAAATGGGCTGACTTCGTCAATCGATCTACAATCACCCAAATAGAATCATGACCCTTTGGTGACCGGGGTAATCCTATAACAAAGTCCATCGTTATATGCTCCCACTTCCATTCCGGAATAGGCAACGACTGCAATAATCCTGCCGGCTTCTGATGCTCTGCTTTCACTTGCTGGCATACTAAACATTTAGCTACGAACTCTGCAATCTCACGTTTCATATTGTTCCACCAGTAATACTCCTTCAAATCTATGTACATTTTGGTACCTCCCGGATGCATAGAGTAAATAGAACTATGTGCCTCTTCTAATATATCCCTCTTTAAGGGTGGATCATTCGGTACACAAATCCTATTTTTATAACACAACGATTCATCATTCTTAATTTCAAAGTCACTCTCTTTACCATCCAGGACATCTTGTTTCTTCTTCTCAAGGAATGGATCACTGGTCTGCAAATTTCGTATGTGTTCGGCCAACAAAGGTCTCACTGTGACATGTGCTAATAATCCTCCGCTTTTTGAAAACTTCAATTCAATCCCCATTAATGCTAAGTCAAGAATATTTCCAACACGTGCACACCGTATACAACCAAGAATCCCTGATGATTTCCGACTCAAAGCATCTGCTACCACATTGGCCTTCCCAGGATGATGATGAATGGTACAGTCATAGTCTTTAATCAACTCTATCCAACGCCTCTGTCTCAAATTCAGTTCTTTCTGTGTAAACAAGTATTTCAAACTTTGATGATCCGTAAATATTTCACAAGTTTCTCCATACAAGTAGTGTCTCCACAACTTTAAAGCAAAAACAATGGCCGCTAGCTCCAAGTCATGTGTAGGGTAATTTCGTTCATGCGTCTTTAATTGTCTGGAAGCATATGCTATTACCTTCCCATTCTGCATAAGAACACATCCTAAACCTTGAAATGAAGCATCTGTATAGATCACAAAAGACTCATTCCCACATGGAATAGTAAGTATAGGGGCTGAAACCAACCGATTCTTTAATTCTTTAAAACTCCTCTCACATTCTTCATCCCATACAAACTTCACTTCTTTACGAGTCAACTTTGTCAGTGGTAATGCTATTGCTGAAAATCCCTTAATGAATCTACGATAGTAACCTGCCAATCCTAGGAAACTCCTAATTTCTGTCACATTCTTAGGACTTTCCCATTCAACAATTGCTTCCACTTTCTTTGGATCAACATAAATCCCATTTCCCGAGACCACGTGGCCCAAAAACACAATTTCCTTCAACCAAAACTCACACTTACTGAATTTAGCAAATAATTTCTTCTCTCTCAAAATCTGCAATACAAGTCTCAAATGCTTCTCATGTTCCTCCATGCTACGCGAGTAAACCAACACATCGTCTATGAATACTATCACAAATGAATCAATGAAAGGGTGGAATACCCGGTTCATCAAATCCATAAAAATTGCCGGAGCATTAGTCAATCCAAAAGGCATCACCAAAAACTCATAGTGCCCATATCGAGTTCGAAAAGCAGTTTTGGAAATATCACAATCCTTCACTTTCAGTTGGTGGTAACCCGATCTCAAATCAATCTTCGAAAATATAGTGGCCCCCTGTAATTGGTCAAACAAATCATCGATACGAGGTAGAGGGTACTTGTTTCTAATGGTCACCTTATTCAATTGCCGATAATCAATACATAATCGCATTGTTCCATCTTTCTTTTTCACAAATAACACGGGTGCTCCCCATGGTGAAACACTAGGCCGAATGAAACCTCTACTTATCAGATCTTGTAATTGCACTTTTAATTCTTTCAACTCCGCTGGTGCCATTCTATATGGAGCAAGAGAAATTGGACCAGTACCTGGAACTAATTCAATAGAAAACTCTACTTCCCTATCGGGTGGCAATCCTGGCAATTCTTCTGGGAAGACATCAGAAAACTCTCTAACCACTGGTATATCTTCAACTTTAAGTGCTTCCTTACTAACATCAACCACATACGCTAAATACCCTGTACAACCCTTACTCAATAACTTTCTGCTCTTTATTGCTGAGATAAGACAATTAGGGACAACATTCCTTTCTCCTATAAATTGGAACTCGGGTTCACCAGGCAAATGAAATGTAACTTCTTTGCGAAAACAATCAATGGAAGCATGGTATGATGATAACCAATCCATCCCCAATATAATATCAAAATCTCGAATGGCCAACGGTATCAAATCAACATAGAAATCTCGTTCCCCCATTCGTAAGATACAATCTTTATAAACATGCTCAACCAGAATCACACTTTCCATTGGGGTAGAAATATATAAGGCACAATTAAGAAATGAACATGGTCTACCCAAATATGAAACAATATCTAATGCCACAAATGAATGCGTAGATCCAGGATCAATGAGTGCATATAAATCTTTGTTCGCAATAGAGAGTTTACCTGTAACCACTTCAGGTGTAGCATGGGCATCTTGCAGCGTCATTGCAAACACTCTTCCTCCTTCCTTTGATCCACTTGCTTGTCCTGTACCTCTTCCCCTGGTGGCACTTCCTGGAGAGGATCCTTTATGAGGCCCCACACTACTGACTGAAACTGCTCTTGATAGCATAGGGCAATTCTTTCTCAGATGGCCCTTCTGATGACAGTTGAAACATTCTATACTCTGTAACTTTGGGCAATTTCTTTTTATATGACCCGATGACCCACAAAAGAAACAAACATTAGGATCTCTTTGTGCTGAAACTCCTGAACCTCTTCCACCACTAGCCTCACCCCTTTGCAAACTACTTCCACCTCTACCCTGTTGGAATTTCTGCCCTCCAAGTCTCGAATATTCTGTATCACTACCCTTTTGATAACTTGGATCGAATCTGCTTCTCTTTACACCTCGTTCTCGATTCCCTCTTGCTTCATTCACGTCCCTTTCTACTAACATGGCTTTATTCACCAAGGCTGAATAATTAACAGTCTCTAAAGCCGACAGCCTTGATTTAATAACTAACTCTAGTCCATCGAGAAATCGGCTACACATATCTTCCTCATTCCGGATAAACCTTGAAGCAAAACGAGATAAGGCTGTAAGTTTGGCTTCATATTCCCTGACTGTCATACTCCCCTGATTCAATAGGAAATATTCTTTCTCCTTTAGTTTTTGATACATCGGAGGAAAATACTTGTCATACAAGGCTTTAACAAAAGCATCCCATGAGATCACATTCCCGCCTCCTGGAGTAATCAACAAATGTTTCGTGGCATCCCACCAGTACTTAGCTTCTCCTTTCAACATATACGTCGCCAAGGTTACCTGTTGATTTTCAGGCATCTTCATTACCCCAAAGATGAGTTCAATTTCTTTTACCCATACTTCTTCCTATGCTGGATCAACTGCTCCTTCAAATGAGGGTGGGTTCATCTTAATAAATTTCTCATGTGAAGTACTTCTTTCTTCCCGGTGTATCACCTCCTCAGCCCTAGCCAAGGCTTGTGCCTCCATTTGCCTGGTCTATTGTTCTTCCACATGAGCCATAAATCTAGCTTGTTGCTCTGCCATTAGAGTCATAGCACGTGCCATTTTTTGCATATCTGTCAGTTGTTCTGGCTCGGGTTCAACATTTATCTGAACAGGTTGCTCAACCTCCGCTTCTGCTGGAATATTTGAAGCCTCATCATCTATTCCCACATTCACATTCCCTCGTTCCATTCTCTTATATCTGTAATGAATCAAAGATATAACAACATGCAGATATACATATCTTTCCTAACATACTCGTTAGTATCAAATAAAATATATTTCTAACATTCACTGCCAAATCTAGACTCTTCTCATTCCAGAACCTCTAAAACCTAGGCTCTGATACCAAAAGCTGACACACCCCAACCCAATTACTTATAATTAAGTCTGAAAGTCAAAGTGAGTCAAACCATAATTAATCTAACCAAACCATAAACACGAGTTTTGATTTTAGAGTCATCATTGTAAATCCATATAACTGAAAACCTTTTTACAACAGTACACTAGTCATATTTATACAAACTTTCCTGAATGATAATTTAACTTAATTACATCATTTACATTAAAACAAAATCTTTGTTTCTCCCGTTTCTTGCTAACCCAGACCGACTTCCTAGATTTGGCAGTGACATCGCATTACCTGAAAAATGTGAACATAGGAACCATGAGCAAAAATAGCCCAGTGAATGCATCACTACTAAACTACTGCATGAATTTAAATGCAATAAATCATGTCCATATACTTATGTATTTACTTATTCGGCTCATTCATAATGAATGACCAACTTTTCCAAATCATGATTCACATATCCTGTCTAAATAGACAATTCTCCCCCATTCCTGGTCGAGGAGTAACCCCTTGTCATTAATAGACAAATCTCCCCCATTCCTGGTCGAGGAGTAACCCCTCATTTCGGTAAACCGAAATGAACAATTGTATATTCATAACATTATGATCACATTCGTAACAGTATACAAATACATCATTCCAGTGAGTACACTCACCTTGGTTGGCAACTACGTATTCAAGTTTCCTTCTGGTGGAGCTGAACTGGGTTGATTAGACCTTACACCTGTCAATCCAACTAGATCAGTTCTCAACCTCAATCACAAATATTATCCAAACATAATTATGTAACTTTCCATGACTATACATCAACAATATAATTCCAATTAAGTCACATTCCATAAAATATAGGTAAAGGCAAACAATGATGTACATGTTGATAAAGTTACGGACATTCAACTGTAGGAAATACCTTATGAGTAATTTATAACCAAAGTCAAGTAAACATGAAATTATACTCCTCAATGTATATACACATGAAACATGTACTCAAATTACCCTTTGTAAGGACAAAATACAAACATTCATTCAAGGGGTACCCAGTATGGCCTGAAATTATGGTCTTACATACTTAACCATCCTATATTCCTAAATTGTACAAATACAGGGGTCCAACCTCATCAATATGAAAACATATATGAATATACTATCCAGTACAAGTGACGGTGTAATTTTTTCAAGCTTCCTAGGGCAAGTTATGAACATTTCTCTACAACACAAGAAATCTGCCCTACAAGCTCCTCTATTGTTCCTTCAACTTCCAAGAATTTTCATAATTTTTCTCCAGCATAACTTTCCATGATTTTCAACCCATTTTCATTAGACATACTTAATAGTACAGAATTAAAAGTTCATAATTGTTTGACTTCATTTGCTATCTCAAAAGCTTGACTAAACTCAGGGCATACCAAAATGAAGTATAAAAACAGAAACCATGTACCAACTTGAAATCATCATTACGGCCTAACCACAAGTATATAAATTCTAAATTTCAGATATGATATGAATATATGAGTCTACTTTCATATCCAATTGGAATTTCTCAATTCCAGTAATCACACAAAGAGATATGCAAGTTTGAATACAAGGGGTTTCAATACAAAGCAATTTTAAGGGTTTCTACATTCAACTTAACATAAACTTACATCTAACCATACATACATATAAAGGGCTGAAACTTTCTTAAACCTATGATGATTTATATCATATAAATCAGTAATATAAGATAAATAACAAGAATTTCAATTAGGATTACCTTCAGGGCTTTTTACGTAATTTCCACGGATTTTTCTACACTTTTTCTCCTCACTTTTCTTCCTAAACTTCTACCTTCTCTTTCCTTAAGCTCAAAACCCTTTCATGGATGATTTTGGCTGAAGGATAAGTATATTTCAAGGTTATAAGGTCGGACAAGGCTGCCTCCCAAGCCAACCAATCAAATTAAACCATTTGGTTTAATAAAAGACAATTTACCACTTAAAGGGAATTGACCAAATTGCCCCTTGTTCGTAATTTCGGTATAACTCTTCACTCGGGCATCCATTTGATGATCCGTTTGTTGTGTTACAACCCTAACTCACATGTCTTCAACTATCTAGTTTTCACCTCAAGTCATTTATAATGTTATAAAGGTCAAAACTAGTCTCTAACGGGAACATTTCTACCGAAAACAACTAAAATTTGTGTCTGTAAATAGTTCGACCTTTCATGATTTATGAAAGTAGGATTATAATAAACATAATCACTTAACATTAGATATACTAATATCACATTATTCATATCACATAAGATAAGCATGATTTAAATATAATTTATCATAATTATATTCGGGTTGTCACAGTAATGGTGCCAGAGGGGCACAGTTAGCTCAGGGTTAACACAGGCAGGGGGATTCTAAGAGATTTATATCAGGAGGTTTCAGACATGGCCAGGGGAGTTTTAGTCATAGCCAGCAGGGTCATCAGGGCCACTACATCATGGCTAGGGTAAGGGTGGCAATGGCCATCAGGGCCGTGGGCAAGAGGGTCAAAGAGGGGGAAACTTTATGAGGAAATGTTTCATATGTGACAAGCATGGCCACAAACGTTAGGAGTGTCCTGAGAGGGGCAGGGCTCCGTAGTAGAAATAGCAGGGTGCTCGACAGGAGCCCTAGAGACCGATGTTTCCCTCCACCCTCCCAGCACCACCACAGATTTTAGCATTGCCACCTATTCCAGCAGTCCCATTTCAGCAGGGACAACTTCAGTACGGTTGAGTTTACCAACTTCAACAGGCTACAGGGCTGTAGGATCCGCCCACAATTGAGGGTATGTTTTGTATTCGGGGGACTATGGGGCGCATTTTATTTGACACGGAGCCACACACTGTTTTATTACCATGAGATTTTCATGCACCATGGGATTGTTAGATACGGCGGATAGTACTGTTACACGTTTAGAGTCACCGTTGGGTAGTGGGTTCGTGATTTCTTTGATATGTAGAGGCGTGGGTGTAGAGATTGGGAGATTCACTTTACCTATTGACATGCTCGTATTAGATATGTCCGAGTATGATGTAATTATCGGTATGGATTGGCAGGTTACATATAGAGCCATGATCAATTATTTTAGTAGGAGTATAGTTTTTGTCATACCCGGTAAGTAGGTGTTACTAGTGGTAATGCCTCATCCCGAGGGAGGATCGTCCACTCACTTGTACTATATAGAAGAGGAGACCTCTAAGGAGGTGGTGATACCACTTGATTCGATTCCAGTCGTTAGGGAGTTCACTGATGTGTTTCAGGATATTTCGAGTTTAATACTGAGTAGAGAGATAGACTTTATTATAGATTTAGCACTGGGTACTCATCCGATATCCCGCGCACCTTATCGCATGGCTCCAGCGGAGATAAGGGAGTTACGGGATCAGATAAAGCAGCTGTTGAGTCAGGGGGTTATCCATAGGAGTACTTCGCCATGGGGTGCTCCTGTGCTATTTATTAAGAAGAGGGATGGATCTTTGAGGTTGTGTGTTGATTATCGGGAGTTGAATAAAGTCACAATACGGAATAAGTATCCGTTGCCCCGAATCAATGACTTATTCGACCAATTGATAGGAGCAGCCTTCTTCTCAAAGATTGACTTGAGATCGAGATACCGTCAGTTGTGTATTAGGGATCATGACGTCTAGAAGACTGCCTTCTTGATGAGATATGGTTCTTACGAGTTCAGGTTTATGCCTTTTGGACTAACCAACGCCCCAGCCGTCTTTATGGAATTAATGAATAGGGTATTCAGAGAGTTCCTGGACCAGTTTTTCATTGTCTTCATCGATGATATTCTGGATTACTCCCAAACCGAGGAGGAGTATACTGAGCACTTGAGGCAGGTTTTGCTGACACTAAGTCAGCACGAGTTGTATGCAAAATATGAGAAGCGCGGGTTTTGGCTGAAGGAGGAACAGTTTTTGGGGCACATAATTTCTGACAGGGGGATATCTATTGATCAGGGGAAGGTATTAGCGTTGAGGGAGTGGGGACAGCCCATGACACCAATGGAGATACGTAGTTTATTGATCCTAGCAGGATACTACAGGAGGTTTATTCAGGGTTTCTCGAAGATAGTGGGTCCATTGGCACATCTGACTCGCAAAGGGGTACCATTTATTTGGGGTGATGCCTGACAGCTGGCTTTTGATGAATTAAAAGACAAGCTGACCTCAGCACCAGTGTTAGCATTACCTACGCCGGGAGTGGAGTATCTAGTCTACACTGATGCGTCCTTACTAGGACTTGCGGGTGTGCTGCAACAAGAGAGTCAACCTATAGCTAATGCTTCCCAAAAGCTTAAGCCTCATGAGAGGAATTATGCCATCCATGACTTGGAGTTAGCGGCATTCGTGTTTGCACTTCGGATTTGGAGACACTACCTTATGGGGGAGAAATTTCGATTATTAACGAACCACAAGTCCCTATAGTACCTCTTCACGCAGAAGGAGATGAATATGCATTAGCGTCAGTGGCTTGAGTTTGTGAAGGACTATCAATTAGATATCCAATACCACCATTGAGTTGTCAGCCAGTAGGTTAGGTGGCCGATGTGTGGAAAGCGAAGTGGAAGGAGTTGGGGCACCAGGATGCCGTAGCTCGATCATTCATGTCTGTGATGATAGTTATGCCTTAGATCATTATGAGAGTAGTACAGGCTCAGGCACCTGACCCATTCTATCAAGAGCAGATAGTACAGTTATTAGCAGAGGGGGCCGAGTCATATACCGTTGGTTCAGACACTTCAATGGGAGATTAGTTATTCTTGAGGCAGAAGACTTGCGACACGAGGTAATGACAGAGTCGCACGGTTCGCGATTCGCGATACATATTGGTGGGGATAAGATGTACCAAGATATGAGACGATAGTACTGGTGGAGCGGGATGAAGAGGGATATTACTGAGTTCATTTCGAAATGTGCCACTTGTCAGCTAGTAAAAGTGGACCATCAGAGACCAGCGGGACTTCTATAACTATTAGAGGTTCCTATATGGAAATGGGAGAACATTAACATGGACTTCATCACGGGGTTACCTACATCGCAAAGAGGTCATGATTCCATATAGGTAATTGTTGATCGATTGACCAAGGTTGCTCATTTTCTGCCAGCCTGGACAGACTGCACTACGGAACAGTACGCCTAGATCTTCATAGCTGAGATAGTGAGACTCCACGGGGTGCCTTTTAATATCGTGCCTAATAGGGACAAGATATTTATGTCACAATTTTGGGAGAGTTTCCAGGAAGCTATGGGAACAAAGTTGCGGTTGAGTACAACCTATCATCCACAGAAAAATGAGCAGACCGAGCAGACGAATCAAATGTAGGAGGACATGTTGCATATGTGCATCCTCGACTTTAGCAGAGGTTGGGAGCAGTATCTTCCACTAGTGAATTTTACCTATAATAACTCCTACCAGTTCACTATTGGTATGGCTCCATTCTAGGCATTGAACGGTAGACCTTGTCGTTCTCCAACATGTTGGCTAGAGGTGGGGGACAACAAGCTACTTAGGATAGAGGTGATTCCAGATACTTCGACGAGGATAGAGATGATATGGAGCCGTATTCAAGTTGCTCGGTATTGACAGAAGAGTTAAGCCGATGCCAGGAGGTTCTTTCGAGAGTTCAATATGGGGGACCAAGTGTTGCTCCGAGTGTCTCCTATGAAGGGTATTATGTATTTTGGGATGAAGGGGAAGTTGGTGCCTAGATATGTGGGGCCATTCCTTATTATCGGGAGAATTGGTCCTGTTGCGTATAGACTTGGGCTACCGAAACACTTGTATAGGATCCATAATGTGTTCCACATTTCCTGACTGAGAAAATATCTTCGAGATGATTTGGCCCATACTTACATTGCTTTAAAGGATATTGATCTACAGCCTGATAGTTTTTATGAGGAGGGGTCGGTTGCTATACTAGACCGTAGCGAGAGGAAATTGAGGTCGAAATCATCTCAATATAGTATCATAATGCTGAGGAATTTACCTGGGAGCGCAAGGATGAGATGCACGAGCATTATCGAGAGTTATTCTTGCCAGGTATATTTTATTTCTGAATTTCGGGATGAAATTATGTTATTAGGGGGTAAGCATGTAATACCCCGTATTTTTACTGATTTTATTTATTGGGATTAATAAAATTAATTAGGATAATTAATTGGGAAATAATTCGGATTTAAATACTAGCGAGATGAGAGTTGGTGTTTTATTATGATAAAAATATTGAATATTACTGAGTGAATATGGTAATATATGATTACTTAATTTATTAATATTTCCGTGAGTTACAAATACGGCAAATTCGAAAATTAAGTTGGGATGCACGTGTCAGTTATGTCGGGAACCAATTTAAATGGATTTAAAATTAAATTAATTTTACATCATATGTGTGCTCATTTTGAGTGCGCCAACATGTCCGGAAGGATCTAGATAGTCAGAAAACACTAGTTAGGGGTTTAGTTTGGGTCCCGAGATATTTTAGGCCTAACCGGCAATCCGGAAGGGTATTTTAGTCATTTTAACTTTTTCAGGAATTATAACCCATAAATTTTAGACTTAATATAGCGGCCAACACTAGAACTATTAGGGTTATCACAACAAAAAATCACCAACGACAGTTAGAGAGGAAGAGAGAAAAATTCTCAAAGGAGAAAACCACCCTTGGAGGCTTTCGCACCACCGTCACCACCACGAGATAGATCGAAAAAAGAGGATCATTCCCATACCATCTGCTTCAAAGGATCAAAATATTCATTCCCAGGCAAGTGATTTAACTTGAAATAATCACTATATATATATTATCCATGATAGTTTAGGGATTGAGAATAAACTTGAAAATATTAAAACTTATGACATTGGAGACAAAAATCTTAACCTGGGTAGGATTTCTATGTAGACTTAATTCTGTGAATACATCAGTCACGAAATCATGATCTATGCGTAGATAATTAGGAAATTATGTTGAGTTGTTTGATGTTCTTAAAGAAAATAGGGTTCCTATTGATAATTAAATGATTTGATCCAAGAAAAGAGAAACTCATAATGGTTTAAGAATTTTGGAACGTTAAGAATCATGTATTTAGGTTATTAAATCACCCAATACATTTACTTTAGAATTGGCATCTTGTAGTGGAAAATTGGGACAAATATAGGCTAACAACACAAAAAACCGTGACTGTTACTGTTCGATCGATCGAACGACATTCATAGGTCGATCGATCAACAATGTTCGATCGATAGATATTCTTGAGTCGATCGATCGATCTCCCCAAAAATTGTGATATTTTCCTTTTTTATTTTGATTTAAGAAATTTCAACTTTGAAAGTTATCAGTGGGGATTATGTGAACACATTGAGACTTAAGGAGGAACAGTAGGGGTCAATATGGAGACCGAAGCATGCTAGAATTTAATTAGGACTTAATGTTAAACTCACGAGGGTTTGACGAGTCAATTACTATTAGAGGTTGTGAGTAAATGAATTAAATTTATATAGGTGATAATTTAAGGTTTTAGACAGAAATATGGACCTAAAATTATTAAATTGACCTTACAGATAGGTGGGAAACTTAGTATACTTTTGGGGATAGGTTTAAGTTCTCGAAGTTATACAACGTGAGAGTTATCGGCTAATCGTAATATGTATGAGATGGGATGATACTATAGTACATATCAGATTTATGGTATAGGGATGAAAATATACCTTTAATGATGTGATAATTACCTAAATTGTGTGAATGCTTAGCATATGGACTATTGTGTGTATGAAATACCTACCATACTTGCTATCACAGGAGGTTGGCTTACGAAAAAGAGCCATATTAGCCTTGTGTGCCTACGGGGGGATTTAAATTGGTACCTTAAGGACATATGACTATGAATGACTTATTTGTGAGTTAATAAGTCAGCTAACCATGGGAGAGTAGGTATGTGCATGACCCATGGGTATGTGAACTATGTTCACCTCCACTATGTGTGATTTTCTACTAAAATGGTTCCTGAGCGATTTGGAACGCGTAATCCTTATGTGCGTGATGTACCGGGATTCGATAGAAGAGTATGCATGCACCACAGCTTAGCCTAGGGGTGCCATATGTGTATATGTGTACTGAGATTTATGTATATGTGCTTGTGACTTGTTCAGTATTACTTTGTTGATACGAATAATTGAGATATTTCAATGGGTTAAAAATGTGAGAAATCATACAATATTTGAGTTAAATAAATTGATTAATGTACAGCTGAATTATACGTGGAATATTATATGATATGAGTAGACCCCCTATATTATAATGTGAAGACAGGGGTTGGTATAAACTAGTTAGTTAGTGACACAACTAGTATGGATTATGTGTATACGTTAGGTGTGCACATTAGTTGAGGGGTGAGGAATTCAGGTGAGAGCACGTAACTAACATGTAAATAATATTTACTGTTTAATGCAATTAAACACTTGCTATATTTTAAACTGTTTTCACCCCAGGCTCTGACCCATTCGCTTTCAAATCTATTTCTTTTATAAAAACCTTTTAGGTGCCCAGCCACAAGGATGCCAAGCTTAGGAGTTCCATTCCATCGACGTGCTGTAGCTGTTATGGAAGTTACAGGATCTCGTTACTAGACGCCTCCACATCTATCCTTGATTCTTTTGGGAGTCATTTATTCCAGTTAAGTCCTCTTGCCCATTTCATTTAGAGACAACAGTTTTAGACATTCATTTTTATTTTAGTCTTGGGATTTTATTTATTCAGACTATTGTACTTGGTTATTTACATAGCTACTATTATTGGAGTGTTTACTCCATACATCCGTTATTTCATTCTGTTGATTTCCTTATGAGATTGTTCATGTGATGGTTGGATAATGATTTAAATTATTTTGTTGATGGTTAAATTGAACATTGAAACTTCACACTTCACTATTTTAAATGTTAGGTGGTTAGTAAATAATTAAATATTTTCGACAGTGATGCTATGAACGGAACCAACTTGACATTTTGCATTAATTTAAATACAGGAGCAACTATACGGTATTTAATTAGCCGGGGTGTCACAAGAAGATTCTGAGGAGTTGGTCTACCATAGTAGTTTCTAACGGGACCAACATAGCCAACATTATTACTATAAGTAATTTTATTGACTTGATTTTCAGAATTTTATAACGAGTATTATTTGGGATACTTGTTTTTACTACCTGGGTGTCATTTTTAATAGATTTTCGTAAATCAAAACTTAGGCCTTTAGTCTCTCTCTCCAAATTTTGACAATTTCTAAAAAATTCTGCATAATTACTTTTTTGTTTTGAAAAATATTATTTATATAGTTATATAAAACAGTGATTATAAAAAACATAAATTATTTATATAAATAAAAGAAATTTTATAATAATAAAACATTTTTTTTACTTTTCTTAAAACAGTTCTATAAATAGATGACCGTGCTTATAAGGATAAAAAAATGGGTTTTTTGATAAATAAAAGATTTTCATATATACGTAAAATTATTTTTTTTAGAAAAACCATTTTTTTATAACTTTTTTTACAAAACAGATTTTTAAATGGAAGTTTTGGAGAAATATCTAATCTAACTCAAAGTGTATAAAAATAAAACCCTCCAGATAAATTTATAAATTTACTCTATTGTAATACCCCGTGACTTTGGGACTGAGAAATTAAATTTTTAGGAGAAATAAAATTCATTTAAATTGAAGAATTTCAAAATTTGGAAATTGAGGACGTTATGAAGTATGTTGGATGATGATTTTGAGTGCGCCATTGATTCAAAAGGGGTCAAGATAGTCAAAATGACTGTCCTTGGGTTTTATTTCGGTTCTGGATTATTTTAAGTTAGTTTGACTCGAATTGGAGTAAACGAGTCATTTAAAGTGTGTATTATCATTTAAAATTGGGAGTGATGTTTTAAGGGATTAAGAGGCTTATGGATCAGCCTATCTCATTTGTGAGAAAGAGATAAAGAGAAAGAAAGAGAGAAAGAAGAGGAAAGGAAGAATGAGAGAGGAAAAAGCTTGGAGACTCCGGCCAACACGCTATCTCGAGGACGATTCAACCACTACGATTTTGAGGCAAGTGTTTAATCTTGCTAAATATTTCATTTATGTATTTCATTTCATAATTTGTGGATAAAAGAATTGGATTTTGGATTATTTGTCAAAACCTAGCTTTTGGGTATTTCGCCTTAAATTTGATGTTTATACATGGGATTAATGGCATTTATGTTGATGAGATGAGATGTAGGTTGGGTTTTGATGTGAGGAATATGATTGAGTTAAAGATTGAGGGTTGGATGGTAATATTTTGAGTGTTTGGAGAGTTTGGTTTAGTTCAAAAATGTAAAAAGAGCAAGAGATCTGGTATGGTCGGTCGACTGCTGCCAGGGGGTCGTTCGATCGCGCCTTGAGGGAAAGGCCTACTGCTTTCTTTGTAGGACAAATTTTAGAATCGCGGTCGACCGGGAGTCTCGGGTCGATCGACCAGTCCTCTGTTTTTAGCTTAATAATGGGATTTTCTTTTAACCCCTTTTCTTTTGGGTTTTATTCTTAGGGGCCTTCTTACTGGACTTATTATGGAGGGTTATGATATAATATATTAAAGGATTTGTGCCTTAGGATGAATAGGGGTTTTCGAATTTATGTTAGAAATGGATTATGAGGGTATGATGCCTCTTTTAGTAAGGAAGTCATGGTGGGAATGAATGATAGGCGAATTATATTAATATGATGGTGGTGGACTATCATGAAATGGTTATAACTTGTAGAGATAGTCCCTTTTTTTGTATGTGCATTTTGAAGTCAAGAGGTATTGGGGAATATGCTTTAGATTATTACTGAATAGAATAGTTAGGTGTGTATTTCTATCCGAGTTAGTTATTAAATATTTATGCTCAATTAGTAATTGATATTTCGAGGTGTGTTCGTCAGATGGAATTTAGGATTGAGCTTGAGGGTTGCAGACTACTAGTTATGTGTGTACTTATAGTCGGGGTTATTATTAGATATATTGATGTGCTTTCGGATATAGAGGGAATATGTAGTGATTGTTACATACATTAAACTTTGGGCTAATAACCTTAATGTTGGATTCATTGGAAGGCTATTCATATCATAGGGAAATGGATGAGTATACTTCAAGTGAGGAATCGTAATTATATAATGAATGAAGTTAATTCCCTTGGGGACGACAGCTAGTATATAAAGGATTATGTACACTTATAGCCGAGTTTATAAATTTCATGCGTACGGACGAAAGATAGTATGTATAGATATAAACATATAGGTATGTGGATATTTCTATATATGTGTATATATGGCGTGAATATATATACAGTGTATGTAAAAGTTTGATTATATGATGTGATCATATGGATGTATACATATATATAGTGTGAAATATATATATACTTTTGGTGTGAAGCATACCCAGCACATTCTATCATGGGAAGTTACGCGATGAGGGTGAGCCCCTAGCTTGAGGAGCAGGGTGGGGATATTCCTCAGGTCATAGTCGTCCATTATTACTTGTGTGATTTTATTTATGGGGGTGAGAAGTATTGGGTATGAGTCGTTCTCACCTTTCGGTTAGGAACTATGACCGCTTCCTATACGTTATGATTGATTTTGTCACCATGGCGGTGTGATAATAGTCCGATAGGGTGTGACCCCAGGAGAAAGTGACTAATTCCTGGAAGATGGTAGCATGGTGCAGTATTTTGGTATCCTATAACCATTTATGTTATGTGTATTGCAAAGTGTACATTACGTGTGTTATGTATACGTGGTTATAAGAATAAATGATTCCTCATATATATTTAGAGTAAATATATATTTATATATCTTATAGGTGAAGAAGATATGGAGTTTACATGGTGTACATCTTGTGTGATTTTGGTGTACTAGTTTTGAGGGTCGAAGGATCGTACTTAGAGATAATTGTGGTATAGTTAGATAAAGATTCTAATTATGTTCTTAGATATTGTATTCAATAATTAGGTAGTTGAAGTAGTAGGATTTATGTAAAAGATATAATGGATCCCTGCGATCAACATTGTCAAGGAGTAGGGTATCGGGGGGGGGGGGGGTTCCTTGTCTAGATTTCGCTTTACGAGACGCCCCACGCACGAAACGCAATGCAATGTTGAGAGTGGAGAGAAGTTTTGTCCTTATTAACCGTATGTATGTTATTTAAAGAATAAACTCTTATATTGAAGATTAATGTTAATGTGTGACGTACTAAGACTTATAACTGGTTTAAGTTAATAATTGGAACCACTAGAGCATAGTAAGGCATATATGGTATATATATTTTGGTGGGATTAGAATGAAAAAGAATTCTTGGGTTATGTTAGGATGGCAGGTTATGCGGGTATAAGCCGTGCGTATGGTAATGTAGGTTGTCCCTAAGTTGGTAGGTTAACTTAATTAAGGTTCCATGACACGATTAGGTGCGCACTGTAGATGAGAGGTGCGCTGGGGGTTTCACGAGAGTGCGACTCCACTTTAATTATGAAATAGTGCATTTATATTTATTATGCACGGTTAACACACTTGCTGCAAATGTTTCTACACCTCGGGCTCTAACCCGTTTATATTTCTCGTTTGCTATATGCATATATATACTGCTTACCTTAGGTGTCCTACCGCATGGATACCGGATACTTTTCTATCCAGAGTCTTGGGAGCTGTAGCAGTTGCGGTCTGTGGCGGGATTTAGATTGTAGTCGCCTCCTACTTCTTTATAAATCTAAATAGGATTCATGTTGTATATCGGGTTTACACCCAAGAGTTATATGTAGTTGTTTATACTTCTTCACCAAGAGTTATATGTAGTTGTTTATACTTCTTCTTTATGGTGGTTGTATTGTCTATGACCCGATAGCTTATTCGGGTATAGTTCCTTTGTGTACTCATTTCATTTTAATTATAGCACTTTCTTTTATCATGGTACTTGTGTACATTCTACCTTTTCTAGTAGTTCTATAATGTTGGTTTGTTGTGCGTTGCATGTTTTATTTTAATTTTGGCATCCGCTTTTGTCGTTTCGGGTAGTTAGCCTTATATATTTTAGTATAGTCGGTTGATGCTAAGAATGAGCCATCTGAGATTCCTGATTAAATGTAGTATATGGTTGGCCACCCATTATTATTTTAAGCGAGGTTTCACATCTATGTCCTAAATATACCATTAAAAATTACCAATATACCATTTGATAACTCATAAGACAAAACCATCAAATGTTTAGAAGTTCATAACTTCAAATCTGCACATCCAAAATTTACAAAATTTATATATTTGAAATTTACTCATCAAGATTTATCTAAAAACACCCATATTTGATATTTTTTGACAAAAAATCAAAACAGATAAATATACTATTTCACTAAAACTCCCATTTTTTTCGACGATCACTATATTTTTTCCGGTGAAAAGACTTCCACCCCAGCGCTGGCAATTGTGCCACCAGTGCGGACAAAAAAATGAAAGAAATAGGCGAAGAGAGAGAGAAATGAGGAGAGAGAAACAATCCTACGGGGATTTCGGCATTTAGACGAGGATTCCGGTGGGTGGGGTGAGGTGGGGTGGATGGAGGTGGGGTTATGTATTCATTTTTAGAATGAGTTCTAAATGAGTATGACTAAGGATATAAATATAAATGCCTATTTAATTAAAACAAATAAAATTACTTGTTTTGTGTATTCATAACTCTAAACGGACCATACAAATAAATGTTATTGTACTATAGGGACTAGATTTATCAACTTGAAAACCACATTCCCATAAATCTTAGGAAAGAACATGACCTTGAAATTAATTCTCTATTTTTTTATTTATAAAAAACATCTTCTATTCATAGAATAAAAACATTAAAAAAAGTTACAAAAAAAATGTTTCAAATAAAGACTACTTTCTTTATTTGCAAATAATTTTTTTTTATAATACTGACTACTGTTTTTATAAAAATAAAAATTAAAAAAAAAAGACTTCTTTAAAACAGATTTATTAACAATCTTAAAAAAAATATTTTTATGAAAAAAAACTGAATTTTTTAACAATAAAAGAGTATTTTTTAATTATAAATTAAAATACTTTTTTTTTATTTATAAAACCTTTTTCATTTGAAACAACTTTTTATAATTACATAAGAGAGTTTACCCAAAATCTTGTATTTACATGAAGTTAGCATGCCAAAATAATCCTAACACCCCAATTGGTTGTATTACCAAAAAATGAGAGAAAAAGACTCGAATCAAATGTAAAACTTGGATTCAACAAATTCATCATAATCACCAATACCTATTTTCCACCAAATGTATTTCACGTGAATCTTTCAACACGAAAATCTATGTGTTTTACATTATAAAATTTAGATAACTCTTTTAAAGATTTTTTTTTTAAAAAAAAGTTTACTTTTTATTCTTTTTTTATAAATAAATGATTGCATTAAAAACAAAACACTAAGGGAGCGAAACCTTATACATGAAGTATAAAAATAAAAACTAGCTAAAGGATGAGAAAATACAAACAGACCCCAACAACACAATCTCTCGAATTACATAGCCGAGTGGATCTCCTCACTACACTAAATCCTGCGAATGGTCACCCCCAAGGGGAAAAGGCCCAAAGTCGTGACCACATCAACTTTGGGGTGACCATATCCATGACCCGCTGTGGTCATGGATGATCTTGGAAGTGGTCATGGCCCAAATACCTGACCAGTGTGGGTCACGGACTTAGGCCGTGACCAGGTCGTGCCAATCATGGCACCAATTTCGCGCCAAAATTACCTCTAAGTTTCATCACGGATGGGTCACAGCCTATGTCCGTGACCAATTCTACAATGCACACCACATAGGTCACAGCTTTGGGCCGTGACCATCTCAATGTTTTCACGGGCGTGGGTCATGTCTTAGGGCCGTGACCACATGGTTGATTACGTGCTGATATGGAAAAAATTTAAGGGTCATGGTAGTGGGTCACGGCTCTAGGCCGTGACCAGTGTCCTTATACTAAAACCATTCTCTCTCGTTTTCATTTCTTTCTGCGTCAGTATCTCTCTCTCTCTCAAACCCGTGTTTTGGATCTTATCTCTCTCAATCTCAAAGGTAAACGCAACTTTTTGTGTTTCAAATTTAAACCCTATTGTGTATATGAGTATGAAAACGTGTGTATTTCTGTGTATGTGTGTATTTGTATGTCTATGTTTGTGTACGTGTGTATATATATGTGTATGTGTGTATATATTTGAGTGAATTCATGTGAATGTGTGTGTACATCTGTATATGTGTGTGTATCCCGAGTTTATGTGTGTGTATATATGTGTATGTGTGTGTATCCCCGATTTATGTGTGTGTGTTTATGTGTGTATATTTTTTTTCAAGAAAAAAGATGTTAAATTTAGGAATTAAAATTTATTGCATTATTTATTGGGTATTGTTCACATTGATTGAAAATTGTTATTTAGAGGTTGAAATTAACTACATTATTTAAGAGTATTGTTAGTATTGACTGAATGCGGTTACTTAGAGATTAAAATAAATTGCGAAATTTATGGGTATTATCATTTAGGGCTTGAAATTTATTTAGAGTTTGAAATTAATTAAGTGGTATTAGTATTTACTGAATGTGGTTCTTTGGGATTAAGATAAATTATATTATTTAGAGTTTGAAATTAATTGAGTATTTTATGTTCCGTACCCTAATCAAACTAATAGAATCAAAATCCTTTGTTTATTATGAAAACCTTAAACAAACTAATATACCCTATTAACACGTTCTAGTATATTTTTCTCAGGAAAAATGAGCCACAGTGATAATCACTAGCAACAAGAGTCGGAGAGATTGCAATTGGACCGCACACATAACTCTTTTATTACTGAGCGTTATATAGAGGGTACTCTTATTTATAGGTATCAAAATAAAAAGATTGAACAATTTAACTACCTTCAAAATTGTGGAGTTAGTTTTCCGCAAGATTACCTGTTCGATCTTATTCTATTTTTCCTATCAGAAAACTAGGATGGCATTATAGAAATTATATTTCACACGCATAATCCTGATGTAGCCGTGACCTTGGTTACGTCGTTGGAGAATGCAAAAAAACATCCACCCGTTGTGGATACAACTGCGTACATAGAGCATTGACATGAACTCTGATGTATCGCGCCATATGCACGCTAAATTGAATCTTGATAACAAGTTGAAAATGATGGGATTCCAAGTTCAAGTCACGGATATCTACACATCAATTATAGATACCCTTCCTCCTAGTTGGCCATGTGCAAAAAATCATAGGTTTTTAAAAACTAATACCGAATAGATGGAGATTAGACACATTGAACTTATTCTAAAGTCTTAATTTAAAAAGGTATATATATAAAGAGAGAGAGTCATAAGCTTGAATAATTAATTATAATTTCTTATTATACTTTTTCAGTCAGTTATGGTTTTTCATTTTTGTAGATAATGTCGGTAGGAAATAACCCAAGGGAACAAAGTGCAGAGGGAACACCGCAATGAGGTTCACCATCTCGTGCACAACTCGAATTCTCAATACCAATTGGTGAGAAATACACAACTCCACCAATGGTTGCATCCTCACCAAGTCTAACTGCTTCAACACCCTCATCCAAAACTCTCGTTGCTCCAACTCTTCCATCCAACGTTATCGACGCCTCCTATTCAACCTAAAAGAAGCCCATTAGGTTTTCCTTTCTCGGGAATAACCCGACGGGTGCTAGGAATGACGTGCTAAAATTTAAAGCCCTGTGTTTGACTTTGAGAAAAATGAATGTGGGGGTTAGTGGACCAGACAATTGGAACCAGGTTGATCAAGCCGTCAAGGATGATATATACGATTAACTCTCCAAGTATTATTCATTTTCCAATTGTTCTAAGAATAAAGTTCCATCTCGGGTTGCTGAATCATTGAGAACATATAGGAAAAACCTTCGAAAGAAACATTTTACGAATGAGGCAGCGAGCTTCGATATTTATCTTTGAAAGAGAGAGTGCCTCTAAATCTTAAAATTTTGGTGGAGTAGTGGAATAAGTTTTTGGAGAATGAGGCGACGGAAAAAAAAGTTGGTCCAAAAGAAGAAAAACAACAAAAATAGGGCACAAAAAATTATATCCACTGGTTGGGATCCAAATCCTATGAGGATGTGAAGAGTCAATGGGAGAGTAGGACAAAGGACGGTCCAGATGCGGGTAAAACACCGAATTGGTGAAACACTTTCATTCATGCTCGATGGAGTAAAGATAATACATTCCTGCCGCACTTGGTTGAGATGCTAAAATCAATAGTGTCCATCAGCAGTCAGTCAGGTTGGATCCCTACTAACGATTTTGACATTGATAATGATGTCCTGTCCCAGACCTTTGAAAATGACAAAAGGGGGAGGACGAGAGGTGTTGTCTCCCATATGCCAAAAATAAAATTTCAACATATCGCACCTCTCATGGACGAGTTCTCTTCGATCAATAATCGTTTCTCGTCTAATGACGAATGACATGCCAAGACCGATGTGGATGTCCATAAAATCAAAAATAACCTGGGAATGTTGTGTCCCTTTTCCAAAATTATGAGGTCCCAATTCGGCCTCCTCCTCCTCAAAGTTACCGTTACCATCACCCTCCTCCTCAAGGCTTTACCTATCCTCTCCCTTCAAGTTTCCCTTCCCAAATTCCGCCTCATCCACCATTCTCATCCCAAATTCCGCCTCATCCAATATTCCCCTCCCAAATGCCGCATGTCACGAGACTTGGGTCATCATCAACAACTCACGGTGACTATGGCGATAAGTACTATTTCAAAGACTTGAGCAATAAGAGGTTTTTTGGGATATGCACACTCATCTCCAAGGTTATTGGAACTAAATTACACAACCTACCATTGGAGACGGGTGAGGCTCAAATGATGGTCGATGAAATATACAATGGCTGCGGAGATGTACATGTGTTCGCTGCAGGTGGGGATGGGCTGTAATTGAGGAATTATAAAAACTCTTTTCTTGCTTGGACAGTTTATTTGTTGGAAAAGATCAATTAATATTTTTTTTTTCAATTGCAATAATTTTTTTTCGTTTCAATTATAAGAATTTTTATTTTGTTTCAGTTCAAGAATATTACTTTTATTTCCATTTAAGAATATTGGTTTTATTTTAGTTTTAATAATATTTTTTTATTGCTTCAGTTGTAGATTATTACATTGATTATTACATGGATTTTAGTTTTAACCTATATCCACATGACAGGAATTTGTAGATTATTACATGAATTTCACACTATACAAAGAGTGGATGGGAGAGACTGACCAAATTTCAAATAATTATGTAAAAGGCATTCAAGAATTTGTTAAATACGCTTTTAAAAATCTTAAAAATAACAAGATTCTGTGTGCGTGCACCCTTTATGAGAACGAAAAATATAAGTCATTGGAATACGTTGAGTTTCATTTAATATAGTGGGGAATCTGTTAAGACTATAAAATATGGACATATCATGGTGAAAAAAATATACCTTATGTTCCGGAAGAATTGTCGGTGCCCGACCTCGTAATGGAACCCCAACGAGTGAAAGTGGTATATGATTCACCAACACATCGTCCATTGACCGACTTAATTGATGATGCTAATGGACTCTGCAACTGTCAAAACCACCAACCTATGGATACGGATAATGTGTATTGTGGCCAACTAAATGAAAATTCTGATGTTGAACTTCCAGGAGATCAGGAATACATGCAATTGAAAGTCGATGCAGCTAGGCCGTTATATAAAGATTGCAATGAAGGTCACTCAATATTATATGCATTGATTGGTTAGCATAATTTGAAGAATCAATTTAGTTTTTCTGGGAACAGCGTAACCGAAATTCTTAAGTTGGTTAAAGATATTTTCCCAAAAGAGAAAATATTACCAGACAATTATCCTACCATAAAGAATAGATTGAAAGGTTTGGGTTTGAAGTATAAATCTATTCATGCATGAAAGTATGATTTCATATTGTATCACAACGATCACGAAGAGAAGGATGAATATCATATATGCAGTGAGCCTAGATATGAGAATGGAAAGGAAAAATCAAGAAAAATTGCAAGTGCTCGCAAGTCCCACAAAATATTTTGAAGTATTTTCCACTTGGGCCATGGTTAAAACGGTTATTTACTGTACAGTGGATAGCGAAGGAAATGACATGGAACGCTCGATGCGAGGTGGGTGAGAATCTGATGCGTCATCCAGTTAATTCACCCATCTGGCAAATTTTAAATGTACAACACCATGAATTTTCAAAGGAACTGCGCAATGTTCGTCTTGCAATCTCAACCGATGGGTTTAACCCTTTTGGTAATTTAAGTACTAGTCAGAGTTATTGGCCAGTTCTTATGGCGCCTTTAAATCTCCCTCCGATACTATGCATGAGAAAAGATTTCACATTATTGTCTTTGTTGATACCAGGGCCGAAGGCTCCCAGTGATGATATTGATGTATTATTAGAACCATTAATAGAAGAACTTAAAGAGTTATGGGATAAATTCATGATATCCATCGACTCTCATAGGGGTGAAGAGTTCACACTTAAAGCAATGGTGATATGGGCAATCCACGACCTTCCAGCTTATAGAACCTTGTCCGGTTGTAATATTCATGGTTATTATGGATGTGCCATATGTGGGGAGGAAATTGAAGACATTTGACTAAAACATAGTGATAAGATGAGTTACACGGGTCATCGTAGATTTCTATCGACCAGTCGACCTTCTATGAACGATAAGTCTAACTTTTTGCATGTCGGTGAACGCCACCTGCTCAGCTTTCTGGTCAGCAGTTCGAGGAGAATGCGATGGATACAATTGTGGGGAATAGGTAAATAGGCAAACACTCCTAGTTTGTAAACCTGAAGCATAAAGCTTGGGGGGATCCGAACGACCTTAGTAAAGCGAAGCCGTGGTCTAGGCGATCAATATTTTTTGATTTGCCATATTGGAAAGATTATCGGGTAAGTCATGTAGTTGATGTGATGCACCCAGAGAAGAATATTTTAGAACATCTAATAAGAACATGTCTGGGTGGATCTCATTCGAAATATGGAAAGAGGGCCCGCCTAGATCTACATGATATGGAAATAAAGAAGAAACTGTGGTTAAAAAATGATCCTACAATAGGAAGAATTTCTACCCCACGGGATGCTTTCACGTTGACTACTAGTGAGAAGAAGATCCTCATAGACATGTTGTTCAACTTGAAGACTCCAACCGATTATTCTGGTAATTTACGTAGGGTAGTAAGCTACCAAGCAAATGACTTGAAATAGTGCAAGTCCCACAACTGGCATGTAACCACCCAATTAATTCCTCTATTATTTCGTCATTGCTTTTCTAAACACTAAGATCTCCGTCGGGCAATTATGCAAATCTATTTGTGATTTACCCTACTTTGTGCAAAAGTGGTAAACAGTACGCACAATAAAGTTACGAAATCAACTTTAGCCGATGCAGTTTATGTATTAGAGAAATATTTTCCTTCATCGTTCTTCGATACCAGCATTCACCTTCTTGGGCATTTATGCGATGAAGCTTTGTTATGTGGTCCCTTTAGGTATCGTTGGATGTATTCTTTTGAGAGTTTGATGAAAACCTTCAAAGATTACGTAAAGAATACGTGGTGTATTAGAGGGTCAATTACTGAAGAATACGTAATGGTGGAATCATCGCTATAAGCTAGAAACATATGCGAGAATAAGAAGTGAGGAGGTTCAATCCTCATGGAGAATGAGTGATCGAGGAAACTGACGAGTTTGAGGACGAACTGCCATTTGGAAACCCTAAAGAGGTGAAATTCACAAATCTACAATACGAGCAAGCAACTTCTTACGTCTTCGAATCGCAAGATGAAGTCGAAAACTCGAGAGAGTGACTATATACTGAATTCTTCTTCTTTGATTATATTTTTTTATATTTTATGATCTAAACACTACAATTTACCAGTCGGAAGTACGAGAATGAATTTTCCTAAAATCAAAGGAGAAATTGCACGACAACTTATTTTAGGGCATGGGTATCAAATGAGGTAAATTTCACATCTTATGCGTGCGGTTATTTATTTATGTCTGATAAAAACATGCCTTGATATAAATTCATTAATAAATGCATTTTCTAAAAAGAGGTGATGTCTCTTCCTGGCTTGCACGCCTGTAAAAGGCCCTAGTTTTTTAGCGAAAGAATTTAAAAAAATTTCGGACCAATGGTTTTGATTTCATTTCATATCCATATGAGGAAACGATTTTGACCCAAAATAGTGGAATATCAGTTTCTACCTTGATCACTTGTATCTCAAGAAAAAATGATAAAACTCAAAAGAATACGGTGCTAACCTACTATGGGATAATCCAACAAATCCTAGAGCTTAATTACTTGGATTTCCCATAAACCGTATTCTATTGTGATTAGGTAAAGGTAGAGGATACAACGAATGCTTGAAAAGTTGATACTAACTCCAAACTTGTTATGGTAGATTTATCAAAGCTTAAGAGTAAAGATCACATAGTCGACGAGCATTTTATTTGTGCCTTTCAGAACTTAAAGAAGGTATTATACTCGAAGTTCATAAATTATGGCAATTCGTTTATTGTTGTGCATGCACCAAAGGATATGACTACTGAAGTGGATGCAGTAAAGGATCTAAAAGATTTTTAGTCATATCTTGATGACAACCCTAATTTAAAGGCTCTTTTAGTTGATTTAAAGGAAGATTGAGTATCAAAATATAATGTTAACCTTTCCAATCTTATTTGTACCTTATTTTGATATTGGCATTGTATTTGCGCTTTACTTTGATATATGAATATTTAGTTACTTTTACGAATGTTTAATATTATTTATGTAAGTTAAGTTTTGATAATATGATATGCTCAGTCGAATATTTAGTTACTTTCACAAGACGCTCGGTTTGAGAATAAAGTCATTTGAGCTTATGATTGGATAAAATTGACCCATATCAATTTCCACATATTCCTATGCATATACATTTTTTGATCAGTTTCATTGATGCAATGTTCATAAAATGAAGGTAAATTAGCATGATTTTATGAAGATTGTATTAAAGAAACTAGTCAACAAATGTACATGTAAAAGAATACGTTGGGGGCTCTAAGATCAATTTGGTCCAATCACACATCCAGAAGACTCTATTTAATGGCCTTCTTGGATCGCAGGAATCAGTTACTCTTTACTTTAACTGAATTAGTTATATAAATGATATGCATTATCTTTTAAATTTTTTAGGTGATAGAAGGAGTACGGGATAATTATTGGTTTTGTTTGGTTTGACTGTTGGATAATTATTGGTTGTTGGCTTGTTGTAGGATAGTATGTTAGAAGGAGTATGGGATAATTATTAATTTTGTTTGGTTTGGCCGTTGGATAATTATTTGTTGTTGGATTGTTATTGGATAGTATGTTTGAAGGAGTACGGGATAATTATTGGTTGTTGGCTTGTTGTTCGTTTTTAGCTGTTGGATAATCATGGGACCCCCCATTTGACAACACGATGTTAATTTCAAAATATCTAGACTTAGGCTTAAAAATATGTTGTTAGGGGGAAAAACCCCAAAACACCCCCAAACGGTCCCATAAGAGGCACCAACACCCCGCACTAACACCTCTCACGAGCCCGTTTGGGGGGTGCTTTGGGTTTTCACCCTCTAACGACATGTTTTTAGACCTAAATATTTTCAAATTATCATCATATTCTCAAATTAGGGGATCCGTGACCATGTGATCAATTCTTACAAGTTACGTTGGTCCCGTGCGAGGTGTTCAAACTTCTTTAGTGGTTATAGGGTGCGTATTTTGTGTTTTCTCCCTTTAACGGCACGTATTCAAGCCTAAGTGTAGATTTTCTCAAATTATCATCATATTCTCAAACTAGGGGTACCGTGACCACGAGCTCTCTTTCTGCGAGTTACATTGGTCCCATGTGAAGTGATCTCTCCCTTAAAGACACCGTTTGGAGGTGTTAAGGGGTTTGGCCCTCTAACGGCACATTTTCAAGCGTAAGCGTGGATTTTCTTAAATCATCATATTCTGAAATTGAGGGTCTTGTAACCATGTCATCGATTCCTGCGAGTTACATTGGTCCCGTGCGAGGTGTTTACACCTTTCATGGGGCCGTTTGGGAGGTGCTTTGGGTTTTCACCCTCAAAAGGAATGTTTGGCAAGAAAATCTGCCTTTTCTGGCCTTGCCAAATGCAACATGTTGTAGAGATCATTAAAATTGTTCTGGAAAGGGGTCCCAGATAATATGGTGCATTTTTCATATAGAGTTTGATAGAGTATTCCAAATATGACTCCTCTCATTACAGGGAGCGTGACCTTCATCAAGAACCACCAATATAGGACACTCAGGCAACTCAAGGTGGCCTCATAGGGAACTCAACTTATGTTCAGAAGATGAAGAATGGGGAAGAAGTTTATGCTGAGCTGACTCGAGAATAGCCCCAACAGTTTGAACAATTTGTATTAACAACCCGACCCCACCATTATGAACAAAATAGCCAGGGAATCACTTGTGGGAGACTGCATGTCTATGCTGATCTTTTTGGAGTTTTGTCTAGACAGTCTTTGGATCAGCGGAGCCAGGTATTCTCCCACAAGTGAATCCCTGGCCTTTTACAACTATAGAAAGTGTTCCCATTATTGATTTTAGATTGTGGAGTTCAATTTTGTTGAGTAGAGTGAGAGGTAATGTTTGTAAGGGATGAATTTCAAGGTGCATGGAACTCAACATTACAAGGTGGCCTCACACCAAGATTAATAGCTTGACAACCCTCAACGAGGGTTGTCAAGCTCATAATCGTCCTGTGAGGCCACCTTTTTTGTTCATAATGGTGGGGCCGAGCTGCTACTATAAATTGTTCAAAATGTTGGGGCTATTATCGAGCCAGCTCAGCAGAAACTTCTTCCCCATCCTTTATCCCCCGATCATAAGTTGAGTTCCCTGTGAGGCCACTTTGAGTACCCTGGAGTGTCTTATATTGGTGGTTCTTGATGAAGGTCACACTCCCCGTAATGAGAGGAGTCGTATTTGAAATACTCTATCAAACCCTAAACGGGAAAATGCATTATATTATCCGAGACTCCTTTCAGAACAATTTCAATGAGATCTACAACACGCGACATTTGGCAAGGCCAGAAAAGGAAGATTTTCTTGCCAAACATGTCTTTCGAGGGCAAAAACCCAAAGCACCTCCCAAATGGCCTCGTGAGAGGTGCAAACACCTCGCAAGGGATCAATATAACTCGCAGGTACCGATCGTATTGTCATGGGACCCCCGGTTTGAGACTATGACAATAATTTTAGAAAATTCACACTTAGTCTTGAAATCGTATCGTTAGAGAGGGAAACCCCTTAGCGCCCCAAGGTGGTCCCTTTAGGGGAGTGATCACTGTACACGAGACCAATGTAACTCGTAGGAACTGATCGCGCAGTCACAGGACCCCCGATTTGAGAATATGACAAAAAATTGAGAAAATCCACACTTAGGCTTAAAAACGTGCCGTTAGAGGGGAAACCCCTTAGCACTCCACAAACGTCCTTTTTAGAGGAGCCATCGCCTCACACAGAGCCAATGTAACTAGTAAGATTCGATCGCATGGCCACGGGAGCCCTAGTTTGAGGGCACGGCAATTTTTTTTGAATATCCACATTGAGACTTAAAAATGTGCCTTTGGGGGGAAAAACCACTTTGTGCCCCCCTAACGTCCCTGTGACCACGCGGTCAGTTCCTGCGTGTTGTAAAGCTCATTTAAATTTTTCTGGAAAGGATTCCTGTATAATATGATGCATTTTCCCATTTTAAGTTTGATAGAGTATTCTAAATATGAATCCTCTATTGGAGTGTCCTAGATTGGTGGATCTTGATGAAGGCCACACTCCCCGTGATGATAATATCTACCATTAGGGGGATTGTGTCCTTCATCAAGATCAACTAAACATGCCCTTAGAGGAGTCGTATTTGGAATACTCTTTCAAATTCCAAATGGAAAAATGTATCATATTATCCAGGACACCTTTCTAGGATAATTTCAATGAGCTCTACAACAAGCTGCATTTGGCCAGGCCAGAAAATATATTTTTTCTTACCAAACAAGCCTTTAAAGGGTGAAAACCCCTTAGAGCCCCACACACAGCCCCGTAAACCGCACCAATACCTCACATGAGACCAATGTAATTCGTAGGAACCGATCGTGTGGTTACGGGACCCTCGGTTTGAGATCATGCTCCAAAGTATAGAAAATCCACACTTAGGCTTGAAAACGTGTCGTTAGGGAGACAAAACCCATTACCTCTCCCCCACATGATCCCATGAGCAGTGCTAACACCTCGGACGGGTCCAATGTAACCCGTAGGAGATGACCGCAAGGTCACGGGACCCTCGATTTGAGAGCATAGCCCAAAATAGAGAAAATTCGCACTTAGGCTTAACAACGTGCCATTGGGGAAAAACTCCCTAACACCCCCCACGGCCCTGTGAGTGGCGCTAACACCTCGCACGGGTCCATTATAACTCGTAGGAGTCGATCGCGTGGGCACGGGACCCTCGGTTTGCAAGCACGACCCAATACAAGGAAAATCTACACTTAGACTTAAAAATGTGCCATTGGGGGTGAAACCCCTTATCTCCCCACACACGTCACCGTGAGCAACGTCAACACCTCAAACGGGTCCAATATAACTCGTAGGAGCTGATCGCGTGGTCATGGGACCCTCAGTTTCAGAGCACGACCCAAAACAAAGAAGATCCACACTTCGGCTTGAAAATGTGCCGTTGGGGGGATAAACCCATTTGCGCACCCTAAACTGCCCCGTGAGCTATGCCAACACCTCGCACGGGTCCAATATAACTCGTAGGAGCCGACTGCGTGATCACGGGACCCTTAGTTTGAGAGCACGGTCCAAAATAGAGAAAATCCACACTTAGTCTCGAAAACGTGTCGTTGGGGTGGCAAAACCCATTATCACCCCCACCCGGCCCTATGAGCGGAGCCACTACCTCACACGGGTCCAGTGTAACTTGTAGGAGCTGACCGCTTGATCACAGGACCCTCGATTTGAGAGCACGACCCAAAATAGAGAAAATCCACACTCAGGCCTAAAAAACATTCCGTTGGGGGGCGAAACCTATTAGCCCCCCCCCCCCCCCCAATGGCCCTGTGAGCTACTCCAAGACCTCGCACGGGTCCAATGTTACTCGTAGGAGCAGACCTCGTGGTCACAGAACCCTTGGTTTGAGAGCACGATCGAAAATAGAGAAAATTCATACTTAGGTTTAAAAATGTGTCGTTGGGGGAGAAACCCATTAGCGCCTCCCAAACGCCTGTGAGCGGCGCCAACACCTCGCACTAGTCCTATGTAACTCGTAGGAGCCGACCGCATGGGCACGAAACCCTCGATCTGACGGCACGACCCAAAATAGAGAAAATCCACACTTAGGCTTGATAATGTGCTGTTGGGGGGCGAAACCCATTAGCTCCACCCAAACGGCCCCATGAGTGGCGCCAACACTTCACATGGGACCAATATTACTCATAGGAGCAGATCGCGTGGTCACGGGAGCCTCAGTTTGAGAGCACGACCCAAAATAGAGAAAATCCATACTTAGTCTTAAAATAATGCCATTAGGGGGCGAAACCCATTAGCTCCCCCCAAACGTCCCCGTGAGTGGTGCCAATACCTCGCACTGGTCCTATGTAACTTGTAGATTCCGATCACGTGGTCACGGGACCATTGGTTTGAGAGCATGATCCAAAACAGAGAAAATCAATGCTTAGGCTTAAAACCGTGTCGTTGGGGGGCGAAACCCCTTAGCACCCCCACTCGGCCCTATGAGCAACTCTAACACCTTTCATGGGTCCAATGTAACTCCTAGGAGACGTCCTCATGGGAACGGGACCCTCGGTTTAAGAGCATGGACCAAATAGAGAAATCGACACTTAGGCTAAAAACGTGTCTTTGGGGTGGGGGGGACATCTTAACGCCCCCCCACCCCCACGACCCCGTGAGCGGCGCTAACACCTCGCACGGTTCCAATGTAACTCATAGGAGCCGACCACGTTGTCACGGGACCCTCAGTTTGAGAGCAAAATCAAAAATAGAGAAAATCCAGAAAATCTTACCATTTTTTTTAATATATCTAAAACTAGTCACGGTAAAAGGCCATGACCATATTTATTTTTTTGTCACGCATAATATGGGTCGCTAACTATAGTTTGGACCAATGGTGTGACTGTCCAATAAAATATAGTAGTGGGATGTGACTATCCAACTATCATTAAGGCTAGGTCACGGCCTAGGTCCGTGACCAGTGATGTGACCATCCAACTTAATTTAAGGTTGGATCACTACCCAGGACTGTGACCAGCATTATAAATGGGTCATGGTCTCCATCTGCGGCTGGGTTCCATGATGCACTAAGATCCGTGACCATTAGATGATAAGGGGCATGGGCCGTGACAACAGGAAATAGTCATTCCATATTTGGTCCCAGAACAAATCCGTGACCCACAACTTTGGTAAGGGACAAAATTCGTGGCCAATCGCCCAGTTTGGTGTAGTGCATCCACACACTCAAGAAAGTCCTGGGCCTTAACAGTGATCCTCTCCCTGTACCAACTTATAAGGGTGCTCAAAAATATATTACGAAGTCTCGACGGAAGCGTCTCAATGCCTTCAAAACATTTCAAATTCCTTTCCATCCAAATCATCTAAAAAATACAGTGAGGAACAATTCTCCAGACCCGCTTGTCACCCAACCAACCCCATGGAGGCTTCTATATTTCTAAAAAGACCCTCACAGACTTCGGTATAACCCAAATTGTCCTCGTTATAGAAAGAAAAGAATCCCATAAACCTCTCGTTACCCTACAGTACAATAGCAAATTATTGGTATTCTCATCTTCCTTATTGCATAACCAACAACAACTGGCCATGCGATATCTTCTCTTCTGCAAACCCTCGAGCATCAATATGGCCAGTCTTTCCACCATCCAAACCAAGAACTTGACCTTAGGCAGCGCTTTAACTTTTCATATCTTCTTCTAGGGGAAACAGGCACTGGGATTCCCACTACCAGTCAACGTGACATAGAAGCTGCGAACCGTAAAAACACCAATCCCTCCACCCTTCCACCTTAACGAATCCTCTCTAGGCTTCAGACTAGGAGCTGATCTCAACCACTCTAAGAATAAGTCCTCCTCGTGTAGCTCCCAGTCCCAAAGCCTTCTCCTAAACTGAGGCCTCCACGTTACCGCATCACCGCTAATAGTCACATGATCAGCCACCAACCCATCTGGATTCCTCCCTAAGTTGAACATCCCAGGAAAATTTTCCTGAATAGACCCAGTCTCGCCCCATTTGTCTATACAAAATCTAATATTATCCCCTTTCCCTAAAAGAAGCTCTGTGTGTCTAGTGTACTGCCTCTAACCTCTCGTAATATTCTTCCACATACCCACTCCATGAGCTAAAGACCCCAAAACCGGCCTCCATCCCATCTGTGAATAAACCCATCTTGCTTCTACAAATCTTCTTCATAATCTATTTCAATCCCGAGGGAACCTCCATAGCCACTTCCCTAGCAGAGCTCTATTAAAATTACCTAAGTTTCTCACCCCATCCTTGATGGACCTGCAGACCTCCTCCCATCCAACACGGTTGTGTTTAAAGCTTTCTTCATTGCCTCTCCACAAAACGTTTCTCACGAGCTTCTCCATTTTATCACTCACTCCAGTAGGTAAAGGCAAGATGGACATGAAATAGGTGGCCAGACTGGACAAGAAACTCTTAATAAGAGTTATCCTCCCCACTTTTGAAAGATATCCCTTCTTCTATCCTTCCAACCTCCTTCTCATTCTATCCAAAATCGGATCGCAAATAACCTTGGACTTATACTTGGCTCCAAGAGGCAAACCCAGATATGTATTAGGGAAGGACCCAATCCTACCACTAATAATTCCTTCTAAAACCCTCATCACACCCCCACCTCTATCGGAATCAACTAACACTTCTCCCCGTTAATTCGGAGCCCCGACACCGCCTCAAAGAAAATTAGAAAAAGCTTAAGAGCACGAATTTGCCTTTGATCAGCGTCACAAAATATAACTGCATCATCTAAAAATAGGAGGTGGGACATAAAAATAACCTCATAACTAGGAGTCCTAAAGCTGAAACCCCTAATCCACCATGTCTCGACCACCTGTCCCATCATCCGACTAAACGCCTCCATGACCAAGATTAATAGAAATAGAGATGATGGGTCTCCCGGCCTCAATCCATGGGAACTCGAGAAAATCCTTTAGGAACCCCATTAATCAATACAGAGAATTTGGCCGTAAAAACACACCTCTTCATCCACTGACACCACCATTCCCCGAAACCCATCCTTTTTAATAGGTAAAGAAGAAACTCCTAATTAACATCACCGTATGCCTTATCAATGTCCAGCTTACACGCAATGCCAGGAACCCCATTGTTAATCCTAGACTCCACACATTCATTGGCCACCAAAACTGCGTAATGGATCTACCTACCATCAATAAAAGAATTTTGAGGCTCCAAAATCAGAGGATAAATGACCTTGACAACACTTCAGTGAGTAGCTTGTACACACTCCCAATTCAACTGATCGATCTGAAGTCTCTGATATCAATCGAACCCCCTTTCTTAGAAATCAGAGTGATGAAAGTTGCATTCAACCTAGGCACAAAGTAGCCTCTATCGTGGAATTCCTCAAAGAATGCCATCACATCGCACTTGACCACTGACCAATTCTGCTGAAACAAAGCCATAAAAAAACCATACTGTCCCGGTGCCTTATCCCCACTCATTGACTTAAGGATCTGAACTACTTACTCCTCGAAGAATATGCCCCTGATTCCTTTAACTACTTACTCCTCGAAGAATATGCCCCTGATTCCTTTCGCCTCTCTTTCCTAAATACTCTCCAACTAGGCCCCATCAAGAGAGGGATGCCTTCCTCTTCCCTAAAAATCTCCTCTTAAAACTGAACAATAGACCCCCTCACCTCAATAACTTCTTCGAATACCTCTCCCCCCCCCCCCCCCCCACTTTAATTTTACCAAGGTGGTTCCCTCATCGATGGTAATTTTCTACTTTATGAAAGAACTTTATATTCGAGTCTCCTTCCCTCAACCACAATTCCCTAGATTTCTGCCTCCAACTAGTTTCTTCCTGAATTAACCTCTTCCATAACTCCCCCTTATCAACCCATCTTTCTATCCTCTCCTCCTCTGATAGCCCGTCTCTCCCTTCTTTGTCGGTAACTCTCCTTACCTCCTACATAAAACTTGTTGTGACCAGTTGTACATTGTCGAATACCTCTCTATTCCACTCCCTTAAGTCTTTTCTGAGTAAGACCAATTTTACGGCCAATCTGTAACTGGCATTCCCCTCCACCTCATACCCTAACCACCAAACTCTAACTCAATCCTCAAAATCAAGTTCCTTGAGCCACATATTCTCAATCTAAAAGGAATTATCCCTTACATCTACCCCCACACTCTAATAGTATAGGGCAATGATCAGAAGTAACCCTAGGTAAGCAAGACGGAATCACCCCTGGAAAATACTCCTCCCACCTCTGGGAATTTAGAAATCGATCTAGACGTGACATCGACGGTAAGCCCATAAAACTAGACCTACTATACAAAACCCCTTCCAGCGGTAAGTCCATAAGATCCATCTCATCCATAAACTCAGAGAATTCTCTCATATATCTACCAATTCTACCACCATTGCTTTTCTCCGCTCCAAACCGCACCTCGTTAAAATCCCCTCCCAAGCATAAAAGGAGATCCCATAGCCTACCCATGCCACCTAATTCCTCCCACAACTCTCAACTATTCCTATCCTCCATGCCATAGATTCTCAAGAAACTCCGTAAAATCATCTTCCTTATTTTTAAACATGCATGATGAAGACCACCTACCCTCCAAGCTCTCAATTAATTCGACCACAACTGAATTCCACAAAATTACCACCCCACCTGACACCCACCCATACTCACCCATTTAATTCCACGCCCTCCCCATATAGATCTAATTGTACCCTCATCCATGATGGACATCTTTGTCTCCTATTGACACAAGATGGCAGGTTTCCACTTAGCAACAACACCACCAATAATGCCCCTTTTGTTGAAATTGTTCAACCCTCTCACATTCCATGAGATAATTCATAGCTTCCTATATTAAACTAATGAGTTAAACCTCCCCTACCTCTCCCTCCCTAACCCTATTAATCTTCTCGAATAGATCCCATGCCTTACTCTCTCTCCCTTAAAAAATAACTCCCGAATCTTTACTAAAAGATTTGAACAAATCCTCCCTCCATCTCACCGGATCTTCATCCCACCCTTCTTCCTCACTATCAATAATAATTCCTTCTTTACTAGGTAACTCTAAGTCCACCCATAACCTTGAATCGTTTAATTCATGAAAGGTGCACCACAACACGCGGTACCCCCTTACTAAAAGAGTCGTTATTGATTTTACAATCCCCCGAAGTCATCTCACTAGACACCATAATCGCTTTACAATTATTTTATACTATCGTAGTCAGATCCCTAGCCCCATTTCCCTCTATTTGCCTGTCCGTAAATGCCACTTTTCCCCCACTATACTTCCCCAATGCCTTACCTTTGTTGCCATTTTTACCCGCATTACTGAAAGCCTTAATATTTTTTAGGCCTAACAAAGAAGTGTCGAGATAAATATATTTCTTCCCTTTTAAATTTTCAACGACACTCCCTTTTTGTGAGACCCCTTTATTAAACTCTCCCTCGCACAAATTAAGTGTCACCTATTTAACACTTTGCAAGGACGATTCACACATCTCATTGTATTCTCTTCCCTTTGCCTTGTTTAACATAGAAACATAGAGTGACTTCTTGCATGTTGGTGGGACCCCGACACTAAAACTGGAAAAAACATTTTTATGGACGGCTTGCTCACCACTCTTATTAATTTGTAAACCCTTACGTACTTCAAAATTAAACCCCTTGTCCAGACTGACAAGCCCACCCACTTTGTGAACATCCATACCCCTGTAACCTACATTTGTTCCCTCCTCAAAAGCATCCCCCCTATTGATATTAACACGGCTCTCTTTTGCCGAAAAAGAGGAATCACTATCATTCTGTATATTAACATTAAATTTTAGCTCTGCACTATCATGTTCAAATAACCCACTAGCCAAAAGTTTTTGTACCTTAGTATGAGCCGTAACTCTATTAAGTAGATTATTTCCATCACACGACATTGATTCTTCTACACCCATATCCATGATCGGACAGCTAACGTTCACTTTAACTACGTCATGGAAGTTTCCACGTGATGGATCTGGACCTCCGGCTTCTGTCACCAGTGTATCTGGTGCATCAATCACCATGCCCTATGTTGCTTTACTATGTTCCCTAAAGTCCTACTCAGTTACAGCATGCGTAGCTGTTTGTTATATTCTTTAAACCTCTTTATTCGATCTACTGTTCTGATTAGCTCTGTCTCTAGCTTCGTTTGAAGATATCATTGTACTTCCTCCGTCTATCTCACCCAATGTGACCAGCATAACATGGTTTTCCACCGAACAAACCTCTGAAAACATTACCAGGAAAACCACCACTAGAGAAACATCCCTACAAAGAGAGATGTTAGGGATTTCCTTTACAAGTTCCACGTGTGGTCGCCAACTTGGTCTTTCCACCTCCTTGTGAGGGTGTGCACCAAAATCAACCCTCAAACATGACTGTAGCTCGTTCCAAACTTTTAAAACATACACCCATCCTTCCACACCTATTTTAATGATCAAAGGCATAGGCTCCTTCCCTTGCACCAGGATTCTCACCCACTAGAGCTCTTCTCTTACCAAAGTGGCATGGTCAACTTTGATGAACCCTCACAAAACTCATCAATCACTTTAAACACTTCTTCCCCCACATGTGAAGTGGAATTTCCATCACACGGATCGATCGATTTCCAAGTATTCAAGAGTCATCATTAAAACTTACCCACAGATGCCACCTTTGTAATAAAATCGACACATATCCAAACTTCCATTGCTTATCATCTAAAACCCTTTCAGCCTCTTCAATGGATGCAAATACAAAAAAAAAATAAGGAAGAATGTAACAGTTTGACTTTAAGAGAACCTACCGGTTTCGATTGAGTTCATGCCCATGATATGACTTTCTCCAACTCCGATAGAGGACTATCAGGTCTGCCGATCCTCTCGACCAGCACTCTTTTGAAGAAATCCACTCTTTAATTGAACGAACTGTCTTCCATGATAAGATTAATCTCTAATGTGGTGTCTTTTGTGATGTTGATAGCCTAAATATGCCACGGCGCCATCGCTGCTGCTTGTAAACATGTCCTTCCCATTATTCTCTTGACCTTGTTTACACCTCCAACAGCAACATGTTTACAAAAAACCGTTGGTTCAATTCTTCAGAACACCTCCCCCACTGAACCCCACTCTGAAATCTGAACATGGACCCATGATGATTCTCCCTTGATAAGAATGTTAAACGAAGGATTCCCTTCCAGGAAGTGAAAGCAATTATCTTCCTCCCTAGGTATTGACTCATCCGGAAAAAAAAAATCTCCATATGTGGACACATACCATAGATATGAACTCACCATCGAACCTCGCCCTTAACCAACAAAGCCGTCTTGATAGCTCCCTTAACTGTAAAACATATCCTAAAGTTGAGGTTGTTGTCGTCCCTCAGAATAGTCAGTGTATAAAAGCACCCTCCGGCAAGGAACTAACTTTTATAAAAAAAAAACAGTCTTTTATTTATATAAAAAATTCAATTTTATATTATATTTTTTATTTTTATAGAAATAGTCTTCTATTTATAGGTAAAACTGTTTAAACAAAAGTTTTTTTTTTTTTTTTGTAAAAATAGTCTTTTATTATTATTATTATAATATATATATATATATATATATATATATATATATATAATTTTTTTTATAAAATTACTATTTTTTGTAATTATAAAAGAAATAACTTTAAATAAAAAGTAATTCTATAAAGATTACTCGAAATGATCAAATTTGAGAGTGAGAGAGAGAGAGAGATAGAGATAGATAGATAGATAGATAGATAGATAGATAGATAGATAGATAGATAGATAGATAGATAGATAGATAGATAGATAGAGAGAGAGAGAGAGAGAGAGAGAGAGAGAGTAATGGCCAAAGTTTTAATTTCACGAAATGGGTTAAAAATGGTTCTCAAACAGAGATAGTAAAAACTTTTGCACCTAACTGTTGATGCAAAAAACTAGACTAGGCCTAATTAATTGATCACAGATAAATAAGTAAAAACAAATTAGATAAAGAGATTTTTAAAGTGGTTCGGCTTAATGGAAAAAGCCTACGTCCACTGTTATGTATTGCATGACTCCCTTGATTTGTTTTTTGGTCCCTTACAATGAGGGTGTTACATTATATTTATAGCCCAAGAAGGGTGTCAAGAGTCGTCATGCGAAAGGATCGACTGTCTTTATTTGTTAGGCATTTATATTAATACATAATGAGAATTAAACATAAGACTGTTGGCTCTTCATTGGCCATAATGGTTGGACTTTTGACTGTTGATCGGTCTTCCCAGTTGGTTGGTATCCCTTGTTGGTCGGGCTGCCTTGTTAGTCGTAAATTTGTATCATGCTGACTTGGACTTGTGCCACATTGGATGACACATGCTGGCTTGTAATTGGTCCAGATAAGGTGGTGAATTTTGGTATCAACAGAAGCCCCCAATGTTTTATACTTAGAGTTGATGCGAAAGTATGGAATATTATGCTTTAATAGTAGTTCGGGTTCCTTGCTCGGCTACAGACCTTCCAGACTTGTGGAAATTTATCCATATAATTGAAAATTTTGAGCGCGAATGGAAATTTAGTAAATATTTTAAATTTTAGCGAGCCATTTTAGGGTATCCTCATCTTTTCTCTTGTTAGACGCCGTAAACTCAATTGTCGTTCTCCTTAATCATTACTTTTCCCAGTTTCTGAGGCGACTTATAAAAGGGGGATTAAACTTCGATCATTTTCTATCTTCCATTTCTCATTCTGTTGTTGTGTTCTTTGAACTTTTGTGCGATCATTTTTTTTCTGTCATCTTGAATCCTTAAACCCTTGTAAGAATGTTTCTATCTTCTTCTTTGCTTCTTCATCATGATTTATTCTATTGAGTCGCTTGATAAGTTCAGGAATGACTTTAACATTCCGTCTTTGGTTGTACTGGAACATCCCACTATTCCTTTCAATTTTTTCTCTTTTGCTAAGGGCCATTGGTTCCCTTCCATCTTTATTGCTAAGTGTGGATTCACATTTCCTCTCAATCCCCTGTGTCTGGAGTTTTGTCAGTATTTTGACATTGTGCCTACTAGAGTAGCTCCTAACACATAGAGGGTAGTGAATGGAGTATATAGGTTAAATCAAATTCATGGAACCCATCTAGGGATTCCAGAAATAATGTTTTGTTATAGATGGGTAACTAGTGACATCACTTTTTATTTAAAAATTAGGACAGTTGGTAAGGCTTCAGTAGTTAACCTCCCTGATTCCAATGGGGATTATTTTGATTATGGGGTAGTTGTAAAAAAATTGGAAACATGCTCCCTTAAATGGAGGTGCTAAATATCAAGGACCTAGATGTCCTCTCTTTGGCAACGGGATAAGTTGTTGTCGTTAAATAATTTTTTGCTCTGTTTATATTTGAAAAAAGGTCATACTGATTATTGCTTTATAAACTTGAATTCAGTTGATCGGAAGAGAAAGTCCCCCAAAGAGAGCGAAGTAAACTTAAAAGAATTGAAGTTCATCGGGGGACTTCATAAGACGGTTGCCGAGGAGCACGTTAGGTCTTCTTATTATTTGCTTCAATACAAAAATAATATTTCTTCCTTCATTTCCAGATCTTCAGCTTCTCCTGTTCTGGTGATTTATCTTGATCAGTATGTTGCTGCTAATTTAGATACTCCTCTTTCTGATATCATGAAGAAGAGAAGGTTTCTTGATCTTCTTAGTGGTAGCACTTCTGGATCCCAAAAACCTACTAGAGGGGCCAAGAAGAAGACAGGGGATCATTACCAAAAAAATGCTTTTTACTACGGAGGCTTTTGTGACAGCAAAAAATTGGGTCTCTAAAACTGACCTTTTAAGACAGATAAAATTAGCCGTCTTAAAAACTATTCATTTTTAAGACGGCTAATATTACCCGTCTCAAAAGAGAATACTTAAGAGACAGCATATTAGAAGCCATCTCAAAAAGTTTACTTTATGAGACAGCTAAAACTAATTTGGATTCCCTCCTCACCAATTTTCATTCCCCGCTTCTTTCTATTAGACTAAACCTAAGAAAACAAAAAAAAATAAAGTAAAAGAAAACCCACCCGCCCTTGTCATTTCTCTTCTTCCCCGCTCAAGCCCTCGCCCTCGGTAGCATGCCGGACACGCCGCCCTAGCCTTAGCCATCTCCGCCCTAGCCCTCACCATAGCTGAAGTCGATGGCTAAGCATATAAGATCGTGTAAGTAGTATTTCTTTTTTGTTGACTATTAGTTTCAACAATTTTATTTCAGATTTGTGTTTCATAGTTGGGATTTAGCTTATTCTATTTGTGTTTCAATCGCTGCAATCATTGATACATGGATTGTGTACACTTTTGTGATACAATTCCTACACATTGTATATTTTTCATGTTTTTTCATTGAATGATTTCAATATGTGAAAAAAAATCATTGGTGTTTTTAAATATTGTGTTACCATAACTAAAATATCAGGTAGTGATAAATTTTCACTCTTAATGGACAATTATGTATACATATAGTTATATGTTAAATATAAATATCATAGTTATGGGAATCATATATTTTTTATTGATGGATATTTGACAGGGTTCATTGGCATTTAAATATATGATCTAGCTCTGGACATTCAAGTTATAGTATCGCCGACCTGATACGAATAAAATGTAATTTTAATTCTTGGTTATTGATTAATATCATTAGTTTTTGTATTAGATTGATTTGTAGTGGTGATAGGAGGTTGAGGGTGAGCCAATTGAAAACCCGAATTTTCAATTAGTTGTTGTAGTTTAGTTTTAAGATTAATTATGAGAATATGCAAATACTTGTTTGTGTGAATTTTAGTTAGAATTATTGATATTTCTGTCTCAGTTAATTAATTCATGTCCTTTGCAAGTAGTTTATGCCAATAATTTGATTTACTATTCCATTATGATTTTTATTTTGTGATATATGTGATGGACCCAATTAATTCAAACACGTGTCATCATTGAAAAGATCAATAATCAGTATGGAATCAAATGAGAGAATTTTGTTTTGAAATGGACATAAATAGGTTCATTTCCTTACCTACTTTTCTGTCATTAGTTTTTTTAGTTTTTATTGTTATTTTCTTTTTTGTATTTGAATTATATTATTTATGTTGAGTGAAGTTTGCGTATACTTTGATACCCTGTTAAATTTGTATTTGGACCACATATATGTATCTACGAACATCACTATTAGTGTGTTGAATTTATGTGATTTAGTTTGGAATGGACTTTACTTTTGCGACTCTTTAGATAGGTTTTATGGAAGTCAAAAAATAAAAAATTAGGGTTTGGGTGAAAAGTTTTTATTATATTATATAAAGTGAAATGAAAAATTAATCCTAAAGTTTGGGTCATTTTCAATTTTAGACTCGATGTTTCAAAGGTTGCAAGATGCCAGTCATGGTTCAAAGTCAAGTCTTATACCACGGCCATACGACCGAGTTAACTAGTTATTTTTACCCACTAATCCGATTTCGAGTTACGAGTTCAGTTTTCGATTATTACTGTGAATCGACCCTTTACTAGTATCCTTAAAGTGTATGATTACTTGCATTATATATATCCTTAACTAGTAATAGGTACTATTATAACATTCATGAAAAGAAAATTCCTGAAAGGTAGAGACAGATTGTGTGCTATGTAGCTGTTATTGTGGTAGCATGCTGAATATCATAATCAGTTGTAGCAACCAAGGATCTGAAGTTGCTAGTGTACTATCAGTGTGAGAAAAAAGAAAAAGTCAAGATATATTCTCTATTAACAAAGCATATACACCGTTAGTCATCATCACTTAATGTGATATTATTGATGTATTAGTCAATTGGAACACGATCTTGTAAATCTACCTGAGCTTGCCTATTGGGAGAATCGGTGAAAGGGATATATCATAGTTTCTAGAAATAAGTGTTGCAACGTGAATTAACAATGCTTAGGTTTATAACTTGAGGTATTTATTTGAATTGGATCTTTTTATTTGAGCAAGATCTGTATTGGAAATCAGTGTTGCAATGAGAATTGTATTAGAGGCTTGCATTAGGTTTACAACTTGACGTATTTATTTGTATTGGAAATCAATGTTGTAGTGTGAATTAAAAATGCCCGTTGACGTAAAAAGCGTTTCTGGTGGAACTGAATCTAGTAAATTAACTATTTGCAAGATGATCATATTGCAACTTAATTATCAACGAGTTAAAATAACTATGGTTTCTCGCATAAATGTGTCCTGTTCAAATCGTACTTGTGTCAGATCCTTGGTGGGGACCCTTATGGAGTACGAAGAGCACAAGAATCATGTGTCTACACTCTCTAATCCAAAATTTTCAACATAACAATTGGAATACCATTATTGGTAACATTCCTACGATTTTTCTTGTTATCCCATATCCGTCGCCCTTTTGACATGTTCTTTCAAACAAAATCACATATCCATAAGAGAAACTATGTCATAAAGGACCCCAAGTGTGCACATCATTATTGTCAATAGATACATGTGGGATATACATCTCTATGTCAGTAGGGTCGTTTGACATATACTTGGGACGACTAATGTCATTAGGTCATAGGATCATATCATGGGGTTGTGATGTACTTATTCCAATTGATCAAGGGAAAACATGCAACTTATGCCCTTGTACAGGTGCTTGTGTTAGTGGGAGTAAGTTGGGATACGTGGATTAGCAAGTGTACTTTAACTGTTAAGAGTGTCCTATTTGTCCCCTAGGGATAAGGTGGCCAAAAAAGGCATTTACCAACTAATGATTCAACCTCACTTTACTAATGTATAAATATGTAATATTAACACTAATATATAATCGCCAATGCATAAATATATATATCTCTGCATTTACACTTTGTGAGCTTGATTTTCACATACTTTGAACCGGATTCTATATGTTGGTATTTATGAGAGTGTGAATCGTATGTTTTCGGAGTGATATAAAATGAAATGATTAACGAGAACAATAATGGTGTGATTGGCAATTTATCAATTTGTAGAGAAATGCACTAACCAAAAATTTGTCACCAAAAATTTATCAATTAAACTCTTGTGCTTTTTTTAACTTCTTTTCCTTATTTGATATCTTTCTTATTCCTGGTTTTTTTAAACTTCTTTTCCTTATTTGATATCTTTCTTTAAACAAAGTAGCAGCCTTTCTACCAGTGTAAATAAGGCAGCCCAAATAGGAAATTTTTTATATTTAAAAGTAGCAACAGAGGAGTATCGATACTTCTAGTAGAAGAATTAGGGGAAACAAAGAAACCACTTTTTCCTCTATTGATCATTTGCCCAGATTCACATTGATAAAGGCATAGAAATTGAATCAAATTTTTCAACGACTTTTTAGCCCCTCCACAAAATATGAGAGCATCGTGTCGTGTGCATAACTCAAATGAGATACTAAAGGCACACTATTAGGCAAAGAGAAACATTGAACTTTATTAGTATGCATCAAACTATTTAACCCTCTAGATAAAAATTCAGTAGCTAGGATGAAAAGGCTTGGAGATAATGAATCCCCTTACCCCAATCCTCTAGAAGAATGAAAAAAAAACTTAAGATGTCTTAACATGTCTTCAAATGTCTTGATAAATGTACATGAATAAAAGCTTCATTGTGGATTATTAATCTCCGTCTTAATTCTTTATTTAGAAGCTTCATTGTGGATTCACATCTTTTATGTGTTTTTAATGCTTCCATGTTCAATTTTTTTCTGTATGTAAAATCGTTTTAAGTTTGTGTATCTCTATCGAGTCCAACGGTAAAGCGGTGCCTTGGTGGATTTTTTAGAATTTTTCCATCTTTCTTACATAGTATGTGCGTACTTGGTTTCCGTTTGGTGCACCTTTAAGGATTAATTATCCCATCTCAACGGGTTCAAATAGTCTTACCTTTTAGGTGAGATCAACTTGATATTGGGTAAGAAGCACACATGAAAAAACTTATTACCTTATATCCCATCCCGATGGAATGCCAAGTACAAGATAGGTTATTATCCTATTTAGTTCTCTTATCATGTGCATGGCCTTAAGGTACCTTCAGTTTTAGGTGCGCAATGTTACGCACAACATCACACTTTGAAACGCACTAGTGGAACTATCAATGCCTGTGGATGTTCAATTTGCAGTGGAGAATATGAAGTTTGTAATGGGATTATGGGTCCTTATCCAGTATCGGTTTCCTTCAGTGTCTTTTTTTGGATATTTTTTTGTATCGTATACCTTCCTAGCTATAGGATGATTCAGAGGGTAAGAATATCACCGAAGGTTCATGTTTTCTTATGTTCTTTGCAAGCAGAGAGTACAAATTAATCCTTTATACAAGTTTTCTCTAATAAAGTGTATATCCACTTCGATCTACTTGAACCCATCATGCTACACTGGATTATGTTTCATCCTAATTGATGAAATGCAACCAAATGTAGTCTTATAAGATTGTTAAATGGCCCCTGCTACTCCCTGTAATAAAAAACACTACCCATGTATATCAAATAAGGAAAAGAAGTTACGGGTTTCCTTCCTATAACTTTGAAGGTTTCTTGAAAGAGAATATGCCATAACTCTATCATATTCTTTTGGCATGTCTAGCTTCATCATCATTTTCCCTCCTAGTGGGGGACGTTCATCTTATTCCGGTGTGTGCGGTTGGTTCCGACGAAGGGGATTCAATTAAACCATACGTTACATCTTCTCCACTAGCTACTGCAAGCATTAATTTCCCGGGCACAATAATTGGAATTAAACCAGCACCCGTGGTAGCTTCATTTTTTGGGAGAGGACCAAACGGGATGACTCCTGAGATATTGAGGCCAGAATTAATAGCTCCGGGAGTAAACATATTAGCTGCTTGGACCGATGTTGTTGGTCCAACTGGCTTAGATTTCGACTCTCGTATAACTGAATTTAATATACTTTCAATCGTGTAATGGATCCATTGTGGTGACTCAAATGGATTCGTTGTGGTGACTCAAATGGATCCGTTGTAATCCGTTCTTCTTTTTGGTTGTTTCTTATGCATGGTAATAGACTAAGAGTAATGGTTTTGATTGAATCGGTGTTTTTATCTGGATTGTGAAAGTTCATGTGTTCCAGGGATTTTGAGTCTAAGTAGGTTTCTTCAGTGTTCTTGGTCCAAATGTATTTTTCCATTCAATCAGTGTTATGTTTCTCAATGTCCGACTCGACTTGATTAGGATTGGTAATGCTCATATTAGGTTGAATTTACCTTTTGAATTATATTCAAACCATTGAATCATGTTCAATCGAGTGAATTATATTCAAATCAATGTCTCACTTGACTTGGTTATGCTTGGTAGTGCTCTAACCACTGAATAACGTTCAGGCCATTTAAAAATCAATGCTGGTTGAGGTCACATCTCAAAGGCAATATTAACAGTGTATATAAACCAAAGAAGTGAGTATGGCAAGGAAAAAAAATCCAGTTTGATCGTGAATTGAGTTACATAGATGGAAGTTGTTACATACATGTTTGAAGTTTGATCATTATGTCACACACGGAAAACATGTAACTCAAACATGTTTTTAAGTGTAACAACTCAATTCATGATCTATGTAACTCAATTCAGCGATGAATTGTATGTAACTTTATGAGTTATTACATTACTATGTGTTCTTTGTAACTTTATGTCACACACTGAATTGAGTAATGTAACAACTCAATTCACGATCTATGTAACTTTATGTCACACACTGAGAACATTTAAACAATTATTTAACTGAACATACATTATGTCACACACTAAATTGTATGTTTGAAGTTTGATCATAATGATCAAACTTTATGTCACACACTCAAACATTATGTCACACCCTGAAAACATGAAACTCAAACATATTTGAAGTTGTCACATTATGTCACATGCTGGGTTTTTTGGTTTGGGATAAGGTTTTGAAGTAGTTACATTCTGAAATTGGACTTTGACATAGTCTAATATTTAAGGTGGTGTTCATACTCTTTTTTTTCAGGCTCAAAAGACACAGCCTGCAATTACTTCAAGTAAAAAATCACCATATCCAAATAGCATTAGGGACTTGCATCAGTTTGATCCTAAAGAGTATATGGACTTTGTTTACTAACTTGAATCTAATATATGGACTTTGTTTATTAACTTGAATCTACATATGTTGTTTCTACAATACATACATTTCTGGTAGGCAACAATACAAACATTTGGTTTTCTACTGCTAACGCACAACTTGTTTGGTACTTATGTTGCAACCAAGGCAAGAGTGAACAACGAAGCAGCAGCAACAACAACGAAGCAAGAGTAATAAGGTAAGAGTGAACAACGAAGCAACAGCAGCAGCTGTACGAATGCAGTGAACAACGAAGCAGAAGCAGCTGTAGAGATAATAGGCCAGTATATACTCTTCGATCTATTTTTCATTTTTTTATGTTGATTATTGTTGATATCATACGATAATGGAATCGATTGCCTATATTGATTATTGTTCATTGATTGTGGCAGGTATACTTTTAAAATGTGGCAGTTATATACTTTTAGTTTTACAGATTCTAAATACTAATGTGTTTACGATTGTAATGAGGCGTCGATACCTTTTGAGGTTTTTCCAATTTGAAGCTGGAGCCGGTGGAACCAAGAGCATGGACTGGGCTGCAATGGTTATGCAGACGTATAAGATGTGGGCTCAGCACCGTGGATTTGGAGTCACTGTAGTGGATGAAATGGCTGGTGAAATTGTAGGGATCAAGCGAGTAACGATTAAACTTGATGGTGAATATGCATTCGGATATGCGAAAGCAGAAGTAGGAGTGCACCGTTTGGTACGAATATCACCGCTCGATAGCAAGAAATGCTGCCATACTTCATTTGCAGCCGTTGCTGTAATCCCAATCCTAGGGGATGGATCTACGCGTTTCCAAATTAATGAATCTGATCTCTGAATTGAGCGAATGCGAGATGGAGGAGCTGTTGGCCAGCATGTTAATGCAACTGAGAGTGCTATTAGGATAACTCATATCCCTACTGTAATCACTGCTTCTTGTCAAAATGAAAGGTCACAGTATCAAAACAAGGCTTCTGCAATGGCTGTGCTTCAATCTCGGTTAGACCAGCTCGAGATGGCTCGCCAGGCTTGGATGAATGCGCAACACACGCAGTCTCTTATCAACATTAGTTGGGGCAACCTAATACGCACTTATGTACTCCATCCTTACCGCATGGTGAAGGATCTTAGGAGCAACTATGAGGTTTCAGATCCTGATTCTGTTCTTGATGGTGATCTCGACGATTTTATCTTAAGCTTTTTGTCTTCTTCTTTGGATAAAGATGAAGATATGTAAAAATGAAGTTCCAATCACCGTTATTGCTCCCAATATCGACAGTGATGGTATATATATCGCTGGCGGTGCTCCTTCTGGAAATATTTACATTTGGGAGGTAATAAAGACTTCCTCAAGTCCTTCCATCTCTTTCTTATATTTTTTCATTTTTTTTGTGTGTTTTGCAGGGGTGGGTGGGTGGTGGTGGAGCGTAAACAAATACATTGGTTTCAATTTCATTGTTATCAAATATGACACTGACATACCTTAGAACGTCATTCAATTATGTTAATTTTATAGGTAACAAATGGGAGACTGCCCAAGATTTGGCATGCTCATCATGTATCATTAACTTGTTTGGAATTATCTTATGATGATTCTCTTTTTATATCTGGCTCAAAGTATGGAATGATTTTCGTATGGTCTATGATTAGGTAAAGCCCGAACCTTCTTTTTGTTGAACATTTGGCAATTTGAGATTTATGGGTCAGCTCATAAAATTTGTTGAGATTTACAATGTGATCAAATCTTCTATCTCAAACGGGTTAATAACAAAGTGAAACACTATTAGAATGAGTTTTTTAATCAGTTTAGAATGTTTATGAGCTTATCGAGCTGAAACCAATAAAATAACAAACTTTGAAATATTATGAAACTTCATTTGTTTATTAAATATTTTACGTAACGGTCTTGAATGAGCAACAATTTCTCATTCATGAGCCGAGCTCAAGCAATTTGGCATCCCTATTCATAACCATTTAGAACTTCTTTTTCTCTTCCATAGAAATAGGATAGTAGTGATTGGTTCATTGTTATAACATATAACCAATTAGATGGAAGTTTGCTAGATGAGACCAACTAGGTAATAACACATTTTTATTCTATTTTTCTATATGTATGTGATGGCGTGTTAGGTAAGATATATATTGTGGGTATTCCGCCCTTAGTTTTTTATAATGTTGCGTCTATTTCTCTCATTTTTGAGTTAATTTTTATGTTTAAATAGGTTGGTTTTTATAAATAAACAAAGGAGACTCTGTCGAATTTTTTTAGAAATAGTAAGTGCTTAAAAGTTAATAATATGAAGATTTACAATTTTGATAAGATCTTTAAAGATTGTCATCTATAGGTACTATTAAAAAATATTATTTCCTTATTTAAGGTAACTGACACTAAATAAATTTTATTGCATGTCGAAATTTTTTGTGGACAAGGCAAATCATTGAAATCGTTTTGATGGAGGTTGTATGGTTGAAGATTGTGAGTTTACTTTGCTTACATTATTTTATTTTAGGAATAAACGGGATTTTATGTATTTTTTTCTAATGAGACAAGTGAAATTTTGTAGAGATATTTAGTTTGGTGGGCACAGTGTTGAAATTGTCTATTTTATCTTTGTATGAACTCTAATTTTAGTTGAATGGAAAGTTGTGTTATATTTGTTGAAATGAGATGTCAACTATGTCATATATTATTTTGAAGAGTTTTTGTTTAAAAGTATATTAAGCATATTATGGAATGGATGAAATTTTAATTTTGGCGCAAAACCAATTAAAGACGGCTTCTTTGCCGTCTTAAAAGGGTTCCATAAACAGGGACTTTTTGAGACGTCTAAGTTATCGTCTCAAAAAACTCTTTGGGGACCTATGTTGGTGTCTCTAAAAAAACTTTAAAAGACGGATTTTTGGCCTCTCAAAAGGGTCCTGTAAGCTATGACCTTTTGAGACGGCGTATTTCCCGTCTCAAAAGAACTTTTTGAGACGGCTTCTGCCGTCTCAAAAAGCTTTTAAGACAGGGGTCTAATACTACGCCCCTTTGCCGTCTTAAATGGTATCACAAAAGGCTTTTGAGAAGACTAGATAACTTTTTGAGAAGGTTGGAGCATCGTAGTAAAAAGCAATTTTTTTTGTAGTGGATGTCATGAAAGAACCCCCAGCCCCCCAGAGGTGATGAACTTCCTTTGAGAAGACTTAGGAGAGGTCTTGTAGAAAAGCAGGTTGAATATGTGACCGACCAAAAAACCTTAGTCGAATTACCTTCTTTTGATGCTAGTCCTCTAGCAGTTATTACTCTTGATTTGTTCAGGAAGTTGATCAAGTGTGGAACACTTCCAGACCATAGGGGAGTGGATGCCATGCTTCCCCGAGTAAAGGTTTCTGAATTGACTGCTCAGAGCCTTGCATCACTAAGTGATTTCAATCTTTTTGATTTTGTTGTCTTTATATTTCTCATATACTAAATTATTATTCTTCTCTTGCAAGTCTTGGTGAATTTTAATAATATGTTGGAGAAGGATGATGCAATTCAGGCTTCTTCTTTAAATGATATGGAGAAAGATTTGGCTGACTTGAAGAAGTCTTGGCTCGATTCTCAGTAAGCCTTGGAGACTAAGAAGAATACTTGGGCAGATAAATTAAAGACTATTGAAACTACTCGACAGACATTTGAGGGAAATGCCCTTAAAGCTGAGCTCAAAGCAAAGGAGGCTGAGCGCAAGGCAGAGAAAGCTGAGAACAGGGCTAAGACTGCTGAGGAGCTTGTGACCTCTGAAAGTTCTAAGAAAATGTCTTCTATAAAGGTATCCTTCAGTGATGATTGGGACAAGGGATGGAACAAAGCCATTTATGCTGACTCTATTCAGATTAAGTATGCAAAACAAAAATATTTACAGATGGTTAGATTGCTTCTCTCTACGAGTTAAACACTATTGAAGGTTCTGAACCTTTTTAGAGATATACTCATGGTCCTCCTCCTGTGATTGAGGATGATATTTAAGATGAATTTGGTTCTGCAGAGTCTTCTCTAATGGTTGAATCTGCTGCCGACCAACCTAAAATAATGGTTGAAGATGCTACCGACCAATCTAAAATAAATAAGTCTTCTTTTCCTCCAACCGAGCAACTCTAGTTTGTAGCCCCTTCTTTTGATCAAGATAAGAAGGTTGCGAATGATAGGGAGAATGTGTTAAGTTTTTCAACATTTGCCCTTTTGCAATTTTATTTATTTTTCTTTACTTTTATTGTAGCTGAACTTTTCATTATCAATAAAAGAAATCTTTTGTTCCTTCTTGTCTCTTGTTAATTATGCTTGTTTTTCGTTCTTGTTGTTTCTTGGTGATCATTTCTTCTTGCTAGTTTCTAGCGAAGATGGAATAAATATCTTCTAATGATACCTAGCTACTGAGTAAGGGCAATGCTTTTTTCAAAGTTGGTCATACAGAGTTATCCGAGGAAGAAATTATTAAGTTACTCGGTGATGATGTATCACAGCAGGCTAAAAAAGCCTATAAATATTTGAAGTACTTACTTGATAGGGTGTTAGCAAACAATGTTTCCTACTATGAGATGATATAAGATCTCCAAGAACAGTATAAAGAATCCACTTCCTTATTGCATCAAAGCTACGAGCAGAAATATCGAAGCTTAAGTGTAGGTTGAGGTTTTAAAATATCAAAGTTTAAGTGTAGGTTGGAGTTTTGATAACTTTGTTTCTATTTATAATAAAAAAGGAAGATTTTCTTAAGTTTGAAGTTGAAGAAACTAGAGTTGTTGCCAAACTCCTCGACGAGGAGAATAATAATTTGAGGGATGAATTGAATCTTTTGAAGTCTGCTTCTAGAGCTGTTGTTTGTACTACCAACGAGGGGTACTCCTTTTTAGAAGTTAAAAATGCAACACTAAGGGAGGAGTTGGAATCCTTAAAAAAGATTAAGACAACATCCTCTTCTCGAGCAAGAAATAAGCCTGGACGAGGTACCACAGAGGAAGTTAGGACCCAATAGGGCCTTGCCAATCGAGTTGCGTAGTTAAAAGCTAAAGACCGAGATATTACTGAGATGTCCCAGAAGTTGTAGACTTTGTATGAACAACTATCCACTCAATCTTCCCAATTACAAGCTAAGGATGGATTGATGAAGAAGCTGCATTCGTAGGTTGATAAGTTAACCTTTAAATTCCATAAGCAACCTAGGAAAGTGTGGTTGGACGGGTATAATAAATCTTTGGGGAATCTTGATGATAGGATTTAACAACCTAAGAATGAGGCTTATAAATGGGATTGGACAAATGCTTTGACAGTGATGAAGGTAGATTAGAACAATTCATTGTGGGATTGGTATGACCTAGGTTTGCTTGAGCTTGACAATCCTCTTTTCAAATTAGTTGTTAACTGGATTCTTGTTCAATGTATTCCTCCATGCTTGATTTCAAAGTAGTTGGGAGATTATGAGTTTCATGATGAACTAGAGACCGTCCAACCTCCTCATCTTCTTCATCATCCTAGTAGTAGCAATACCAGGATGCTTCGAGATTTTAACTTCATCAACTATCCTTACACTTTAGATGATCCTCCAGCTGACATGGATCATGTCTCTAAAGCTGAAGGGAAATGCCCTGTAAAATAAGGCTTTGTATTTTGTTTCTGCATGTTTAGTATCAAGCAACAATATGTAATCATTTAATTGAATTAATGAAAAGTTTTGACTAGCTTATTTTGTTAATGCTTGACTCTGAATGGATCAACTTTTAGTCAACCTCTGTATATGAATATCTTCTTAGTCTTTAACTGTGAATGGATTAACTTTTAATCAATCTCTAGTTTTTTATCGACGATTTGTCAATCTGTAGTTTTTCACCGATTCTATTGATACCCTTAGTATTATCCTAAGTATCATACCAATTACCAATGCATCACCATGGTTCTACTAATGTACCAAAACTTTTAGGTAATTACCTTAGTTACCTTGGTTCTTAGGCATGAGTGGAACATTTATCCATCTTCTAGCCCAGTTTAGATGAAAATTATTCATCCGGGTCTTCATTAAACAAGCTTTTGGGACTTATAATTTTGCATTGTGTGGTTTGTAAGTGTTGACAACCAACATTGTTAGTGCCTTTGTTGATGCCAACCAACATTGTTGGTGTTTTTATTGATGCCGACCAACATTTCGTTGGTGGATTATGTTGACAACCAACATTGTTGATGCCGGTCAACATTGTTGGTGTTTTTGTTGATACCGACCAATATTTCGTTGGTGGTTTTTGTTGACAACTAACATTATTGGTGCCTTTGTTGATGCCGACCAACATTATTGGTGTTTTTCTAACACATCTACACTGTAGTACATAGCACTATTACTCCGAAAAGAAAAATAAAAATTTTGGGGAAATCATATTCTCATTAATATTGAAATGAACTGAGTACATCATGATTAGATCACTGATAATATTTCCTCAGGTGTTCTGCATTCCATGGATTCTTGAATTCTTCACTCTCTAAAGTCTCAATTCGATATGTGCCTGGTTGGATAACTGTTGTAATGCGATAAGGCTCATGCCAATTGGCTTCAAGTTTGTTATTCGTCTGAATCACCTTCTTCAAAACATAATCATCTTCTTTTAAGTTGCTCGGCTTCACCCTTTTGTTGTAGAAACATGCAACCCTTTGTTGATAAGTTGCATTCCTTAGAGCTTCATCTTCACGTATCTCTTCCAACATTTCTAAGTCCAGCCTTCTCATTAAATCACTGACTGGTGTATTAAAATTAAGAACTCTGTGAGTAGGTAAGCCTAGCTCGATAGGAATTACAACTTTGGTACCAAATGTTACACGTAGGAAGTTTCTCCAGTAGTTATTCTAGGAGTTGTTCTGTAAGCCCACATTAATCCAATTCCCTTTAGCATTTTCTAGCCTTTTGTTCAATCCATTCAAAAAAGTTCTATTCGTTACCTATGTTTAGCCATTGCTTTGAGGATGGCCAGGAGCAGAGCGGATTTTTTAAACGTTGGATTGGGCACAATAAGCAACAAATTTTTCGTTGTCAAATTGTGTGCCGTGATCAGTGATAAAGGCATAGGGTAAGTCATACCTGCATATGATACTATTCTAAATAAACTGATAAACCTTTTCATAGGACATATCGATCAAGGGTTCAACTTCCACCCATTTAGTGAAGTAATCAATAGCTATAACCAGATACTTGAACCTTCCTCGGATGGTCGGCAGAGACCTGACCAAACTAATTCCCCACATAGCAAAGGGCCAAGTGACGTGATTGGCGTTAGGAAAGCTTATGGAGACTTGTGTATACTGGAAAACCTCTGTAACATATCACACTTCTTGGCAAAATCTGCCCAACCTGCTTGCATAGTTGGCCAGTAGTACCCCTGTGTGTTGATTCTTCGCAACAAAGTTCTCTAGGCTACATGGGCTCCACAGGACCCTTCATGGACTTCCTTAATCAAATATTTTGCTTCAGCTAGAAGCACACAGCATTATAAACCAGCAGTCAGTCCTCTTTTGTACAACACACCATTATCTAGCACATATCTAGCAGCTTTGTATTTCAACTTCTTAGTTATAAGTAAGTCGACTGGTAGAATTCCATCTTCAATATAAGCTCTAATAGGATTCATCCAAGATGGCCCCATGTCAACTGCAATAAAATTAACCATTAGATCTTCACTAATGCTCCTATTAGCAAGTAGCTTAATAGGAATAGTTCTTCGCTGCTCAATTCTGATTGTTGAAGCTAGCCCGAGCAAATGCATCTGCTCGTGCATTTTTTAGTCTTACAATTCTGATCATCTGAACAGCTGGTAAAGTAGAGACTATCTTCATAGATTTATCTAAGTATATGGAAATTAATTCTTCTTTAGTTGTGTAAAAGTTCAACACCTAATTTATTACTAACTATGAATCACTATATATCACAACTTGCTCAGTATTAAGTGATTTGGAAAGATTTAAATAAACAATTATAGCTTCATACTCTGCCTCATTATTGGAGGCTTGAAATTGGAATCGAAGAGAGTACTCTATATCTATTTCATCTGGAGTATTTAGGATGATTCTTTCCCTACATCCAGTTGCACAGGATGATCCATCAATATACAAACTCTATATGAGAATATTATTAGCAAACGCTTAATTTGTCAGAATCCCTTGATGAAAGATTTTATCCTTTACCTCTTCATATTTCTTTTTTCATCTCCTTTACTCCGCTGGAGGGTTCTGGTTAGTCGATGATAACTTCTTCTATAGTTTCTTTTACTTGGAGTTAGTCGGGGATATCTCTAGTAAGTCTGTTGACTCCTGAGTATTGCTCGCCAGGAGTCCCTTGTTGCTCAGGAACTTCAGGGTAAGTGAATTCTACAATAAAATCTGTCACATCTTGGCCTTTTAAAGAAGACCTTGGTTCATATACACGATCATATTCCACTAACTCCCCAGCCCAATACATCAATCTTTTGGATTTCTCTAGCTTATGCAAAGCTTGCCTAAGTGGCGTGTCAGTGAATACCATTATGGTATGAGCTTGAAAATATGGCTCCGTCCGTCTACTAGCCTCAATTAAGGCTAATGCTAACTTCTCCAGCCTGGGATATCTAACTTTTGATCTTCAAAAATCTTTTCTAGTGTAATAAATCGGCTTCTGAACACCATTCTCCTCTCTGATTAGGGCAGAGCTAACAACTGATTTAGAAACAACTAGATACAAATACATCTTTTCTCCCAACACTGGTCGGGAGAGTAGTGGGGGTGCTCCTAGGTACTTCTTCAATTTCAGGAAGGATTTTTCACATTCATCGTTCCATTCAAAGGTTTTTTTAGCAACTTAAAGAATGGTAAATATATGTCAGTTGCTCGTGACACAAATATGTTGAGTGCTCCTACACACCCTGTTAGCCTTTGAACATTCTTTTTGCTGGTCAGGGATTTCATTTCTATCAAGGCCTTGATCTTATCTGGATTAGCTTCCATTCCCCTTTAGTTTACTATATACCCAAGGAATATTCCCTCCTGAACTCCGAAGACACATTTGGTCGGGTTTAACTTCATCTGGTGCTTCTCCAACTGATCAAATGTCTAGCTGAGGTCGGCAATATGATGAGGATCTTTTTTTTTCTTCGTCAATATATCGTTAACATACACCTCCATGTTATTGCCTATCTGTTCCTCAAATACTTTATTCACCCATTTTTTATAAGTGGTACCCGCATTTTTTAGACCAAACGGTATAACATTATAGCAATAAGTTCCTCGGGGAGTAATAAAGGAAGTACTTTCTCTGGCTTTTGGCTTTATTTTGATCTGGTTCTAACCAGAATATGCATCCATAAAACTCAGCAGTTCGTGCCCCGAAGTATCATCCATCAGTTAATCGATTCGTGGTAAAGGAAATGATCCTTTGGGCACGCTTTGTTCAAGTCAGTAAAATTTACACGCATCCTCCACTTATTGTTTTTCTTCTTGACCATAACTACATTGGCTAACTAGTCCGGGTACTTCACATATTCAATAAAGGAAGATTTTTTAAGCTTCTCCACTTCTTCCTGTATAGCCTGGTTCTTCTATGGGATAAAACTATTCTTTGCTGCTTTACAGGTTTAATCTCCTTATTAACATTAAGCTCATGGCATAGGAAATTTGGATCTATGCCAGGCATATCTTCATGACTCCATGAGAACACCTGCCTCCTTTGTCTCAAAAAAGTCACCAATTCCTGTTTTAGAACCGGATAAATGACGCTCCTATTTGAGTCGTTCGCTATGGTTTATGATCATCTAGAACAATGATTTATGTGGCCTCTATCACTTGACCTTTTACGAGCTCTGATTTATCTCTTAGATCTAAGTTTTCAACCTCAGATTCATTATTTGGCTCAAACTTATCCACTTGATAAGTGGTTGTTTTCCTCTTCACTTCTACCATATCTTCCTCCTCAAAATATGAACAGAAGCATTCCTGAGCTACTTTTTGTTCTCTTTTTACTTTTGCAACTCCAAAGTTGGTCGAAAACTTCAGGCATTGATAAACAGTAGAAGGTACAAATTTAAATTTCTTCAGACCTACTCTTCCTATGATCATATTGTAAGCAGAATGCACATTTTTATCCATTATAAATAATCTCACTTTCTCTGTCCTGCTCGCAGGCCATGTCCCAATCAACACATCTAGCATGATTATTCCCAATGGAAATACGTTCTCACCAGAGAATCCAATGAGGGGCCTGTGGTATGGCTCCAATTGGCTGAGTTTTAAATCCAAACTATCAAAATAAGGATAGAACATAATATCCATCGAACTGTCGTTATCCATTAATATTCTTGCTACATGTACATCTTTCATCCTGACTCTGATCATTAAAGGATCATTATGAGGATACAATACTCCAGATAGATCGTTCTTGGAGAATCCAATTATGAGCTTATCCTTGTTGATTTTCCTAGGTCGGTCTTCCTCGGCAAGGTTGATTCGTTGGATATAGGAATAAGCTTGAATCTTATTGAGGTAAGCCTTCCTTTCAGCTATATGATCTCCTCCTCCTGCTATCTAGTGTTCTTGGGGATCTGGATCATCTTCTGGATCATCATCGTGGTTCCTCTTCTTATCTTCTCTAGGCTTAACTGGTGATTTAGATCTCTATATACCTAGACTGTTAACTCTACCACCAGTCTTTCGATCAATAAATATGTCCAATTTTCCTCTTCGGATGAGTGCCTCTATCTCATTCTGGAGAGAAATACACCGGTTGGTCGGATGACTATGATCTTTGTGAAATTCGCAATACTTGGACAAATTCCTCTTATCAGCAGGTGACCTTAACTTTTCAGGCCAACTCAAATCAAATTTTGTTCTTGATTTCTTCCAAAACATGATGTATATCCACCGTTAAAGGAGTGTAATTGATAAATTTTCTAAGTCGGTCTAGGCTTTCTTTTACTTTCGAATTCTTGTGCTCTTTCTTATCTGACTTATTTTCAGACTTCGCTTCCGCCTTTGCATTGAGTTCTTTTTATTAGCTACGGCTTCCTTGGCATTCATAATCTTCATTGCTTTGGCCATCAATTCCATCATAATCTTTGGGGAGATATTTTGCCAAAGTATAATATAGTTTGTCAGGGAGCAAACCACTCATGAGGGTAGTGATTACAGTCTTCTCCTCGTAATCAATGATCTCTAATTTCTCGTTGTTAAAACGAGTGATGTAATCCATGTTACTTTCTCCAACCTTCTGTCTCACACTAAGAAAATGAGCTACTCGCTTCACTGGTTCCAAAGTAGAAATTACCAATTAATAGTTTGACGAGTTATTTGAAGCTAGAAATCTGCCCCGGAGGAAGACTATTATACCAGATTTGTGCACATCTAGTGATTGTTCTGAGAATGCCCTGCACCTCATCTCATCAGGGAGAGCATAGATATCGGTCGTCGCTTGGTATTGTTCTATATGAAGGACTAGATCAGTCTTCCCATCGTACTTGGGAGTAATCACTGGATCTTTAAACTTGGTCGGTGTAAGGAAATCTATAATGGGTTGCACAAAGGGAGATCCCTTAACAAAACTTCTCTAGAGAGGATTCTTAGCCTTGGACATTTCTCCCAATCTATCTTTCAAATGCTGAATGGACCCCTTCCAAGCATCATTTCCAGCACCAGATCTGTTGGTGGCATCTCTTTTATTTCAACCAACTGATTGTACTGAGCTTTACTCCAGCGAACCTTCTCATTAACTAGACCGGGAAATTTGTCGGGCATTCGATCTGGATTGGGCTGAACCTTCCCTCAAGTCGCTTGGTCATCGAGTATTTCTAGACACAACCTGAAGGGCATTTCCACTGGGTCCCAAACGATCGAAATGAGAGGCCCTACTTAGCCTTTATAAGGAACTCAATCTTTCTGGAATGAGGGACTGTCCATCAGAGGAATTAGGAATCCTGATAGAGGAAGTTTCTCGAGGACAATACGAATGATCTCTTGAAGTTTTGGAATGGCTATGCCCAACACTCCTTATCGACATTAGTGGCATGCTCCTTTTATTGGACTTAATAAGAACTCCAACTTGAAATTTTTGGGCCAATTGTCTTATTGTATCCTACATAGCCTCTTGAACTTTGACCAGCCTAGCCAAAATTCCAGTTAACTCGTTATTATTTAGAGGGGCAGAGGGACCAGTCTGTTGATGCAAAAAACTAGGCTAGGCATAATTAATTGATCACAGATAAATAAGTAAAAAAAAATAAGACATATAGATTTTTAAAGTGGTTCGGCTCAATGGAAAAGCCTACGTCCACTGTTTTATATTGCTTGACTTCCTTGATTTGTTTTTTGGTCCCTTGTAATGAGGGTGTTACAATGTATTTATATCCCAAGAGGGGTGTCAAGAGTCGTCATGTGAAATGATGGGATGCCCTTATTTGTTAGGCATTTACATTAATACATAATGAGAATTAAACATAAGATTGTTGGCGCTTCATTGGCTATACTAGTTGGACTTCTGGCTATTGGTCGGTCTTCCCATTTTGTTTGTATCCCTTGTTGGTCGAACTCCCATGTTGGTTTGTCTTCTCTGTTGGATTGACTTCTCTGTTTGTCGGGCTGCCTTGTTGGTCGGGGATTTTTATCATGCTGACTTGGACTTGTGCCACATTGGATGACACGTTATGTCTTGTAATTGGTCCACGTAAGGTGGTGAATTTTGGTATCAACACTAACTAATAATAATTAAGAACAAATGTAGCCTAAAATGCAAATAACCCTTTATTATAAGGAAATATGCCACTTTTCACATTTATTCGGGATGAAATATCTTTAATAATGGTAAAAGTGCGATGTTGAAGTATATTTTCACTAATTTTGTTCAATATCCTTATTTAAAGTTGCATAACTATAATGTTTGCATCAATTCACAACTTCAGACAAACAAAACTTTGATTTAAAATATGTGAAAAACATTTTACAATTATAACACGTCACCACTGTTAAGATTGCTTCACTTCGAATTTATCATGCCCAAAAGATTTATGAATATTTTTAAGATTCAATACATGCATTTAGATTTTATTGTTTTACAGGATTGGTTACTTTGTAATTTTTTTATAAGTAAATATATTAACAAAACCAACCGCTAAGAGAGCAGAAGCGGAACCTGTATACTGGGAGTATACTAAGAAATACACCAAACGAATAAAAAGTAAAAAGCGTCTGAAACATAGGGCCCTGCCCAACCTTACACACCTACAAGCCTCCATAAAGTTCTTCCACAAACTCTAAAATATTAACATTACATACGGTTTGTCTCTCTTTCACCCAACTCAATAAAGTACTGAGAAAGAGGTAATGAATTATGGGCGAGTAGTCTCCACACCTTTAAAGAACCTCGCATTCCTTCCTTACCCCATACTCCAAAAGATATAGTGGGGGACCATTCGGTAAACCTTCTTGTCCCTTTTCCACCCCTTAAGGGGGAATAAAACCTGTAATAACCCCCGCACCGACTCGGGCACAACCCATATTACCATTTAAATGGCAAAGAAGATATCCCACAAACCTCTTGTCACCTAGCAATGCAAAAGAACATGATCGGTCTTCTCTTCCGCCTCCTTGCATAACTAAAATCTACTATCCATGAACTGAATTCTTTTTTGCAAACCTTGTGCCGTAATAATCTCATGTCTCCCTGCAATCCAAACAAAGAACTTCACTTTTTTTTTGGGGGGGGGGGGGGGGGTCTTAGCCTTCCAAATTTGTTTCCAATGGAAGGACGACCACTGGTGTCCGAACCCACTCTGAATAGAATAATAACCCCTTACCGAAAGAACTCTATTCTCATCAACCTTCCATCTCATATCATCTTCCCCACTCGACGACCTCGATGCTGAATTTAACCAGTCAAAGAAACCCTCAACCTCCTTGAGCTCCCAGTCCTACAACCGTCTTTTGAACTTAGGATTCCACATCACTCCCCCCACCCATGATGGACATATGACCAGCTACCAAACTCTGTTTATCCACACCAAAATTATAAATTATTGGAAACTGATCCTGGAGAGGACCATTCCTATCCTAACAGTATTTCCAGAACCTGTTTCATATTCCCTCTCCCCAGATGAAATTTGGTGTACTTGTAGAACTCTTCACACCCCTTCGTAATAAACCTCCAAAGACCAACCCTTGAGCATATCTCCCCACTTCCGGCCCCCACTCGTTAGGCGTAGAGCCCCATGCACACATCATTCTTCTCCACAGTGTGTTCTCCTCTCGCAGAAACCTCAGGGCTAAATTAAAAAACTCGAGAGTTTTACTACCCACTCCACCTTCCTTTAAAGTATTGCAAACCTTCTCCCAACCCACAAGGCTATATTTAAAGTTGTTATCGTTGCCTCTCCATAGAAAGTCTCTCATCATCTTCCTATTCTTCTTCCGGACTTCACATGGAAGCGACAAAATAGACATGCAGAAAGTGGGCAAACTAGAGAGCGTACTATTGATAAGCGTTAGCGTGATACCTTTTGAGAGATATCCATTCTTTCACTTGGACAATCTCCTCTAAAACCGGATCCCACATTGATGAAGACTTATACTTGGACTTTAAGGGTAACCCAAGACAAGTCGAAGGGAGATAACTAATCCCTTGATTAATAATTTTGGACCGACTAATATATATATATATATATATATATTCAATTATTATCGTTGAGAAACTTTAACTTTTAAATGTTAATAATCAATAATCACCAATGACAACATCGTACACAAGTGATTGTAGGTATATGAACTTCATTTTTGTTCTAGGTAAGATTCTCCACTTGAAGTTTTGATCTTACCATTTATCACGACGATACTAACTACTAACATATCAAATATGAATTCATTTGATATAAACATATGTAATACACACATTATTATTATTCTGATTTGTATATTCATCTTGTTGAGGTACTAAGTCAGAAGTGAAAAAATTAAAGCTGAGACAACTATTCATGGCTCAAGGGCTCAAATACACCATGTCACCCCTTACAAACATGTCCACTCGTTAGGCTTGTCTGATGTCAAACGTGCGGGAGCGTGTCGAGATATAGTGAAAAAATTAATGCCTTTATTCAGGAGCTCACTTTTTCTATAGAATTTCCAACACGTCAGCATCTATACAATAAAGGGATTACATTTTGAATATGTGAACAAGCATAACAACCATTCTTTCCCGGATTTTTGTAACTGATTGATATGCAAAGGTATCGCACATTGTCCAACATGCCACCTCAAGTTGATGGGGAATGAGAATGAACCTTTAACTTGTCCCGCATGAAAACGAGATGAAGCAAGACCTTTTGCCATGAATCAGTGATTTGCTCATGTTTATAAATAAATTGCAATTATAAATCTGGTCGAGTCACTTTATCATGGACAAAATAAAAGTTAATTTATATGCGTTTCATTTGGGCATGAAAAATAGGATTTTGCGGAGATATGATGCACCAATATTGTCACACTACAAAATGCGACTCAATAGAAAATATCTATACTCGCAGAGAAGGGCTTGGAGCCAAGTAAGCTCAGTAGTAACATCAACAAGGGATTTATATACCAAGTTGGTGAAGGAGCGGGCAACAGTGCACTTTGTCTGAAAAGACCATGAAATTAAATTAAACCCAAATATATCGCAAAATTACTAGTAGATTTTCGATCATCAACGCAACCAGTCCAATCCGAATCCGAGTACACTTGGAACTCTGATTTGGAGTTTCTGCTCAAGAGAACACCATGGTAAATAATCTATTTCTCGTAAAAAATAATGAATTAATTTTATTTAACACTCTATTATAGTCTTTTCTAACTACTGCACTTTGGGGGTACCAAAAGAGATTCGTATATAGGTATCACGGTTTGTTAGCTATCCAAAAATAAGTTATACTAAAGTTTTTTTAGGCATATTCGGATAAGGCTTGGGGCAATGTTGACCACGGATTAGAAAAGCAGAATTAATGGTGTAATTGATAGGTTGTCATGAAACACACATTTTCCACCAATTTGACATCTTTTATGTTATTTGATGCACAAGATTTGTGGAAACAATAATATTTGTTGGATAGTGTACAACCTGCTATAATTTTACTTTCAGTTTCAAACTTTTGTTTCACCACCTCCATAATTAAACATTTTTGCAAATTCCTTTTTAGTTTGGACGGTATAAACACCATCTTTTCCATTTTCATTAACTTACACCCAGAATATGGAGTTTTTACTTGAAATAACTTTCTATGAAAATTTTTGCTTGGATATTTTTCCAAGTAAGACCTCTCTTCCTTTCAATATTTGCATTTAAACGTACTCTTATATCTAAACAATTAATACGTTGAAGCTGTCAGGTTAACATGTGTCTTAGAGTGTTCGCGTAACAGTGTTAGTTTCCAACATGGATACGTTGCCTTTCAAGGAGTGTCCATACTTCATAGACCATAAGCGAGTATCGACTTCTCTATTCATATCTTCTCGTGAGAAAACTTTGATATAATTATTTTTATCGAGTTTAATCCACTAATAAAGTTATCACTATTTGTGGATTATGTCATGACCTTGTGAAATAATGATGGTGTGTAAACCACTAGAAATATGATCCTAAAGCTCATTAAATTTCTATTTTTTTTCTGGTTATTGGGGGCCACAACTTTTACTGGGAATGTCTTTCTCCATATTATTTTGGATTTTTCCGTAAACGAGAAGCTATGTAACAATGTAATTCCATGTGTACTATGATTTTGAGCCGCAAGTGGATTTAGTGCACTAAAATTGCGCATGCTTTTCTCTTCAGCAAATCTTATGATAGATACAGATTTGAGCATACCAGGAAATCAGGGGGTGACCATATATTAATATAAGTTTCTTTAACATGAACACTTTTTTCATAGGTTCTAATGGTAGACATTGACATTTTTAGCTTTTCTGACAATCGTAGGAACTAGAAACATAAACCTAAAGAATCATTTTTTTCAGTTAGGTCATTGCACTAACAGTGCCTCATCCAGCCATACTCTACTTCTAATTATTCATCACATAAGTCATAATATTCCCCATCTTTTTCTCTTTTTTCTTTTAGGGGTATAGTCATTTCTATTAGAGAAATGTATTCACTTATATATCAAGTGTAGATACGTCTTTTCATTTGTAGCTAGGGCCATATAACCCAAGCCCATTTTTTTTTGTATTATCAATTCCATGTTTTGCATTTAGTGGAACTACCCAACCTTCTTTTCATGTAATACATGTTTACACCCCGCACAATTTTTGAGCGTTCTATAATCCTTCTGTTTTTCAGGTCTAAAATAAATTATATAAAAACATCTTTTTATTGTTAGTTTATGATGTTCTCCATCCTAAATTCGTAATTCATTCATTTCAAAATATTGTTCTTAGTTTGAGAGATGACTCTATAAATTGTATAACCCTTTTGAGATTTTTTTTTTTATAAGTAAATGATATATTAGAACCATACCGCTTAAGGGAGCGAAACTCGTATACAGGGAGTATACAAAACAATGAAAAGATACGCGAGATGCCAAAAAGGCATCCATCGCATAAAAAACAACCACCACCTACAACCATTCAAAGAAAATCACCAACTCAAGAAATAGTCTCCGAAGATTCCTACAAGCGCCTATTGATCCCCACAACACAACGAAGCAACGACACCATAATACGAACTAATGCCAGACCCACATGGTGGACAAAGATACCCTATACCCTCCCATAACCACCTATTTTCTCGAAAAGCAAACAAGCCTTATTCTCATTCCCCTCGAAGTTTACCCATACGATCTTACTGAATCCTATTAAATTCTCTCCCCAACCCATAGGGTCCTCTTCCCACTCCTCGTTCTCTCCCTCTCCAAATGCTTCTTCATGCCTAGGGATATCGATATCCACCGAAATTTTAGAATTGGTCACATTAGTATAAACAAAGCCCTTGCCTCCTCCTCCCACTTCCTGCGTCTCGTCCAATTCATCCTCAAAAAAGTCATTTCCCTCCCCGCTTCCAAACCATGACGTCTCAATAAAGGGATCCGTAAACACACTATCTACTTTCCCCACACCATTAGTTTCGCCATAATCATAACATGATTGAGACCTTACTCTCAAACCACTCACCACAAACTCCCTTTCATAGGAACCCCATAAATTTAAATGATTTTGAAAAATACCATTGTTTGGGACAAGAGCCAAAAGTGGCTTAGCATATGAGACCACCGGCTCTTCTGTACCTTTAAGAACTTTCGCATTACCCACTTTTCACCTCTTCTTATTAATTCCGCTATTTTCCTTAATATTTATTTTCAAAAAGCTTCTTTGCAACACCTTACCCGAATTTAGACATGGTCCCACCATATTTAAAATGGACAAGCACTTACCTCGCTTAATAAGAGAATGCCCCTCCACTATTGGCCACAAGCGTTCTATCTAGCTGAGCACTGGATTTTATCAAATCTGGTAACCCCAAAGAATCACCTATCTCAAAATATCCCCCATCTTCTAAGTTATTAATCCCATAAAGCTAGTCACCCTCCAAATATAGCTCCGATACATTGAATCCATCAATCACTACTCCATACTCCTATTCCAAAATCTGTTTGGAGCACATGGGGCCAGTCAAGCTGTCACTAATAGCACCCTCTACTCCTAAATGGGTCTTCATACTAGGGCCCACTAGCTTGTCAACCACATTTAATCTAGCATAGGAAAATAAATACTGGATACTTTCGGCCACTTTAGCACACAAGCTAAGGGGGCAAACATCATTAGTCTTGTCAACAACCCTAACTCCCACTAGACCCATTTATTATACACTATGATTCATCCGCTCCAAACTAGGCATCTCCTTCAAGATAGTTCCGTCTAGTTGAAGACCAAAGATGTGCCCTGACTTAGTTGCCATAATACTAGCAACAGGTGCACCCTCCTTCCCTGAAAGCAAACCCAAGTTCTTGGTATTCGAGAAAGGCCGTTGTTTGAAGCCTGGAACGACCACAACATTCGCGCCAGACCCCGTAAGCAGTTGTTCTTTCGTAACTTCTTTCGGCGAGGACGGGATTTTCGGTCCATCGCATCATGTCCCAGCGATTGCACCCATAGCGGTCATAACAACCTTCGCCACCTTCGAAATCTCCGATGAATTGTCCAAAACCTCCACTTGAGCAACATTCGGATTCACTACATGGCGTTGCGAAGTTTCACCATATTCAGCTTGCTAACGCCTGGCTTAATGGGTTCTTTAAGATTTCGCCCCGCCTTGCCATTGGGCTTGGCTCTAATACAATTCTCCTAAATAAGGGATCTCCCTGGTTTAAAAAGTTCCCTCCTCTCCACCAAACCTGGGATCAAGGTGATTATAGAATATCTTCACCTCCCTACGAGGAACATTGTCTACTCCCCTGGATAGCACTTACTCAAGAACTTCGGCTAGATAGGTAGCTCAAAAATCCAACCTTTAACTTCGATAGTCACGGACTTAGGCAGGGCATCATAACATCTAACACATAACCGTTCCCACCTTAGTTCTTCACCAGCCTATGTCTCCTCATCAATTTTAACAAAGCCCCCACATATCTTGCCAATAACTTGGAACACCTCAACACCCCACAAATGAAGTGGGAGACCTATCACTCGGATCCAACGTGTATTAGATCTATAAACAGATTTAGAGATGACCTCAAGGGATGCCATATATCCAAAAAAAGTGGATCACAATAGACACCCCAATTCTTGATCTTTAACACCCTCTCTGCTTCACTACTCGAGGCAAAAGGCTGTGGCATTCAAGTAACGAATCACAAATCCGCCTACAGGCCTCCAATATTCCTTTACCCACATTCTCATTCTATCTAACGTTGGTGGAACACTTTTTAGATAGCCCACTCCACCCACCAAAAATCTTTAAAAAACACGATTTTAGATCCGCAAGAGCCATCCTCGACGGTGAAATCAGTGTTCGAGTCAGTAGTCACCTTAACACCGATCGGAGAAAATGGCCAAGGTTCTACCTTAGCAGATTATAGAAAAGACAGACCAATGGAGTAATCGTATATGGAACGTCTTTCTAGATCTCTCTACTGCCACTTTTTTTTTATTCTCAAGATTTATTATAATTTAAATAAATGTAAGATTATCTAAAATTAACAGCATGCATGGTGACAAAAATAGTGCCAAAGTTTCATTATTAATAACAAGTTTTGTTACCATATTGTAGGAGGGTTATTAGTTGTTAATTGGGATTTGGGAGGTTGTTCCTCAAGGACTAAAGTGTAACCCATCTAGGAAAGGGATTTCATAGAGGCACGTGAGATAATAAATGACAATAATGACATGAACATGCAGGATAGAAACAGTAAATAACAATAATCGATCTCAAGGGTATAGTGGAGTAGAGGGTGAGAGAGAAATCATCCCTTTTAAAGAGGAAAATTGGGGGAGGCAGCCTATAGCACCAATGATTCCTCGGGTATATTGGGGTAGTTGTGGTCATGTTAGAGTAATGGTGAGGATATTTATGAAGGTAACAAAAGGAATGATTTAGTATATTGGTTTCCCTAGCAGGAGATGGGGATATCCTTCTAACTTGTGTTAATTAGGTGATAGTCTTTATATAGTAGTGGTTGAAATGATCTTGATCCTTGATCTTGGGTTTTAGGTGCACGGTGTATGGCATTTATGAGGCGTGAACTGTCATTAAATGGGGTGATGGTACATAAACCGAAAAGATGAGATATCAGGTTTGATAAAGAAGGTTTGTCAGTTGGCTCATATGGACGGTGAAATAAATATGACCGTGTCAACACAACACATGGTTTTGGCATGCATACATCCCATTCAAATATTCACATTTAGAGGGCTCTCCTACGTTTATGGAATAACTAAGTGCATATATTGACTCCTGATATAATGGAAGTATAGTTGTTGAACGGGTTTTCAATCATTTGAAATTAAAATACCATGTATATCTAATATCATTTATCTTTATCTTCGAATTCTATAAATACCATGGCTTTGTAAAGATTGAATATGAGTGGAACAATATATTGAGAGTCCTTTCATATTTAGAAAATCTATATGGAATCAGAGCTTCGGAGTTCCATATCTAACACTTCATCAACTATTTCCTCTTCCTCCTCCTTAAGCTCCAGATTCTATTTAACTATGAATTCAATACATCGGTTAATTACAATTTGCACCATCAAACTGAAACCATCCAACGATCTATCATGGAGAACCCATATATTGCAACTTATGCCATCATTAAAATTTATTTTCTTTGTTACTAAAGATCCCCTGGATCTAACGGGAAATAAAGAAGATGACAAAATAAAAAATGAACTTGATGATAAAGATGTGTTACTAAGAAACTGGATTTGTGGAACACTCACAGAAGAGTGTTATTGTATGTAAAATTATACTCCCATATGGACAAGTGATGAATGTACACCTATCCTCCAACGTGACCACTAGTCTACTTGATCGGCTTCAGTGACACTTAGCCGGCTGGAATGCCGACCAATTCCAGAAGGCCAATTAACAGGAATATCAATAGTTACTCGGATGGGATGCCAACTACCGCTGAATTCCAAGAGTTTTATTTATTGTACACAAGTGTAAATGCCTGGCAATATAAAGGCTCTCAATCTCTAGGGTTTTGAACCATTCTAAATACGAACTACTCCCTTATCTCAAGGGATAACTCGAATCACACATATGCACACCATACTGAGCTATTGTAAACCATACTGAATAAAAACCAATAATGGACATAGGCTATTTTACAGTTGAACCACTCTAAAAACCCTATCTCTTGTGTGAGTCGTTTGAGTTACTTATCTTATTTTTATCTTTGATTAAAAATTTGGAGTAAGTCCATTTTTAGACATCAACATATTGGCGCCATCTATGGGAATGTTTGTCTATAATCGTTCTCTACCATTTGTTTTGTTTCTTTGCCTTCAAAGACATAAATTACCCAAAAAATATCGTTATAAATGAAGGCAATGTCGTCATTCCATCTTCTCCTAGTGTAGTAGACTTAGAAAGAATTCTTATCAACCTGGATAAAGGTCAAGAAGCCATGCAAGAGTCTATTAAAAAATTGGCTCACACCATGCAAGCTAAGTCCTCCAATTCTATATGGGATATGCCACCGCCATGAGGTACACATGAAAGGAGTTATCATTCTCATTCTTCTTATAACAGGTCATACCATCCTAGTGCAACTTCTTTTTTCCGGTCAACAGATTACTATGATGATGGATCTTTTTCCAAAGAAAGAGCAAGTGTCTTAGAGAGGCTAAGTCGGGAGTCTGCTTTTGATCGTTTAGGCCCCCGGGTAACTAAAGAAAATCATAGGGAGCAGGAGTGTCATCAATACAGAGAAGGGTCTACAAGATCTAGAGCCGGTATAAGGGGCTCTATGCATGCCAAGAAGACCTCTCAGGAGGAGAGTTAAACACATAGACACAGTACAAGGCTATATCTACCTCGACTAAGTCTAAACCAGAAGAACATTACTAGAAGGGATCCATGCAATGGTTAGAAGATCATCTAGGTGAAATGGTCAAGCCCAAGAATCCATTGCAAAGAAGTTTTATCAAAGGATCACCTTTTATGAAGGAAATTGTGGAATACCCCACACCTTCCAATTTAAGCCACATTGGTCACTCCTAAGTATGACGAAAAACTGATCCAGTCCTTCACATAGGGCAATATCAAGCTACTGCTGACATCTACTCAGTGGCCAATGAGATGAGGTGTCGGGATTTCTCTAGTTCCATCATAGGACCATACCAGATTTGGTATAATAATCTCCCAATAGGTAAAATCTCAAATTTTCATCAGTTAGATGAATTGTTCATAGATAACTTTTGTTTTGGGGCTAAGATGATCAAGAGTGTCACTCATCGCTTTATCGTGCAACAAAATTCAGGAGAAAGCACTAGAGAATATGTCACTCGTTTTAATAATGAAAAACTAGAGGTGGTGGACTATGAGGAGAAAATAACCATTGCAGCACTTATGAGTGGGTTACTCACTAAATATATTTACTATGCTTTAGCGAAGAATTCATCCAAAACCATGACAAAAATAATTTCTAAGCCTGGGAAAATAATGAATGTCGAAGAAGTTATGGCAGCCAAGAAAACTCCTAAGACTAATGGTAAAGGGTAGAAAAACAATTCTAATTCTTTTAAGAAGGATCGAGAAGACAAAAAAGTGGATCAGATCAAGAAGTATGATGAATATAACCCGCTCAATAAGGGTGTTCACCATATCCTGGAGGATATCAAAGGGAAAAGAGAATTAAATTGTCCTGGAAAGTTGAAGACGCCCCCAACAAGAGGGATAAGTTCAAGTACTGTGATTTTTACAGGGATCATGGGCACAACACCAACAGCTACATAGATCTAAAGAACGAGATTGAAAATCTTATTCGACGGGGAAAGTTGAGAAAGTTTACTGATCAGAAGGGAAACCAAAATGATCGAAAGAGGTCTAAATCTCCAGATCGATCAAGGGATGACAATAAAAAAGTAAGAAATGATGATTTTGAAGAAGATCCAGACTTACTGAAGAATCCTGATGGGTCAGAGGTGGAGGTCGGCATGATATCCTTTTGATGATATTTCATTGCAAGAGGAGATGCTAGAGGAGGAGAGGCCATATCGGAAAGGAAAACTTGAATGAAGTCAAGGCCTGCCCAACTGTTAAACATATTGATATAGCTAAATCCAGGGATAGTCGACTGAGGAAAATTAATAGAGAAAGACTGGTGATCGAATTCTCCAAAAATGATCTGATTGGGGTCCTTTATCATCATGACGATCCGTTAGTTATTACATGCAGAGTTCATCATGGTAGAGTCGCAAGGATCCTGGTTGATAATAGGATTTTCGCTGATGTAATATTCTACAACTGTTTTGAAAGCCTAGGGCTAAAGAATAGCAAGCTAGAACTATACCACATACCTATTATTGGATTTACAAGAGAGAAAGTTTACCCATTAGCAACCATCAAGCTGAAAGTCTTGGCCGACACCTGGTCGACGAGCAGGAAGGAAAGGATTCACTTCTTTGTGTTAAAAAAATATCCTATCAGCTTAAAATATATCCTGGAAAGAGTGGGAATCAAGAAGTTAGAGTATGTGGCACTTATAGTGCACCAATGCATCAAATTTTTAATAAACTATAGAGTCGTCATAGTAAATGGCAGTCAGAAAGTAGACAGTGAAAGTCATTATGCATCGGTCTACTAACAAGAGATACAAATGAAGGGCACAACCACTTTCCATATTGACACTCTGGATCCTCGAGAAGAAGAAAATATGGTAAAGGGGAAAGTTATAGAAGAAACACAAGTTGTTGTGCTAAACGACAAGAAGCCAAAAATAACCACCCATGTCGATTCAAAGTTATCTCATTCTCTCAAACAGGAATTAATTACGGTCCTTAGAAAAAGGATTTTTTTTCCGCTTGGAGCCATGAAGATATTCCAAGAACTGATCCGAACTTCATGTTAATGAGACTAATATCTATCCAGGATCTAAGTCGATCAAGTAAAAGTAAAGAATCTTCAGTCTTGAGAAGAATACAAAAATCCAGGAGGAAGTGGAGAAACTATAGCAAGCACACTTCATTGAAGATGTCAAGTACCCAAGTTGGTTGGATAATGTGGTGATGGTTAAGAAGAAAAATAATAAATGGTGTATGTGTGTAGAATTTACAGATCTCAATAAGGCATGGCCAAAAGATCATTTCACTTTACCTATGATTGATAAATTGGTCGATGTTATAGTAGGCCATGTGTTACTGAGTATTATGGACATTTATTATACTTATAACTAGATTAAGATGAAACCTGAAGACAAGGAAAGCACTTCCTTCATACTTGTCGAGGAGCTTACTGTTATAACTTCATGCCCTTAAGGTTAAAGAACGTTGGAATTACCTATCATAGACTAGTGAACAAGGTTTTTAAACACCATATCACCAAAAATATATAGGATCAAACATGATGTTGACCACATTACGGACTTCGCTCAAACCTTTGATCAACTGAAAAAGCACCAGATAAAGCTCAACCCAACCAAATGCATCTTCAAAGTATACGAATGAATGTTCATAGGGTACATTCTCAATCAAAGGGGAATATAGGTAAACACAGATAGAATTAAAACCTTTCTTGAAATGCAGTCCCTAACCAACAAGAAAGAAGCTCAAAAATTGGTAGGAAGAGTAGCTGCTTTGTACCGTTTTGTATCCTCAGCAACTGATAAATGTCTTTCATTCTTTAAGGTACTTAGAAAGAACTTTGAATGGAATGAAGAATATGAGAAAGCCTTCCTAGAGTTGAAAAGGCACTTAAACTCTCCCTCACTCCTTTCTTGGCCAGTTTTGGAAGAAAAACTATATTTATACTTAGTTATTTCAGAGTCGGTTGTTAGTTTAACTTTGATCCGACTGGATGGTGGAGTTCAAAGGCCGGTATATTATACTAACAAGGCATTCTGAGGAGTGAAAAATAGATATCCAAACCTGGAGAAATTATCTCTAGTATTTATTGAATCCTCTAGGAGGAAAAGGCTATACTTCCAAGCCCACACCATTGTTATCTACACGGATTTGCCTTTGCGACAAACACTTTATAAACTAAAAAAATTTGGAAGGTTAATATCTTAGGAAGTTAAATTGGGAGAGTATGAAATTGTTCATAAACCCAGAGTTGCAATAAAAGGACAAGTACTGGTAGACTTAATTGTTGAATTCACATATGTAGAGGAGAAACATAATACACATTTTCCAGCTAAGAAGACTTCTACGACAGAGAGTTTAACTCAAAAGAAAATAGATATTGTGGTCGATTAACCTGACTTGATGGCTACTCAAGAAAAATTACAACAAAGCAAAAAGGTGTTCAAGCATTGAGCACTAGTAGAAGAAGAGTTCTCTAATGACATTCCAATTTGGGAGTTGTTTTTAGATGGATCCTCATATGCTATTGGAAGTGTAGAAGGCATTAACACTCCAGATAATTAGATGTGGAATATGCTTTGAGATTCCAATTCAAGGCTTTTAATAATGAGGTCGAATATGAAGCATTGATCACAGGACTGGAATTGGCTTCATCACTAGTTGCCGACCAGGTATTGGTATATAATGATTCTTAACTAATTGTAAATAATTTATCACTTCAGTCAAGATAGTGAGGATTCTCAAACTTGAGAATGCCCAAGCATATGCTCTTGCTTGGCTTGCTTCAGCAACTCCAACAGAACCCAAACGAACAATCCCAATGGAAATTCTTACCCACATAAGCATTAATGGGATGTAAATCAGTGTCATATATGAGGAGTTAGGTCCCTTATGTATGGAACCAATTAGAGAATACATTTAAATAAGACACTACCGTTCGACCAGAAGTAAGCTAGGAAGATGAGGTACAAGGCAGTTAATTATGTATTAGAAAAAGGTATCTTGTACAGGCGAGGATACACTGTTTCAATACTTAGTTGTATCCATCCAAACAAGGTAAATGATTTGATCAAAGAGGTGCATGAAGGCTCATGTAAAGCACACGGTTGGGAGGTTTATGAGATAATAGATAGCAATGCAAGGTTACTAATGGCCGACGGTAAAAGTAGATTTTTTGGCTTTTACCAAGAAGTGTGATGAATTCCAGAAGTTTGATACCATCCACAGAAAACTAGAAGCAAGTCTAGCACCCATCAATTCTCCATAGACTTTCACTATATGGGGAATGGACTTGGTTAAACAATTGTCGACCATTAAAGGATGATTCAAGTACCTGGTTGTAGCTGTTGATTATTTCACAAAATGGGTGGAGGCTGAGGGCCTAATTAATATGTGTTATTAGAGGGTGTTTCAGCTCATATAGAAGTATATCATTTGTAGATATGTCATTCCCCCTGCCTTTATCAATGACCATGGCAGTCAATTTGATAATGAAAAATTTAAGAGTACAGTATTTGGTCAGGCATCCAGAAACTTTATTCAACACCTGGGCATCCATAATGCAATGGCCAGACAGAAATCACTAATAAAATCTTTCTAGATGGGTTGAAGAAAATATTGAATGAAGCTAAAAGAAAATGGATTAATGAACTCCACAGTGTCCTTTGGGCATATAGTATTACTCCCAGAACAGCAACAGGACAGAGCCTATACATGCTAGCTTTTAGCACTGAGGCAGTAGTATTAGTGGAAATAGGTATGCCAACTCACAGGGTATTGAACGTTGATTCAATCAAGAGTGACCTTATGAGGTGACTAGATCTGGACATGATATATGAAGTCCGAGAATATGATGTTATTCGAATGGCTGCCTATCAACAAAGGATTGTAAGGTTTTATAATCGAAGGGTCAAGCCGACCAACCTAATTAAGGAGGTCTGGTACTCAAGAAAGTAATCCAGAAGAGAAACAAGATAGAGCCTAATTGGCATGGTTTATACCGGATATTGGCAGTTATCCAACCAAGAACTTATCTTTTGGAAACTCTGGAGGTAGAAGAATTCAAGAATCCTTGGAACGCAGACCATCTGCGCAAGTAGTATCAGTAATTCAGTTTTGAAAATTATGTCCTCAATGTAATTTCTTATTCAAGCTAATGAAATCTCAAGTTTTATCCATTATACATCCTTTTTGTATTTTGTTTTTCGAAGTACGGCGGCTACACCTGACTAGAATTAATGAGCAATTTTAAGTCAAACTTTTCCAACTTCGGAAATTTTTTTAAAAAGTCCCTCGCTAAATAGCATAGTTTAAACTTTTTCAACTTCACAAAAGTTTTCAAAAAGTTCCTCGCCAAATAGCATGGTTCAAATTTTTCTAAAGTTTTCAAAAAGTTCCTCTCCAAATAGTATGGTTTAAATTTTTCTAACTTCAGAAAAGTCTTCAAAAAGTACCTCGCAAAATAGCATGGTTCAAACTTTTTCAAACTTTTCCAACTTTAAAAAAGTTTTACTTCATGCATGATTTATCCTCGACAAGTCACAAACAAGAAGTTAGTAAAATTTCTTAATTAAAGGTTTTACCCGACCAAGTTAAAATACTAGAATAATTATACATTCCTAATACACTCAGTCGCCACTGATAACTAATGCTACAACTTAGTACAATAAATCTATTCATAGTTTTATCTAAGTGCACTAGTCGAATCTAAGGTCGTAAACATGATTTAACAATCCAATTTGGCAATTGTTTATAGATGGATCCTCATATGCTATTGGAAGTGGAGAAGGAATTAACACTCCAGATAATTAGATGTGAAATATGCTCTGAGATTCCAATTAAAGGCTTTCAACAATGAGGTCGAATATGAAGCATTAATCACATGACAGAAATTGGCTTCATCACTAGTTGCCGACCAGGTATTGGTATATAATGATTCTTAACTAATTGTTAATCATTTATCACTTCAGTCAAGATAGTGAGGATTCCTAGACTTGAGAATGCCCGAGCATATGCTCTTGCTTCAGCAACTCCAACATAACTTAGATGAACAATCCCAATGGAAATTCTTACCCACAAAAGCATTGATGGGATGGAAATCAGTGTCATATATGGGTAGTTAGGTCCCTCATATATGTACCTAATTAGAGATTACATTTAAAGAGGACACTACCATTCGACCAGAAGTAAACTAGGAAGATGAGGTACAAGGCATCTAATTATGTATTAGAAAAAGGTGCCTTGTACGGGTGAGGATACACTATTCCATTACTTAGTTGTGTTCATCCAAACAAGATAAATGATTTGATCAAATAGGTGCATGAAGGCTCATGTAGAGCACACGATTGGGAGGTTTTTGAGACAATGGATAGCAATGCAAGGTTACTATTGGCCGATGATAAAAGTAATTATTTTTACTTTTACCAAAAAGTGTGATAAATTCCAGAAGTTTGATACCATCCACAGAAGACTAGGAGCAAGTCTAGCACCCATAAATTATCCATAGACTTTCACTATTTAGTGAATGGACTTGGTCGAGAAATTGTCGGCCCCTGGAGGATGATTCAAGTACCTAGTTGTAGTTGTTGATTATTTCACTAAATGGGTGGAGGTTGAGCCTCTAATTGATATGCCTTATTAGAGGGTGTTTCAGTTCATACAGAAGTATATCATTTACAGATATGGCATGCCCTATTCCTTTATCATCGACTATGGCACTCAATTTGATAATGAAGAATTTTAAGAGTATAGTATTCGGTCAGGCATCCAGAAACTTCATTAAACACATGGGCATCCATAATGAAATGTCCAAACAGAAATCACTAATAAAATCATGCTAGATGGGTTAAAGAAAGTATTGAATGAATCTAAATGAAAATGGATTAATGAACTCCACAGTTTCCTTTGGGCATATAGGAGTACTCCCAGAACAGCAACAAGATAGACCCTATATGTGCTAGCTTTTAGCACTGAGGCAGTAGTATTGGTGGAAATTTATATGCCAAATCACAGGGTATTGAACGTTGATTCACCCAAGAGTGACCTCATAAGGTAACTAGATCTGGACATGATAGATAAAGTCCGAGGAGATGATGTTATTCGAATGCCTGCCTATAAACAAAGGACTATAAGGTTTTATAATCGAAGGGTCAACCCGACCAACCTAAGTAAGGAGGTCTGGTACTCAAGAAAGTAATCTATAAGAGCAACAAAATAGAGCCTAATTATCATGGTCTATACTATATATTGGCAGTTATCCGACCAAGAACTTATCTCTTGGAAACTCTTGAGGGAGAAGAATTCAAGGATCCTTGGAACGCAGACCATCTGCGCAAGTATTATCAGTAATTCAGTTTTGAAAATTTTGTCCTTAATGTAATTTCTTATTCAAGGTAATGAAATCTCAAGTTTTATCCATTATACATCCTTTTTGTGTTTTGTTTTTCGGAGTATGGTGGCTACACCTAACTAGAATTAATGAGCAATTTTAAGTCAAACTTTTCCAACTTCAGATATTTTTTCAAAAAGTCCTTTGCTAAATAGCATGGTTTAAACTTTTTCAACTTCACAAAAGTTTTCAAAAAATTCCTCCCCAAATAGCATGGTTCAAACTTTTTCAACTTCACAAAAGTTTTCAAAAAGTTCCTCCCCAAATAGCATGGTTCAAACTTTTCTAACTTTAGAAAAGTCTTCAAAAAGTACCTCGCAAAATAACATGGTTTAAACTTTTCCAACTTCAGAAAAGTTTTACTTCATGCATGACTTATCCTCGGCAAGTCACAAATAAGAAGTCAGTAAAATTTCTTAATTAGATGTTTTACCCGACCAAGTTAAAATAATGGAATAATTATACATTCCTAATACACTTAGTCGCCACTGATAAATAATTCTACAACTTTGTATAATAAATCTATTCACAGTTTTATCTATGTGAATTAGTCGGATCTAAGACCGTAAACATGATTCAACATGAATCAGGTATTAAACATTTGAGCAAGTTATTTAATATGTAAGTCGATTAACTAATCATTATATTGGTTACCTTGTCGGAAAAATGATTACTAACAACCATAAGATTGAATAAAGATAATTTAATAAAAAATGACTTCCTTTCATTGATCAAAATGTAATACAATAGAAATAATTTGTCAAAATGCAGTACAACAAGTATAAATTTATTCTGTTGGACAATTTCCCTGTGCCTTGTCCATCCCGGCAAGAGGATCATCAAGTGTATAGAGAATTCATTGTGTTGAAATCCCTTAACATCTTCCTACTATTGTTGCTCAGCCTATTAAGCAAATGAGGAGGACAAACTATTTCACACTCACCATGAAGTCCATAATTCCCTAAATATTTACTTATCAGGCATTGGGGAATAGCATTGGGAGGAGTCCATCTTGTGTATAATTTAAAAGGAGGCTTGTCACAATCCAAGAGACCTAGGTCATTCCAGTGCACAAGTCACTGTTTTGATCATAATTCAACAAAATTAGAAAGTTGGTTCATACCCATTTATAGCCTTTGTGATTACTTTGAGAAAGATGATCATCCATGTGGGCTAAGGCCTCATTATAACTATCCATCCAAACTTCCTTATGTCGTTTGTGAAGGTTAAATGTTAACCTATTTACTTGATTTTGAAGTTTCTTAAGGACACTATTGTAATACCCGCATTTCTATGACTTTAAATAGTTATAGGAGTTACATAATTAATCCACGAATTTAAATTAATATTTACTAGCGTGACGTGAGTTAGTAATTATTAATGGAAATTAGGTTGAGTATTACTTAGTGAGTAAAGTAAAAATGTGATATGTAGTTATTAAAATTATCGCGAGTGAATAATACAACAGTATTAGAAATTAAGTCGGGACGTGCGTGTCAGTCGTATCGGGACTAATTTAATAAAATAAAAATTAAATTGATTACAAGTCACTCGTATGATCATTTTGAGTGTGCCAATGTGCCTAGAAGGGTCGAGATAGTCAGAAAAGTTTACCCGAGGGTTTAGTTTGGGTCTCGGGACAATTTCAGGACTAACCGGCAACCCGGGAGGGCATTTTGGTAATTTTCATTTTAGGACCTTAATTAATGACAACATAATTAAGGCTATATCAGATGGTGTGTCGAGGAAGTTAGGATTCTAAGCATCAAAAAGTGAGGGAAACCATAGGAAGAAGAAGGAGAGCGCTTTCCAAGGTGTTCAAGGCCAAGAACCACCCATTTTGCACCTCCACCACCACCAAAGCATAGATCGGAAGAAGATGATCATTTCTATACCACTCAAATTCGTCAAATCAAACGTGAAAATTTAAGGCAAGTATTTATATTTCTAGATCTTTTGTTGATACAACATCCATGTTAGAATAGGAGAAACAATTATATGTTTTTATGGAGATATAAGGTATTTGGAAGACTAGAATCCAGATATTTGAAAAGAAACCATGTTAGTTTGATATCCTTATTACATGTAAAACAATTATCACGAATTTTAATGATTCCTAGAGGAAGAAATATGGAAATATAATGTGGTTCTTGAGATAATATGGTAAACTAGGGTTTGAGGCAAATTCGTGAATTTTACCCATTTAATGATGATTCCTTAAGGAACTAATCAAGATTTTTCATTAGAAATTGTTCATACTTGTTACTATAACGATTGTGATGTTTGGTTGGGAGTTTGGGGCTGAATTAATAGAGGTTTTGAGGATAAAGATGATGAAACTCGTAGTCCTAATTGTGCAAAAAAACGCAGAGTAATATCTAAGCGACCCATCGATCGACTCAAGAATGTCGATCGATCGACTGGATCGATCGATCGACTATTCCCATCGATCAATGGACTCCTCCTTGAAATTGAAACTTGTTTCCTTTTAAATGTTTAATCCAACCCCAATTAGACATAATTTAAATACCATAATGGGACTTGGGAAGGACCAGTAGGGTTGTGGTTAGGGTTCGGGTAGTGCGACCTTATATGAGAATTAACGGTAGGGTCACGAGGGTATAAAGTAAGTTATAATTGTGTGTGTGATAAATTGGATGTTGTGCAAGTTAATGACGACTTAGGACAGTGGGATATATAGAGTAAATCTACTGGTATCATGCATATCAAAATAATACACTTCGAAGGATGAGAAGTATTGGGGAACTTGCGATAAATGAGAATATAAAAGGATGAACTAATTGTACGTAGGATTCGGGTATTACATGCCATGTATGGAGAGAATATGTTATGGGTCATTGGTGTACCTATCTAAATAATCTAAATATATATATGAGTGTATGTATATATATTATATGAATGTATGTGCTTAATCATACCCGCGCTACTTGCTATCACGAAGGTCTTCGCGCCGGGACAGTCATATTCTGATGTGACCTTTATGGGGAATATGGACTTGTACCCTAGAACATAGAACCTTGGTACAACCTAACTTTGAGTGGTAGAGCAGACGGTCCTAAGAGACGTGAGGATATGTGCGGACCACGTAGTGATTTGGAACTATTATTCGCCTCCAATTTATGTGTTTTGTATTCATACAGTTCGGGGGTGATCCGAATTAGTATTTCCCTTATTTTACGATAGGTACAGGGACTTGATAGAAGAGTGTGCATGCACCATAATTTAGTATTGGGGTGCCTTATTAGTATATATATCCTAAGTGATAAATATATATATACCGCGATTCATCTAATGTGCTTGTAGGTAGATAAAGACTAAATAATGATATTAAATAACCTAAGTGTTTGAGAACTTAAGACCACATTTAGTTATACATGTCTGACTTGGTAAAATAATGAAATTAATTTCGTATAAAGTATACTTATGCGATCACTTGAATAAGGATTTACGAGAGGAGACTGGGATTAGACTCGTTAATCTGGTTAGCATCATCTATAATACATTAGTAGTACGTTAGGCGTGCACACTAGATGAGATGTGAGAATTACCAAGTGAGGACAACGCAACTAACATGTATGGAGTATCTTCTAGTAAGCATTTTAAATACATCCTAAACTGTTTTTAAAACTATAACTATTGGTCTCTGACCCATTACTTCTCCATCTCTTCTTTCTCTTGTGTGTGTGTGTATATATATATATATATATATATATATATATATGTGTGTGTGTGTGTGTGTGTGTGTGTGTGTGTGTGTGTGTGTGTGTGTGTGTGCGCGCGCGCATTAACAAGTGCCCAGCCACATGAGCGTCATACTTAGATCGTTGGATTGTTTGACGTTCTACAACTAATGTGGGAGTTACACGTCCTTGCATTTAGACGACAGCATTCTTATTATCTCATCTCTTCACTTAGTCATGTTAGATAAGGCATGTGTGTCCCATTATCAGTTTTCATTTAGTTCGTAGAGACATTGTACTTCTTTAGTTTTCAGTATTCAATTTTCAATTGGGATTGTTTTAATTATTATTTTGTCCTTTGATTTGAGATATTTTATTTGGGAACGATTAATCAAGCCTGTTTAATTCATTTTGATGGTTTGGTATTCAATAATATGATTGAGTTCATTAAAATGATGTATGTATAACAATTCATATTGTTGTGACTTAATTCATGCCATTAAATATTTTGACACTTAGATTAATTATTTAGTAGGTGATAAATAAAGAAATGGTTTTTTGATAGTGATGCTAAGAATGAACCAACTGGATACTTTGTTTTAATTTAATAAAGGACTCATCAACCGGTATTTAATTAGGAGGGTTGTCACAACTATCTTTGGAATCATCTGAGCAACTTGGTCGATAATAATAATATCTTTGGCTTTCAACTTGGAAGATTGGTCATCAATAGCAATATATTTGGCCTTTGACTGGGAAGTTTGGTCGACTTGTCTTCTTAGTTCTTTCTTCCTCAATAGTTGGTCGAACAATCATCCTTTTCATAGAAGTTTTCTCTAGTTTGGCCTTTTTCTTCTGTAATGCTTCCAACTACTCCTCCAACCTCATATTTTTAGTCTTTAAAAAGGAAAAGCCTTCATCTGGACTTGTAATAGTTGATCTCTTTAGGCCTTCTAATTCATCGCTCAGGGTTTTATTCTTTTTCTTCAGTACTGCAATAATTGATCGGTCCCTATCCAAAATCTTGTTTCAAAGACAATTCCTTCTTATTTAGAGTATAAGTAATGTCTTTCAACTTCTTGCCAAAACCTTAACCTTCACTTAATGCTTTGTACTTAGCCTCATAATCAGAGTGAAGTAAATCCAGGGACAGTTTGTGATCTTTTTGCATTTGCTCAATCATTTCATATTATGCAACATTATTAGCAACAACCATGTCCAACATGCAATGACGATGAATATATGACTCCTTTACTTCGTCGAATGCATGTGGGTCAAGCAACCCAGTCAAGTCTTCTTCAGATATATGAACATGACCATCTTTCAGAAGGTTTATACTTCACCTGAGCATGTCAGATTCAATAGAAATTATGGCTTTTTTTCTAGCATCAAACAATAAAGTTACCAATACATGAGTTATGGGGAAAATCCAAAAAAATGGCAAACTATGAAAAGTGGCAAACTATCAAGAAATCATGATTATTCAAAGGCACAAAGAGTGGAGACAAGAAAACTTGTTCTTTCATTGATTAATAGTTGAAGTACAAGAACTGATACATCATCAAAAAATTAAAAGAAAACTTGTTAAAAAGGAGCTAGACCTTCTCCTTATTCTTAGCTAGGTTTTGGCTGACAGCAGATTGGTCGGCACTAGCATTGGGCACTAGTGAAGGCTCAAGAGGCATCACAGAAGATTATTCAAACCATTCTTCATCATTAAACTCCTCGTCCAAATTAGGAGGAGTACTAGGGTCATACCTTTGAAAGAATTCAGAAATTTCTTCCTGTGCTGACCAACTTCAAGGCCTCAGTCCACCCTTCCTTGAAGGATACTTTTTTGGCATACTCAATCTGAGTATAGGAAGTAAAAATGACGTTCTCCCAACCTTTATCAAAGGTATTGCATTTGGCCTTCAAGGAAGTCACTTTGTGTTCAGCAGTTTAGGCTTGAGTGGTGACTTATGTAAGTTTGTCCTCGGCAGCCTTGGCCCTGCCTTCAGCACCATCCAATTTCTTCTATTCATCATGTTCTTTATCTTCACCAGCCTTTATCTTGCTTTAGCTTCAGTGGCCCTATCATTGTCCTTTCATAACTCCTCTTCCTAGGATTTCTAGTTTATCTCCAAAACTTATCGGGAAGCCTCCAATAATTATTTTAGACCTTCAAATTCCTATTCCAGACCACCAAGAGAAGTCCTTAGTTGGTCGTCCTTCTCTATCATTTGGTTGAAATCAACCAAAAATCACAAGAAGAATAAAACACGAGATATCAGAAAGAGTTCACCAATATGAAGAAATGAATAGAAAAGTGAGAAAATTAGCATTGCCAAGTTATGGCAAGATTTCTTGATCAGCCTGGACCTAGACATGGGGGCTCACGCAACTCTGTCAATTGGAAGTGTTCCAGATTTATCAAACCCCTAGCCAGTCTAAAGTTAACAGCAACAGAGGTTTATTCAATGTCAAGGTCAGCCTAAATTTTTCTTACCAACTCTTGTTGGTCGACAATCTGTGATTTTTCTCTCTTCTATATACTCATCTAACAAACTCTCATTTACGATGTAAACCATAGTGGAAAAAGAGAAAAAGATGATAAAACAAATAAAATAAAAAAGAATGCTTATAGGGGATCAAAGACAATGGCAAAAACTGAAGAAGAAAATGGCAGTAAACGATCGCATAAAAAAAAGCTTGAAGGCAAAGCAAGTGCTAAAGTTCAGAAGGTTTGAGGTAGAAAGAAAGGAGGGAAATTTTGTATCTATTTATAATCTGCCTCGATAACTAGGAATAAAATGATTACTTGAACGAATCATATATCTACCACTGGTTGCACGCTTCCCGAAGTGTCAAAAGATGACTATGTCCTTTGGCAATTCCAAAAAGTTTGAATTATTTACAAAAATGTCATCATCAAACAGTGCCAGGAGAAATTTTTACATGTATGCAAGGTCGAATGTTGATTAAACACTCAAAACAGTACACCGTGTAACCTCCTGGGCTAAATACTCCATGCTTTCGATCAAGCATCAAGCATGGAGCATTGTGGAATTTTGTTGTATGTAAAAATTACACTCCCATATAGATCAATAATGAATGTACACATATCCTACAATGTGGTTGATGATCTTACTTGATCGATTTCGGAGACATTTAGTCGGCTGGAATGCCGACCAACTCCAGAAGGCCAATCAATAGAAGTATAAATAGTTACTTGGATGGGATGCCAACCAGCACTGAATTCCAAGAGTTTTATTTATTGAACATAGATATAAATTCCCGGCAATATAAAGGCACTCCATCTCTAGGGCTTTCCACCATTATAAATATGAATTGCTCCCTTATCTCAAGGGACAACTCGAATCACTCATATGCACACCATACTAATCATGTCTATTTTATAGATGAACCACTCTAAAAATCATGTCTCTTGTGTGTGTGGTTTGATCTACTTATCTTATTCTTATCTGTGATTATAAATTTGGATTCAATCCATTTTTATACATCAATAATTATGTGCGCATGATCATGGGATGCCAACAATTAAAGAAATATGGGTGTGCTTAGAAGAAAACTTTCTTGAGGCCACTAAAGAAAAATAATTCTAACTTAAGGGTCAATTACAAAACATCACCATTTAAGTCAAACTATGGACATCTATTTGAAGGAATTTAGAGAGTTGTGAGATAGTTTAGCTACTATAAGCAAACCAGTTGATGAAGACATAAAGGTAATCACCTTTACTAAGGGCTTTGGTCCTAAATATGCTACTTTTAGGACTGTTATGTTGGGAAAGCCACCCTATCCTTAAATGGCTCAATTGATAAACTCTCTAAGGAGTTTGAACTTAAAGAAATTAAGGGGTTTATACCATCCATTGATCAAAAGATAGATTTCAATGCTCAAATAGGTAAACAGTTTAGTAGGTGCCGATACAGATATGCATGAGAAATAGGACATAATAATATTTACCACTTTTAGCCTGCAAGGCCGTGTTATTAGACCATTTGGGCAGCAAAATTATAACTCACCCGGGCATTAGAACTACAATACAAACAACAAGTTGCAACTTGATCAATCTCAATCCATCAGTGCAACTCAGGATACAAACAATATAAGTGTTAAACATGGAAACCCTCTGATATGTGGAAGAAATAATCAGGCAAAAATGATGTGATACTATTGATGGGATTTTTCCTACCAACCAAGTGCAGGGTCTTCAGAACAAGGCATGGTGGTGGGAATCTAACACAATATTTCAGATGATATCTTCTATCTAGACTCAAGTGCAACCACTCATATGAAAAATTTATCAGGTAACTTTGCTTGTTTGAAGTCATATTGTGGAAATCATAATGTTGTTATTGGAGATGGTAATTGTCTTGACATGACTCATGTTCGAGATAAGATGATAAACTCATATTTGCAGTTGAAAAATATGATTTTGGTTCCTAAATTACACAAGAACTTGGTTTTTGTTGGAAAGTTAGCACAAGATAATAATTACACTATTGAATTTACTAAAAATTACTTTGTTATCAAGGATCAAAGGACAAAAATGATTATAGTGAAGGGAAGTAAGAAGCAAGGCTTGTATACACCTAATGGAGAGGAAGTGACAACCCTCACTGTAGTATATAATGTTAATTCTGGTTTTCTTTGGCATTAAAGACTTGGTCATCCAAGCCGAAAGTATATTCATATTTTAAATGATTCAAGTTTCTTGAAAATTACTGATGGAATAAGGTGTAGAGAACTTTCACTGGATGTCGAATGGGAAAGAGTTAGACTTTTTTTTTAATTAATTGATCAGATTAGTAGTTCTCCTTTTAAGAAAATTCATAGTGACATATGGGGACCTGCTCCAATTTCTTCTTCTTAACAAATGAAGTAATATGTCTTGTTTATGGATGATTGTAAAAGGTTCACATGGATTATCCCATATAAGTCTGAATTTTATATTGTGTTTGTTAAATTTCATAAAGTGATATAAAAATAGTTTTCAAGTAACATTAAAATATTTCAAAGTGATAGTGGAGGTGAATATAATGCTCGTGAGTTCATTAAGTATATAAATTCTCTGGGCATTGTCAGGCATATTTCATGTCTTGGCACTCTTGAACAAAATGGAGTCGTTTAAAGAAAAACCAATACATTGTAGAGACAAGTTTAACACTTCTATTTTGTTCTCTAAAAGGAATGCCTAGGCTCCACTTAGGTACGCATAGGCTTGAGGCTTGGAGAAACACTTTGCCTTAAAACTTTTACGCCTTATTCTTGGCAAAAGGCTTAAGGCACACCTTTTTTAAAACAAAAATGCTTAAGTGAAACGATATCGCCTTTTGAAGACTTTTTTTTTAAACTGGACCAATATCTTATTCAAAACAGTCAAAAGATAAATAGTATCCCAAACCTCTTTTCCTATCGTCCAAAAAAACGCGCATTTTTTCTTTTTCCTTTTTTTCTTAGTATTTAAAAAAATAGTATTTTAGTTTGCATATATTCAGACATATTTTAAAATATGCATTATTTTAGTATTTTTAATATCCTTGTTATAGTTTAAAATGTAAAAAAAATATTAAAAAGGCCTAAGCGCCTTTTTACGCCTAAGGCCCACTTAGGCTTTTAAGGCTCAAGGCTTGGCCTCCACGCCTCAATCATGCCCCACGTTTTTTAAAACCTTGCTTCTATTACATGACAAAGTTCCCTTATATTTATGGGTAGAAGTCTTCCTCACTACAGTGTTTTGATAAATAGATTACCTTCAACAGTTCTTGAAAACTAGACACCTATCAAACCTAATTATGAATCACCAACGGTATTTAGATGCAGGTGTTATCCGTATCTCAGAAGTAAAACTCAACACAAGTTTCATCTTAAAACCCAAGCATGTGTTTCAATTCATTATAACACCTTATATAAAGGTTATAGGTGTTATGATCCCTCAACTGAGAGTGTATATATTTTTTAGCATGTGGTTTTTGATGAGTCTATTCTACCCTATGTAACACCTGATCATTATATGTCCACTCAAGATAAACCTATAAATCTTGTTACCTTGAATGAATTCCTCAATATGTCCTCTCCGCCGTCAATTGGAAATTCAAGACAACCAAGCAAGGAAGTACAACCTACACTTCCTATTATCTCCTCCTTCGATATTGATCAGCTCAATGACTCATCTGACCTTCCCAATGTACTAGTCGTTTATCACTTAGGTGATAATCCATATCCCAGTGTCCATACTGGCTCAAATGATTATTTTAATAAATAACCCACATCATCTATACAATCACCCTCCTATCCTCCAGTTAATTCTCCACATGATATCAACTTGGTTATAGATTTACTTATATCACTCGAACACTATCCAACAACTCCACAATCTACTCATCATACTATTACTTGGTCTAAGTCCAAACATATAGCATATCCACAACCCCTACTTGCCTCCTCTAGGTATGTTTTATTTGAACCTAGTTACCTTCCTGAGGCACTTACCCAACCAAGATGGGTGCAAGCTATACAAGAGGAATTGTTTTCTTTATATTCTACTCGCACTTGGTATCTTGTTCCTTTTAATCCTTTTATGCACTTATTTCACTACAAGTGCATTTAAGATTAAACTAAAAGCTAGTGATTCACTTGATAGACACGAGGCTTGTCTAGTTTCTCGAGGCTATCACCAAATTACTAGGGTTGATTTATTTTGAAACATTCAGCCCTATTATTATGCATGCTACCATTTAGACTATGTTATCCCTCGTTGTCTCATCACATATGAACATCCATCGACTCGATGTAAAGAACGCATTTCATGGGGATCTTGAAGAGGTTGTTTTCATAAAACAACCTCCTGGGTTTGTTGATGCTAGTTTCCTCATCATGTGTGCAAACAAAATAAGGATATTTATGGCCTCAAACAATCCCCTAGGAATGGTTTCATAGATTCAGTTTCTATTTGCACACTTTTGGCTCCTAGTGCAGTATGGAAGACTCCTCTTTATTCACCCTTCAATATCCTACTATCAAAGTGATAATTTCTGTGTATGTGGATGACATTATCATCATCAGCTCTAATCCACTCATTCTCTATGATATTATCTACAAGCTTAAGAATGCCTTTTCCATTAAAGATCTTGGGGTCTTCTAATATTTTTTAGGCATAGATGTGCAACCTTTTTTAGGAGGCCTCTTTCTTAACCAAATCCAATATGCTTAGAAACTTCTCCAAGGATTTAACATGCTTGATTCAAAAGTTATTCTCACTCCGGTAGCTACAAAAACTGATAATACGACTTCATCCTAGTCATAGTCTTCTCTTAATGCCATGGAATTGCGATCCATAATTAGTGCACTACAATATCTCACTTTGACGAGGCCTCATCTCACCTATGTTTTTAATAGTGTCTCTCAATTTATGCACAATTCGAACTTGGATCATTTTCAAACAGTCAGGTGGCATCTTCATTATATAAAAGGAAATTATCTTCTTGATTTATGTATTCTTGATCAATCTTCTCTCAATCTCTATAGTTTTTCTAATTCCGACTCGTTTGGATGTCCTGTAAATTATCGATCTACCTCTATCTATTTCCTTTTGCTTGGTGCAAATTGCATTTTATGGACTTTGGAAAAACAAACAACTGTTGCTATATCAACCTGTGATATTGAGTATTGCTCCTTAACATCTTCTATTGTTGAGATTTTATGGCTCTCTTATCTCCTAGATGATCTTAACATCTTCATTTAAGTTCATCCCATTTTGTTTTACGACAATTAGAGTACACTGTACATGACCATAAATCCTATTCTCGACACCAAGACCAAACATATTGAATTAGATCACCATTTCATTCAGGAAAAAGTTACTCAAGTTTGCTTAATTACTAAGTTTTTCCTTCTTCTTTCAATCTTGTTGGCATTCTAACCAAGCATCTTCACTTTACTACTTATATCAATCTTCGTACAAAAATTGGGGCTTTGTCCTATGGCATGCTCATCTAAAGGGGGATGATATTAATATGAGTGTGTTAACATAACACGTGGTTTTCATACACATGCATACAATTCAAATCTTCAGAGTTAGAGGGATCTTCTACATTTTTGGAATAGCTGAGGGCATATCTTGACTCCTAAGATTATGAAAATATAGTTACTGAACGGGTCTTTAATTATTTGAAATTCAAATACTCTGCATATCTAATATCGGTTATCTTTATCTTGAAATTCTATAAATGCAATACATTTTTAAAAATTGAATATGAGTGAAATAATATATCGAGAGTTCTTTCATATTTTAAAACTCTACAAACAGTCCCAGGTGCTACAAAGATATGGAGGGAATATCTTGAGTCTAAAATTGGAAACAAGTGTTTGTCACGTTATAATTACTTTAGGGATGATCGATGCCTTTTCTCTTTTATTTAGGATGGTTGGCATGTGGAATCCCAAAAACCATACTCTCCAGCCTCCAAACCAGATCCTTTAAGAATCCTAGTAAACTACCAGTGAATTTTTTTTATTCCCATAGATTTTTCCCTACTCACACCCTTGACTTTTGGGGATCGATAGCTTAGAAGGAAAATATGAACACCATGGGCTCTTTTATTTATCTATATCATTGAACTCATTGGCATGTGATGTGACTATCGATACTTGTTCTAAGTTTCTCCTACCTTCGGCTAATAATTAGTGTCGATGGTGGTATATAATTATCAATGGTTATTTTCGATGTCATTCTTTCAATAATGGCATTGTGTTGATCAGCTTAGGGATGTGTTTAAGTCTATTAATGGTGGAGCACTTATACTCCTCCTATAAATGCACCCTCGTGTGCATTCATCTCATACAGTGAGTGTACATGGGCAAAATAATGAGGCATCCAGTATTCTTATTTTTTTTAAATTGCCAGTCGCAAAACGCGCCTTGGATTTTTTCAAAAAATTCATCATTTTGTTGGGCGACATATGCAGTTAGTGTTGGTTGTTGTTTGCATACTAGAGATAGTGTTATATTTCCCCTAGGATTAGTGTCCGTGTTTGAAGACTCTTCGGCTATCACGTTTTATGTATAAAAGTTAAGAAGTTAATTATTTAGTGGTTCTTTAAAAACCTTTTTCCAAAAGCTTTTGTTAGAGAAACGAAAAAAATTCCATTTCCTTTCGTATTTTTCTTATTAACTCGGCGATTGTTTAGCAATTTTCGATCGGTACTGTTGGTATTATGTTATTTTCAGCCTCGTGGCGGTGTTTATTAGTGGCGAGGGGTGGTGGTATTGTTATTTGTGTGGTATTTTTGTGTAGTTCGTGATTCTTTCTTTTCACCGTTAATGGACGTTGTGTTGAAGACAAATGAATCTGATACGGTTCTTTCCCAGAGTGACATTGTTCCGCTAGAGTTGGATGGGTATTTGTTTCTATGTGAACCGTTTTTTGTGCGAGGGAACCAACTTGACTACTTTTTCAAATTGACAAATCCCTAAGGACCGTACCTAGTTTCCCTAAAGCCTAAGAGTTTGTGGTCAGAAGTTATGATTGCTGATAGTGCGACGTTCATAGTTCTTGATTAAATTTTGCGGTGTTGTATAGATCATGGTGACTTTCCTTGGAGCCAATGGAGCTTGCATCATCAATCGAGGCTCCGATAGGGTTTGATAGGCAGACCTAATATATTATATTGTTTGATAGGTATAAGAGGTTTTCATCGAAGGTTGGTTTGTTATGAATATCCGACTTCAAGATGGTAAAAATTATGGTAGCTCTATGCATTCTGTTTTCTCAGTGGTCCAACGATACTCATATTTTTGTGTGTGGATGTGGGGGGGAGTTTTTGATAACCTTGGAAGACATTTTTAAGTTTTTTTGTTTGGAACCATTGGGGGGGTGTCTTATCATGATGCTATGACTCATTCAAACAAAATATAATGGACACATTCCAGTCATGGTATACAAAGTGTGCCTCCTACAAAATCACTTTACTGACTTGGACAACGAATGTGTCAAAATCTACCTATAGTGAGTGGATGAAAGATTCATTTAAGGCTATTGATGTGGTGATTTAAGGGTCGAAGATGCCTAGTCTTAAGGCTTTTGCACCAGATGTGTCTATGAAAGAATCCTTCTCACTTGGTTACAGAATTTTTAGCCTTTGTATCGAAATTTTTAGTAGGGAAAGCCTTGTGATTGTCCGAAAAAAATGACCTTTTAGTTGGTTACTTTACTGTCACTAGGTCATAAAAATACCTTGGTAACTTTGATTTTAGATAATTTTTATGCTTAGTTGGATCGATTGAATTCGAATTTAAAGCATTCCTTTTGCGCATATATAATTGTGGCCATCCGGGCAGATTCCTCCAGCGCAGATCAGCCCTAAAATTAGAGAGGAGAGAAAACTCGATAAATCCCTCTAATCGGGGATTCAAGCACAATGTAATCCTCTTTCCTCCACTCGCACTAATATTTGCGGGCTTCCACGAATATAAATCAACCTTCGTCAAAAGGGAATAAAATATAGAAATGGTATAAATTGGTTGTCATTAAAAGGAGAGAAAATGTAGAAATGGAGTCGCCAAGCTATTTTGCTCAAAATAGGCAAAAGAAATATAGCCATCCTAAGAGAATGACATCAGAAGACATACTGATGCGTACGAAACCAAATGAATGAAGGTTGAGTGGACTAAATTAAGAAATGGGAGGGTGTTAGGCACCCATCCCGCCTTTTCCTCCCTTTTAGTCTCTCATAGACTATGATAATATTTTCTTTTTCTCCAAAATGTGATACATGTGTACATGTGTGCAGTGTTAATAATGAGAGAAATAAATCATCCAACTCATGTCAAGGGAAAGACAAAGAGAAATCATCCTAAGGAGTGTACAAAAGAATAACATAAAAATGTAGCATAAGTGTCCGTCAAATCACAAATCCCTATGAAGAAATGAATGTATATATCGTGCGGAACACAAATATATAGGAGTACACATATTTGCAATAATATTAAAAACAAGATAACATAAAATGAATAAATGAGAAAATAGGACTCAAATTTCAAGATTGGCTCAGGATGCATATTTAGCCCATATGGCATCAAAGTCCACGTAGTTTGATAACATGCAAGGGTGGGGCTTAACTCATAAATCCCAAGTTATAACTTCTTTTAGTTAATTGTAGAAAATATGTGCAAGTGTAGAGAGTGTGAAAAATGAGAAAATTCTAATTTGGTATTTGTAAGAAAACCCTATTATTGTCTTTTTTAGATTATATAAGAATAAAATTTGTATTTAATAAGTAATAAAAAGTGAGATTAGTTTTGGAATCAAGAAACATATTAAAGATAGATCAAAAGTGGAAAGAAGAGTAAACAACTACTGTTAATTGAGTGAGTTATAAATGAATAACCGTAGACCTTTTAGAGAACTTTAATTATAATTTTGCGATAGTAGCGGGTTGATTTTAGGTGGCTGGATGGTGGTGAGGTAAGAATGGAAAGTGGGGTGAAAATGGATGATAGTGATGTAAGGAAATGGAGAGAATCGTTGGAAAAAATAATTTTGGGGAACTGATTTCGAGGGGAATGTTTCGACTTCATAAATAGACCCATTGGGAATGAGATCATGAACTCCTTAAATAGTACAAGATTAGGGTTTTAGGGCATGTCAATATGCATGGCCATTGGTCTACTTATCAGTATATCCCTTATTTGCTAGCTAAGGAAAGTACACCTTGCCGATAGGCAAGGGGTCTCAGTTGCCTATAGGCAGTCCGAAGCATAATTTTTCAAATAAATTGGCATAAAATACAAATCATAAGTCTGAATCAAGCACGTCTAGGACCATTAGAGTTAACTAAAGTCAAGAAAGGCTCGGAAGCGCCTGATTCTTTAGACGAGGGGTTTTCGAAGTAAAAATGAAAGTACGTTTAAACTGTGAGGTCGATTTGTACATGATATGGATCGTTGGAAAGAGGATTTAGAGTCCTACAAGATTTCATTAAGCTTATCTTAGGTTAGAGAGCCGGACGAGGTCAAATAAGGGGTAAAAGCACTCGATGGTTTCTATATTAGGTCTTAGAGTAGAAAGGTAAGTACACATGAACTGTGAGGTCGATTCGTGAATGGTATGGACTGTTGCAAATGGGATTGAGATACCTATGAGATTTTAATAATCTTCTCATAGGTTGGAAAGTTCACTGAGATCAAACGGGTCCTGTAAGCATATGGTTCCCTCTTAATTAGTTCTTATAGTAAAAGGGCAAGTACATATGAACTATGAGGCCAATTCGTAAATTATATGAAGCCTTGGAACCTTAGAAAAGGGAATCAGGTACCTATGAGGTCTTAATGAGCTTCACTCAGATTGGAGATTGACCAAGGTTAAATGAGGCTTAACAGCGCCTAGTGGCCTCTAAATCAAGGTTAGGAGTATGACCTAGTGTTTTATGGTGAGATGAGAAGTGTTAGAGATCTAAGGAGGTATTTCGGGGGTACTAGGATGGGGTGTCTACAATGACACTATCAACTCTGATCCCTCTATTTTTTTGTGCCCTCTATGCTCTAAAGTTTTCATTCTTGGGTTTTGAGGACTTCTATTTATGAGTTTCCTTTCGATGATGAGCCACTTGTCCCCGTTTTGATGTGGTCATCGAAGGTGGATCATAGTTTTAATGGTATTTTGGCTACCCAAATAGATAAGGAAATGAGATTATGTTCACATCCTTCTAGGGAGGATGTGGGTGTTTATAGAACTAAATTTTTTGGGGAAAAGTTAGTTGTTTATGTTTAAGCATTTAGTAACGTAATGGATGACATTCGAGCGTCCAATGATCATGTGTTCTCAGTGATCCATCCTGGAATTTTACCATTTTTGACTGAGTGGGTTTATGGTGTGGTATTGTACTATCCCGAGCGTGTTATGTTCCAATTTGGGTGTGACCAACCTATTCCTGTTTCGATCACAATGAAGAGTAGGTCAGAGAAAAATATTTGTGTGAGAGAATTTGTTCTGATTTCTTGGAATGTGAAACCTATCTAGTGTTGTGCGTCAGGTTGTAGACCATTCCTTCTCAAAATGTGAATGGTTTTGTTCTCCTTTACGCAATTCTCATTGGGTGCATCAAGATAATCCAATTAGGAATTTTTTATATGGTTCTGTTGTTATGGTTCTAAGGTTAGTGGTTTTAGTTCATGATGAGACACTTTGGCTCCCTAAGGCACAAATGAGATCTAACATTTTTGTGGTTTTTTTTACCTCTATTAATAAATAATTTATCTTAGAGAGTGATGCGGTGCTTTCCAAACTTGGTGATGCCCTATCCAAGATGAAATAGAAAAGCAATGTGTTTGGTATAGTTATTAGGGCGAGGAGACGGGAAAAATTTAATAATAGAGTTTCATTTTAACGTAGTTTGAGGAGAGTACTTCTAATATATCAGAACTAGTATCTATAAAGGATGTGGGTGTTGAGGGTGTGGTTGATGTTGTGGATATCGAACCCAATATATAGTTGATTGTTAAGTTTTTTGGAAGGATAGGGAATTATGTGTAGGCTAAGGGTGAGACTAGAGTGACAGAGCATGTTATGAAGTGCAAAGGTTAACTAGAGTTGCTAACAAAATGGTTGAGTAATGAATCGCTCATCAAATTTCCTATGTTTCAAGTTTGAGTTCTAGTTCGGATGGAGAAGAGTGGGCTAATGAGGATGGGGAAGGAGATACTAAGGTAAGTGGAGAAATTGAAGCTTAGGTTGTTCCAGAAATGCAATAGATATATGGCATTTGTGTACTTGGATAATATTTTTTAATAATTGTTTATTTTCTCATCATTTTATTATGGTCGATTTATAGGCCGATTAATTCAGTGAAAGGTTAAGTGATGATATTCGAAACATCTCCTATAATGGCTGATCGTGGAAATGTTGTGACAACTTTGACTAAGACGAGTTAGGTGGTTTCATTATCAGTTCCCATTTATGTAAGTCTAGATATGAGCATCTTTGGTCCCTTTGCGAGTTTACTTTCTCTTATAGGTAATATTTGTATTTAAGAAAAAAATTCTTGTTACTATGTTTATTTTGTTTGGTGATTGATATGATATGTCCCGTTTTGGCCATTTATAGGTGATAATGTTGCAACTTCAGTAGTGTTGGTTATTAGTACAAGTTAATTGGATTTGGCATCGGTGTTATTGGCTATAACTTCGATTGCTGAAGAGGTCTATATGATTGTCTCACTACTGTCAACTTCAACTGCATGTTCTTCATCTTATTTAAAGGATGTTACTAATTTTATATGCGTTTTTGTGTCGATTTCCTCAAAGCAGGTTAAAGTTGGGCTGTCTGGAAATCTTCGTGATATTGTTACTTCGATGGCAGTTGTGTCAATAGCATTTTTTGTTTTGATATCTAGTGAAATGAGAGTAGACAATGTTGAGATAAGTGTATAACTTCCTTATTGGCCTTGGTGACTTCACATCCCGTTTTAAGTTTGAGTGTTCCAAGAAAATTAATCTTATGCAAATAATATCCCTTATACTGGTGCGACGAGTTCGAGTGTTCCCTGTGTCATTGAAGTTACATCAAACGTCTCTAGTATGAAGCCCTTATACTTTTAACTCACTTGAGTCTATATTGTACAAGTGCTCATCTAGTTTGGAAATTGTGACAAAATTGTGTCTTCTCTAGAAACCAAAGAACCTCAGAAGTTGGTTTGCTACTTCATCTCTTTCTTGCTTTGATCAAGAACCTATTGCCAACACTCACACACAGTAGAATTCATTTTTTGCATATCATATTGCATAATTATGTGTGTTCATGTGTTGAGTGTGTTTAAATCCCTAAATTGGAATTTTAATAATTTTTTGGGATTTTTTAAACATTTTTAAAATAAGGTTTTCTTAGTTAAAACTTGATTTAAAAGTTTATGGGGTTAATTTGTAAATATCATTTGTTGATTATATTAGCCTAATGTTACCTTGGGTAGAATCCAAAAGCGGAGTAAACTTGAGGGTGTGGTTTTAATTAACTTTGGACGCGCGTTTGTTATCCTGTTATTGACCAACACTTATCCTCGTCTGGTTGGCTGAAGTTGTGTTTCTTTACTGAGTTATAACAGCGTTCGTTCCTAGCCCTTGGATCATTAGCTATCAACGCTCTGCATGTTGTCTTGGTGAATCCCAGTACAACTCTTTAGACCAATCAGAATTCGTTTAATCACCGCTTTATTAGGACCCTTAGATCTAAGTCAACTTGGCTTGACTTAATCCAGGCCCTTGGTTTTGAGCCAGCCTCTCGAACCTTCTCCTCACCCTATAAAAGGGACCCTTCTCTCAGACTTCGAAGACTTTTGCCACTTTCATTTCCTCTGAGAAATTGAGAGAGTAGAGAGACAAGAGAGAGAAGAGAGAAAACTGAGAGAAGAGAGAGAGTTAGAAACCCTATTCGTCAAACCTCTTCCATCCAAACTCAAACACTTATTCAAAATACCTTCATATCCAAAACACTTCTCTGAGTGTTCTTGAGAGTTTGAGAGTTTGAGTTGAGATTGTTTTTGTTGCTGTAACCTCATGTTCTCTTGATCTTATTTTCAACTTAAACGTTTTACTCAGATCTACTTTCTGATTTCATAGAAATTTCAGATCTGAGTTGTTCATGTTACATTACACTTAGCTTCATTTTATTTCTCATCTTGAGAAATATATTGTTGATTATTTTTTATAAAACGTTTGCTTACTTTGAAATCAACAATAAATGTTTTCTATTTCTAGTTCTTGTAAAACTAAACCTTTGACCTAGTTTGGAATCTCACTTGGAGGTTTTCAATCTCGAAAAGTTTCTCTAAATTCTGATATTGATTAAGACCTTGGCTGTCTTCCTAGCAAGGTATCCGTGGATTATGGGAATGATTTAAAGGTCAAATAAGGTGAAAAGTTTTGTAAGAAGAAAGAAAAGAAAAGATCACAACATATAGTGTTATTGTAATTTGTTAGGACTGTTTGTACTTAATAAGTGTGTGTGTGTGTGTGTGTGTGCATGCATGTGTTAGAAAGCACTTCCAAAACACTTTCACCCTACAACATGAAAAGTGTTGGTAATAAGATCTTGAGAATAAAGAGTCGACGTAAAGTGCTAGAACAAATCAGAAGTTAACAAACTGGGAGAACTACATCTACAATCAGAACTGCAGAGAAGTTTAAGGACACTAGAGGGTACATTCCTAAACTTATATAAGACTGAGTTGTTTGTATGTTAGTTATATAGTTTGTAACTCATATATTTGTTTTAGTGGATTTTTCATTTTACTCCGTAGAGGGAGTCGTGGATGTTTCCTCAATTGGTGAGGTTTTACCACGTAAAAAATATTGTGAACATAATCTTTCTACATCTCCTCATCTCACTCTTGGTTATGCTGAGTTTAAGATTTTTAAATTACTTTATAAACTTGTTATTCAACTCTTGAATAGATCTCGTACATACTGATTTGTTAAACACATCTTGTGTTCAAATAGTTTGGTTTTTATGAAAAGAGTTTCTTAAAAAAACATATCGGAGTTACTTAAATAGTTTATTTTTAATAAACGGCTTTAGTAACATTTTTCAATTGGTATCAGAGCTTTGTAAACTTCTTTCAAAAGAGATCCTGTGTTTCTGAAATTGTTTTCTGAAAATCAAATATGGACGAGAAAAATGAAAGATTTGGTAACTTGACCAGACCTCCAATCTTTGATGGAACCAATTTTTCTTACTGGAAAGTAAGGATGATTGCTTTCATTCGAGGAACTTTGGGAGATGATGTATGGGACATTGTTGAAAATGGTTATATTTTTCCTACTAAACCAGCCAACGAAGGAAGTAATGAGAGGGTTAAGAAAGCTCTAAGTGAGTTCACTCAAGATGAGAAACAAGTTTCTCGAAATAATAATAAAGGAAAGAATGCCATATTTATGTCTATAAATGAACATGAGTTCAAAAGAATCTCATCCTGTACCACTTCTAAGGAAGCTTGGGACACCTTAGTCACTGCTCATGAAGGAGACACTAGAGTTAAGGCTGCTAAAACCCAAATGCTGATTCAGCAATATAACTCCTTAATTATGTCTGAGACTGAGTCATTTGATGACTTCTATATGAACTTGTCTGATATTGTGACCAAACTGCATGCTAATGGGGTGACTTATGACAGACATGAAATTGTATCTAAAATTCTAAGATCATTACCACAGAAATTTGATAACAAAAGATATGCTATTGAGGAAATGTGTGATCAAAATCTCACTCCTGAATTACTCAGTAGTAAACTAAGAACTGTGGAAATGGAACTAGAATTTAAGAAACAATTGACTCAAACCAATAGGAAACAAACTAATTCCAATCTTAGCTTCTCTTTTAAGATAACTAAGCCTGAACTTATATTCCCCACTTATGATTCTGATGAGGAATGCAATATAGAGAGTTTGGACAATCAAATTGCCTTAATTACTAAATAGTTTAAGAAAATTATTAAGTTTAGAAACAAAGTGGCAAATAAACAAGGCAATTCAAATTATCCAACTTCCTCTAATCACAGGCCTCATGAGAAAAACCATGACAAAAATCATAAGGACTCTCACACTAGACCTAATAGAGACCTTAAGAAGACTGAATGTTATAGATGTGGTAAACTGGGGCACATTGCAAAAGACTGTAGAGTTAACTTGAACACTCAAAACAAAAACACTAGAGCCAACATTTGCAAAACATAGGATGATTCAAGTGACTCTGAAAAGGAGGAACCTGAGTCATCTGATGTCTTTGATCCTTGCATGTCCTTCTTTACTAAGATCATATATAATGATGATGTGTTTATGCCTGTGTATGAGAATGCTTCTAGTAACTCTACTCCTTCTATTGAGAATCATATTTATACTGGTTTAGATGCTTTGATTACTGAGAATGTTGCATGTTCTACTTCGGGGTGTGTGAGTCAAAGGGATAGAGATAATGACGATGTCAATGGGTGTGTGAGTTTAACAAATGAATCTTTAGGGGTCACTCCACACACCACACTTAGTGACTCAAAAAATGAATACCTCCCTGACATTCACACACTTTATGCTAAAACTCTCAAGAAAAGCACTAGACTAGAAAAGATTGTGAAAGATCTCATTAAGAAGTTAGAAGATCTAAGCCTTATGGTTAAACTGAATGCTGAAGAGTATACTACCCAATGTTTGACTCATAAAATTGAAATCAAAATATTTGATGAAAAGATCAGAGATTTAAAAGAAACAAATGAAACTCTGGAGAAAAAATACAAAGGGACCTTGTTAGAATAGGAGCAAACTAAAGAAAAGACAGCAACTGTTTTCAAAAAATTTACAAAATTTGAAAATAATTCAAAATGTTTTGATGAATTTGTTGCTGAATCAAAAACCAATTCTGATGATCGAACTGGAATAGGGTTTTGTCCCAATTTGAAAACACAAACAAAATCTTTTGAAACTATCAAGTTTGTGTCAGGAGGCAAAAGACCTATTGAAACATGCCGAGACTTTCATTCTCTAAAAACTGAGTTTGATTCAAAAAATCAAAATTTTAACATTGGGGAATCAAGTTGCTCTAAACATGAAAGTTCAACTAAGGCTAAATACGTCTGTCCTTCTATTAGGAAGAGTGAGTCTGCATTCAAGACTGTCACACCTAGGAATAGAGTTCAGCCTCAAAACTCTATAAAACCTTTGTTTAGAGACTTTCCTAAGGAGACCCCAATTCTGAACAATCTTTATTGCTCCTACTGCGACATATATGGTCACTCTTTTGATGATTGTTATGCTAGGAGACTCGTTAAACCTACCTATAATCCTTATATCTATCAAAACTTTAACTATTCTAGGAGGACTCGTAACAATTATGTACTTCCTAGACAGCCAGATAGAAATTCTAATTATAGAAAGAGAAAGACCAAACCTAAAAGAACATTTACTAGAAGGAATCCTAAGCACTTTCCTAAACCAAATGCCCAAGTTTTTCACAAATTTCAAAATCATGCGCAAAATGTTTTTCAGCAAAAATCCAAAGCTCGCAAATTTTATCAATTAAGAGCTAATAAGCGCAAGTTGAAAACTAAGGAAATTTGGGTTAGAAAAGATGATATGTTACCTCAGAAGAAGTTTAATGTTGTTGTTACTGCTTTAAAAGTTGGACACACATCATCTGGTTGGTATTTATACTCTGGATGTTCTACGCATATGACTGGTGATGAAACTAAACTTTTTAACAAAACCAGCTTTGCTGGGGGGTAAAGTCATTTTTGGTGATGGAGTTTCATCTCAAATCATAGGCAAAGGAACTCTCCAAGAAGATGGGCTTCCTATTCTTTAAGATGTTCTTTTAGTCAAAGGTCTTAAGGCAAATCTACTTAGCATATCGCAATTTTTTGACTCAGATCATACTGTTACCTTTTCAATGAAAAATTGCAAAATTTTAAATGAAAAAGGTGAATGCATAATTATTGGATTCAGAACTTCTGACAATTGCTACACTGTCATGAACAATTCTGAAATCTTTAATGTTTACAGAATGGATGACAATGAGATATGGCATAACAGAATGGGTCATATAAATTACGATAATCTTAGTAGATTGACCTCTCAGGAAATAGTTAGAGGAGTTCCTAAAATCAAACTTATACCCAATCTTATCTGTGGTTCCTGTCAAGTAGGTAAAATTGTTAAGGCACCTCATAAGAAAGTCAAAGATATTCTTACCTATAATCCCTTAGAACTCATCTATATGGACCTAATGGGTCCCTCCCAAACTGTTAGTCTTTGTGGAAACAATTACATCCTAGTTATGGTTGATGACTTCACTAGATTTACCTGGGTAGCCTTCTTAAAACAAAAGTCTGAAACATTTCAAACCTTCCTAAAAATTCTACTTAGGATCGAAAATGAGAAGGATACTCAAGTGAATAGAATTCGTAGTGATAGAGGTGGTGAATTCAAAGACACTGGTATTGTAGAATATTGTGACTATAATGGTTATAAACACGAGTTCAGTGCTCCTAAGACCCCTCAACAGATTGGTATTGCGTAGAGAAAGAATCGTACCCTTCAGGAGATGGCACGTGTTATGTTACATGCTAAGAATTTACCTAAATATTTTTGGGTAGAGTCCATTCGTACTGCTTGTCATATTATAAATAGGGTTTATCTTAGAAAGAATTCCAAACAAACCCCCTATGAACTTTGGTACAATAAAAAGCCTAATCTTAAATACCTTATAACCTTTGGCAATACTTGTTATGTATGCAAAGATAGGGAACACTTGTCCAAATTCGAGAGCCGAGGAGATAAAGTCATATTTTTAGGATATCCGCCTAACAGTAGAGCTTATCGAGTGTACAATATTCGAACTAAAACCTTGATGGAATCCATAAATGTAATTGTAAGTGACACTACTGTAGAAAGCAAGACTGGTGATTTTCCATTGAGGAAGAGTCTACAAATATTTTAAAAAAATGACTCCTCTACAATGGATAATTCATTACCTATTGAGACCCCTGAGGTACCTAACTGGGTTTCTAAAGATCATCCAATAAATAACGTAGTTGGTAACCCTAGTGAGCCAGTGCGTACAAGATCTCAACTCAGAAACTATGCACATTATGCATGTTTTGTTTCCCTTGTGGAACCAAAGAATGTTAATGAGGCATTGAATTACTCTCATTGGATTTCTGCTGTGCAGGAAGAACTTTTACAATTTGTCATTCATGATGTTTGGTATCTTGTTCCACGTCCTGATCACAAAAAGGTTGTTGGCACACGTTGGATTTTTAAAAATAAGACTGATGAAAATGGGATAATAATTAGAAATAAAGCTAGATTAGTTGCTCAAGGATACTCTCAAATAGAAGGAATAGATTTTAACGAGAACTTTGCTCCTGTTACTCGTTTAGAATCTGTTCGTCTGCTTTTTGCTATAGCTTGCCACATGCACTTTACACTGTACCAAATGGATGTCAAATCTGCGTTCCTTAATGGAATACTGGCTGAAGAAACCTATGTAGAACAACCTAAAGGGTTCATTGACCCTAAGCATCCAAATCATGTATTTCGTCTGAAAAAGGCTTTGTATGGCCTTAAACAAGCTCCTAGAGCTTGGTATGAGCGTCTTTCCAGTTTTCTTTTAGATAAAGGTTTTAAAAGAGGCGAAAATGACCAAACCCTTTTTGTCAAACATTTTGACAAACACATCACTATTGCTCAAGTTTATGTTGACGATATTATATTTGGATCAACTTCTCCCTCAGAAGTCAAATCCTTCTCTGAAACTATGCATAAGGAATTTCAAATGTCCCTTATGGGGGAGCTATAATTCTTCTTAGGCCTTCAAGTCAAACAAAATTCAGATGGATTATTTGTATCGCAATCCAAGTACGCTTTAGAGATAGTAAATAAATTTAGCCTTGAGAGTGCTAAAAATGCTAAAACGCCCATGAGTACTACGCTAAAACTCTTTAAAGATGAAAATGGAACATCTGTAGATCCTACTATGTATCGTAGTATGATAGGCACTTCACTATACCTTACTGCCTCGCGTCCTGATATTATGTATGTTGTGTGTGTATGTGCTCGTTATCAAAGTAACCCTAAAGAGAGCCACTTGAATGCTGTTAAACGTATCATTAAATATGTAAAAGGCACTCTAAATCTAGGACTTTGGTACACTAATGACACACCAAGCACTATAATTGGGTACACTGATGCTGACTGGGCTGGGTGTACTGATGATAGTAAAAGCACATCAGGAGCATGTTATTATATAGGTAATAACTTGGTAGGATGGAGTAGTAAAAAACAAAACTGCACATCACTCTCAACAGCTGAATCTGAATACATAGTCGCTAGCAGCTGTTGTGCTCAATTAATGTGGCTTAAACAAATGCTAAGTGATTATGGTATTCAAAAAAACCAATTTCATCTCTATTGTGATAATCAAAGTGCGATTAATATTTCTAAAAATCATGTTCAACACTCGCAAACAAAGCATATTAAAATAAGACATCATTTTATACGTGAATTGGTTGAATCTAAGGAATTAGAAATCAATTATCTTCCTATTGATCTACAACTCGCAGATATGTTTACCAAACCTCTAGATTATAATAGATTTATTTCATTACGAAAATCTATTGGTATGGTTTATGCTGACTAATCTTTTTGTTGTTTATCCAAGTTTTTCCCTTTGTCCATTTGAGACAAAATGGGGGAGAAATTTGAGTCTATTCAATTTGTACATATGCTAAACAGCTTGATCTTAGTGAATTATTGCAGGTTCTTATTGTACAGTTACTCTCAACAGTTGTAATAGGGTATTCAAATGTACTTAGTTGAGTTATGTACTTTTTGATTTCTAGGAATTGGGTAGATAGAATTTTGATAGGAATAAGTTTTTTTATTATTTTCTTGTTGCCCTACGAGTCCTAGATGACTCAAAGGAGATTTTGTCTCATATTTCCAAAGGGGGAGATTGAAGCCCTTATACTTTTGACTCACTTGAGTCTATATTGTATAAGTGCTCATCTAGTTTGGAAATTGTGACAAAATTATGTCTTCCCTAGAAACCAAAGAACCTCAGAAGTTGGTTTGCTACTTCATCTCTTTCTTGCTTTGATCAAGAACCTATTGCCAACACTCACACACAGTAGAATTCATTTTTTGCATATCATATTGCATAATTATGTGTGTTCATGTGTTGAGTGTGTTTAAATCCCTAAATTGGAATTTTAATAATTTTTTGGGATTTTTTAAACATTTTTAAAATAAGGTAACTTGATTTAAAAGTTTATGGGGTAAATTTATAAATATCATTTGTTGATTATATTAGCCTAATGTTACCTTGGGTAGAATCCGAAAGCGGAGTAAACTTGAGGGTGTGGTTTTAATTAACTTTGGACGCACGTTTGTTATCCTGTTATTGACCAACACTTGTCCTCGTCTGATTGGCTAAAGTTGTGTTTCTTTACTGAGTTATAACAGCGTTCATTCCTAGCCCTTGGATCATTAGTTATCAACGCTCTGCATGTTGTCTTGGTGAATCCCAGTACAACTCTTTAGACCAATCAGAATTCGTTTAATCACCCCTTTATTAGAACCCTTAGATCTAAGTCAACTTGGCTTGACTTAATCCAGGCCCTTGGTTTTGAGCCAGCCTCTCGAACCTTCTCCTCACCCTATAAAAGGGACCCTTCTCTCAGACTTCGAAGACTTTTGCCATTTTCAGTTCCTCTGAGAAATTGAGAGAGTAAAGAGAGAAGAGAGAGAAGAGAGAGAGTTAGAAACCTTAACCCTGTTCGTCAAACCTCTTCCATCCAAACTCAAACACTTATTCAAAATACCTTCATATCCAAAACACTTCTCTGAGTGTTCTTGAGAGTTTGAGAGTTTGAGTTGAGATTGTTTTTGTTGCTGTAACCTCGTGTTCTCTTGATCTTGTTTTCAACTTAAACGTTTTACTCAGATCTACTTTCTGATTTCATAGAAATTTCATATCTGAGTTATTCATGTTACATTACACTTAGCTTAATTTTATTTCTCATCTTGAGAAATATATTGTTTATTATTTTTTATAAAACGTTTGCTTACTTTGAAATCAACAATAAATGTTTTCTATTTCTAGTTCTTGTAAAACTAAACATTTGACCTAGTTTGGAATCTCACTTGGAGGTTTTCAATCTCGAAAAGTTTCTCTAAATTCTGAGATTGATTAAGACCTTGTCTGTCTTCCTAGCAAGGTATCCGTGGATTCTGGGTATGATTTAAAGGTCAAATAAGGTGAAAATTTTTGTAAGAAGAAAGAAAAAGAAAATATCACAGCATATAGTGTTGTTGTAATTTGTTAGGACTGTTTGTACTTAATAAGTATGTGTGTGTGCATGAATGTGTTACAAAGCACTTGCACAAACACTTTCACCCTACAACACAAAAAGTGTTGGTAATAAGATCTTGAGAATAAAGAGTCGATGTAAAGTGCTAGAACAAATCAAAAGTTAACAAACTGAGAGAACTACATCTACAATCAGAACTACAGAGAAGTTTAAGGACACCAGAGGGTACATTCCTAAACTTATATAAGACTGAGTTGTTTGCATGTTAGTTATATAGTTTGTAACTCATTTATTTGTTTTAGTGGATTTTTTATTTTACTCCGTAGAGGGAGTCGTGGATGTTTCCTCAATTGGTGAGGTTTTACCACGTAAAACATATTGTGAACATAATCTTTCTACATCTCCTCATCTCACTCTTGGTTGTGCTGAGTTTAAGATTTTTAAATTACTTTATAAACTTGTTATTCAATTCTTGAATAGATCTCGTACATACTGATTTGTTAAACACATCTTGTGTTCAAATAGTTTGGTTTTTACGAAAAGAGTTTCTTAAAAAAACAGATCGGAGTTACTTAAATAGTTTATTTTTAATAAACGGCTTGAGTAACATTTTTCATAGTACTAATGTGATTGTATGAAATGTCCATAGTGTTGATATTATTGTATCGAATTTCCCTAGTATTTATGTGATTGTATCGAGTGTTCCTAATATTGGTGTGGATATGTGAAATGGTCCTAGTGGTGTGGTTGTCCCAAGTGAGTCTGGCCTGACTACTTATATTGGTGAAAGTTCTAGTTCGGCTATAGGGGTTTAATTACAACAATCTATTGATGGTCGTAAATTCACTGAAGGGATTTTAATTTTTTTTCCATTCCTTAAGAGGGTGAAGATTGATGGAAAGTTGGTTCCGAATTTGTATTTTGTGTCAATACATCACCCTAAAAACTTTGATCAGTTGACGATTAGGCAACTGCCCTTCGATCATTTATCCTGTCCTCGTTAGTTGTTAGTATTATGAAAATATGTGTATTATGGGAGCCTATGTTCTTTGCTCAGAGTAACAGGATAGATTCGTTCAATTGTGGTATGAAAGGTGTTGGTTTGAGTGTTGATTGGATGGAGAAACATTTCAATCATCTAATGAGATTTCAATCTGATCCATCCTAAAAGTATTGGTCTAAGCATCGAAGTGGCGCGCTAGGATATTCCGATTAGGAGCGTGTGGTAAGGGATAATATATTGGAAGGTTAATTCAAGTTCTATTTATGAATAATGCTAAATTACCAGAGCTTGCATCCGAACGTAAGGCTGTACGGGAGGTGAAGGAAAATACTCAAAAAGATTTGGAAAGAGAATTGACAAGGATGTTTTTTATTATGTTTTTAATATATCAGTGTAGCTTTAACCAAGTGATTTGTTACTTATTTCTTTATGCAGGCATCATATATTTTTAGTCCCACTTTTGTTGGGGGGGGGGGGGGGGTATGTCACAATAAAACAATAACACATTACTTGTTATTTTTTAATCTAATTGTTATGTTCTTTATGATCAGAAATGAATGAGAGTACTCTTGCATTTGTGTTGTTCATCGATTTTAATTGAATGATATCATAAGTTGTGGATGAATAATTACTTGAGTAGTTTTATTGTGATCTTGTGTTGAGTAGTGTTATCGATAATACTTTGTCATGAGTTATGTTATTGGTTGTATCTTTCGTCGATAGTGTGGGTATTATGCTACAAATAAGGTGGTCTATCATGTAAGAACTATTGATTATGTTTTTCATTGATAGCGTGGAGGTTTTAGATTATATCCATTATCGACATCGTAGATATTATCCACTCGAGATTAGGGTTGGTCTTTTACTAATCTTAAAAATGTTATGCCAAAATTTGTTATGGGTTTTTTCATTATCAGCTTTGGTCGTAGGGATTGTATCTTTGTGTTGCCATTCGCAATGATCATGTTGTACCTTGCTCAGAGGCTTTGATATCCAAATATAAATTGTGTATCTTTTAAAATGAAGTTATGCCAAAAGAAGTTATATGTTGTATTTCTCTTGGAGCCTTTTCCATCGAGATTATATAACGAGAGATGAAGTAAGAGAACTCATCTGGAGGGAGTTGGAAGGAAGGATGAATCCAATCTTTGGTAGGACTCCCAAAGACTTGGATAGAAAAGCTCTTGGGCACAGTTCAACTTCACCCTCTATTGAACTGATAAAGTCTTTTGAGCTACCAAAGAAGTTTTGCATGCCAAAAGTTACATGTACGATGGAAAGACATATCTTGTCCATCATATCAGTAAATACCAACACATCATGTCTTTTTAAAGTCGTCGCGATGCTTAATGTGCTAAGTATTACCATACTCTAGGTGAGATAAACCTAAAGTGGTTTGAGAGGCTGCTCCCTAGACCAATCTCCTCATTTAGTGAGATGGCCGAGTAGTTCATGACCCGATTTATCCCAAGAAACAAAGTAATCAAGGAGGCTACTTCACTGATATATCTCAAGAGGTATGCTCAGAGGTACTAGGAGATGTATAACGAACTTGATGATTGTAATGATCAGATGGTGATCTTTATTTTGAAGTTCAATTTAGAGCGATCAGATGACCTCTACCAATTATTAACCAAAAAGCCATCCTTTTCAATGGATAACCTTATATACCGTATTGAAAAAATGCTAGGGTAGAGGATGATCTCATCAGTGTATTTTCCCTAGCCGATCAGAAGAAGAACGAGCCTAAGAAGGTCCCCAAAAGGGGAATCAAACTTCTTCAACCATTAAGGGGTCCAGAAATGAAGACTTAAAAAGTTGCCCCAAATCTTAAGCCAATGAAAATAGCCACAAGGAGGCAGGGACAGTCCTTAAAGGACCCATTTATAGGCTCATCCATCATATCAAGGATAAGGCTTTTTTTAAAAGGCCTCCTAAGATGGTTAGTGATATAGGTGATAAGGATGACAGTCTCAAGTGTGTAGCTATCACAAAGACCACGGACATCTCGTGAAAGATTAAAAAATGCTCAAAAGCACGTGGGCGAACTCGTATAGGGGGCATCTTAAGGAATACATCAGTGCAAGAAAGTCAAAAGTAATGGAAAAGATCAAAACAGTCCAAAAAGCAGAGGAGGATCTTCCTCTAATAGGATTGGTCACCGCGATCCATGGCTACACTGACCCAACTGAGTATACAAGCAAGAATCTCATAAAGAAGGTAAGGATAAAGTACAGGATCCAATAAGAATTCTAGGTAAACCTATCGAAGACGGTCATATCCAAGAGGAAGAGGAAAGACCTGGATACTGGTCATATCATTGTGTTCACCGATGACGATCTGGTTGGTGTGAATCAACCTCAAAAGGATGTTTTGGTTCGCACCTTGCTCGTTATGAACTTTCACATGAGAAGAGTGTTGATAGATTAAGGGCGCTCTTATAAAATAATGTAACTAATAGTGATTTATAAGCTTTGCGTAGCATTAAGGACCTGGATACCAACGTCGCCCCTTGATCAAATTTAATGGAGATGTAGAGGCCCATTAGAGGAAAATAAAGTTGCCAGTCAAGATAGGTCTGATTAAGAAGTAAAATTCCAAGTGATCCAATCAGAGTCACCCTAAAATGCCATACTGGGAGGAGGATGGCTAAACAATATGATGGTTGTCCCCTCTTTGCTTCATCAAAAAATCAAATTTGTGATCGACCATGGATAGACGGAGATCAGAGGAAATCAAGTGATGGCACGAAGTTGTTTTACTTTAGCGATCAAGGCAAATCAGGATAAATCTAAGAGTATGTAAGATGAGGATAACTCAATTGATAATCACCCAAGTAGAACTCAAAAAGGGTTTGTCCGGGTGTTGAAGAAACTCGGTTGGATCTTAACGAATGCGTGTTAGAGGATCTAATCTTCATTCTTTTGGATGCATCGTAATGAGAAAAGACCTTCCTTATCGGATTGGATTTTCCCAGAGATGAAGCATAATAACTTTTTCACTTCCTCAGAGGCTTAGCATCCCTACGTTCTCCCAAGAATAGACTCGGAGGTTACCTTGCATCAGTTGCACATGGAATTGAGCATCAAGACAATCAAATAGAAACATAGGAAGTTAACTCTAGAAATGATAAGGGTTACGGAAGCTAAAGATGACAACCTACTCCCGATCGGCTCCATCATTAAGATCTAATTCCCTGATTAGATCTTCAACATCATCATCATCATCAAGAAAAAAGTGATAAATGGAGGGTTTGCGTGGACTTCACTGATCTCAACAAATATTTCCCTAAGGACAGTTTTCCATTTCCCTGGATAGATCAACTCATGGATTCCACAGCAAGGCATCAATGCATCAGTTTCATGGATGCATACTTCGGCTACCACCAGATACCCATGTTTGGCCCAGGGCAAGAAAAAATCTCATTGTGACACCCCGCCTATTTTAACCACGGGTGATCAGTCCTTTATTCAAACAAACAGGAATGTCATTTGGTTCATTCTTAGCATCACTGTTGAAAACTTTTTGAATTGCTAACCACCTATGTTAAATTAAGCCAAAGTAAAAACTTTATCTTTCATTAATCACACAACAACAATCGAAAAAAAATAATCTAAACCATACACATAATAATAGAGTATAAAACATCACATGATAAATAATTGAATAAAATAATACCGAATAAACCATCGATTTCCAAAACAAAATCCATCTACAAGTTTAAAGTAAATAAAACCAAGTCTGATAAATACTAAAATGAAATGTCGAATAGTCTGAAGGGGCATCATGCACAAAATGAAAGATTGAAATGAAATCCTATCTAGAAATGAATAATTGAAGTGTATATATCAAAACCTGCAAGTCTCCACAAATGTTGCATCTATCCATCCCTGAAATGAGTCATCAAGATAGGTGTCCCTGTAGCTGGACACCTAAAATATTTTGGAAAATAGGAAAATATAATTGACACGAGTCAGAGCCTGAGAAAAACCTTTTGAATATATTTAGCAAGTATTTAAATCACAATTTTAAAAATATTATTTAAATCACAATTTTAAAAATATTAGATACACATGTTAGTTTCACGTACACTCTCTTGAGTTCCTTAAGATTGGCTGACCTATTAGATAAATTTAGACTTTGTAGACATTCTAGGATAGACCTAAGAGCTTCCATGTCACACCCTCATTTATGCCACCATGCTCTTCATTGGTGGGGATGTTTCTCGCCAAAATACAATATCTCGGGAATTTAATGCAATATCTTCAACATTAATGCCACAGTATCCCAACACTTGATACCGATCAAATCACATTTAACATTGACAAGGTAACTCGAATAACCTTGCCTTAGTATAAATATATTAACAAAAAAAGTTCACAAGGACAGTAATTCGAACCTAAAATTGTTGCTGGATTTTCCCTATACACGAGAGCTTCCATGAAAACATTGATTGTTTAAATATTCAATTTGCTTCCATTAAGACCACTATTAATAAGTATTAACTGGGCCTGAAGTTTCTGCCTTGCCTTTACTGTGACAAGAGTGCTTGTTATTTCTCCCTCTGACCAAGTTACCTGCTGGTTCCACTTATTTATTGTGTTCATAGTGTATTTATTGTGCAAAAATATCTCATTTAATACCATCTTGAGTATTGAATATTATTCTTTCTGCTCTCATTTATTGTCATTATTAAACATAGTCTTAGGTAATAAACACGGTCTTGATAAGGGGTTACGCCTCGTTTGATACTAATCGTATTCTAAGAACCCACATCTTACACTCACCTCTCATCGAAAGTGCACACCTAACGCGTCCTACCTAGCGATGCTAACCATCCTAACTAGACATCCGTATCTAACTAACCACAAAAGGTTAAACTCTCCCGTACTGCCTATATAATACGCTACCGTACTAACAATAACTAATATTTCCCGCATATTATTATTAAATCATTTTGATTATGTTTCCCATACTTAAATCACTTTAGATATGCACTATCTATCTTCCTACTATCACATGAGTAGAATAATCACCCATTATTATAACACCATTAATTAAGTTTCATCACCCTTAAGTTGATTTTAGATATACACTATCTATCTTTTCTACTATCACACATAAGTAGGTAAATCATAGTTGTCTATATTTATCACACTATAATATATATAGCTATTCCATTCCCCTAATTGACCATCGCAATGATGCGTACTCTGCGATCAAGTCCATGTACCTCTTGTACAAATCAAGGACCACCATTTCAGATTATCTCCTCGAACCCTCAATTAAATAACACACAATGGAGGCGAACATAGTTCTAAGACTTAGGGCTATGCACATACCTAACGTACCCAAATGACCTTTCAGTCCCACAAATACACAACACATAGTGAGTCTCCCTAAGTTTTATGTTCTAGGGAACAAATCTAGACCTCACAGGAATTGCTAGGGTGGGATCGCCCTCTGCACGAACCCTCTCATGATAGCAGGCAGCGTAGGTATGTTCATACACAGAGCAAATCACATCATAGGTATTCGCATAACCTATATATATATATATTATCAGTATAGGTACACACAGCCTATAAATATGTCCAGCATAGGCATACACACAACCTATAATATATCCCGTACATAGTCTATATCCCTCGAATACTCAACGTACTATCAATTTATCATTTTAACCTCTTATTGTATATTTTCGAGTATCACTCACCACACAAAGGGTCCTAGATACCCCTTACATAATATCAGTAGGTAATCTATCTTTATCTTACTGGTTCACAACTTCGGTTTAGATTCTCAAAATTCCTTCAACTACACATTATGCCCAAAAGGTCCTAGCCTTAAATCCTCTCATTTGGCTAAACCCAAACCTTACCATAGTCTACTAGAATTCAATAGGCTCCTCCTTATAATTTAATAATAACCCAAAAGTCTCTCGATAAATAAATTTCAAATTCGGGTAGTGTGGGGTTTGAATTTCGAATTATAACATGCTTGGTAACATGTTATAATTCAAAAATCAGACCTATTAGATCAAGGAAAGTGTTATAATATGCTTAAATAAATCCCAAGATAAACACTTGCCTTAATCTAATAGGTCTGATTTTTATTAATTAATGACGGAGTTTCTCTTCCCTTGCTCCGATCTCAATTTCGACGATGTTCGTGGTGCAAAATGGTGTGGGAAGGCCTAGTTTCATTCTCCTCTTCCTTTCCCATGGCCTTATCTCTCTCTAAGGTGTTCTAAACCTAGACTCCCACTCCAATGGGTTGATACACTACTTCAATTTTCATAGTTCCATCTACCACAAACTCCCGAATGATCGAAATGCCCTTATTTGGTAACGGTTTAGTCAAAAATTGCCCCGGGACCCATTGAGCACATCCAGGTAGACTACTCTAACAATTTTGACTCATTCGGAACCAACTGTGACCTCAAAATCACCATTATAGTCACTATACCATAATTTTCAATCTTAACCTCATATAGTCTATACTCAACTCCCAGTTGAGATCTAACACAGTCACGTCACTATCACTCGTTATGACGTAAAATAACAAATATCTATTCACTTAGTAATTATATTACATAAATACTAATCAATACCTCCACCGATTAATATTTTAATCAACGTGTTATAATTAATTCCACTAAATTACAGCACACGTGAAATTCCAAAAATCACCGAACTAATCAAATTTTAAATACTTAGAAATACGGGGTGTTACACTCGCTCATCATAACGTTGGGATTTTAAAGTTATAAGGTAGTGACCTTTGGCTTAAATATCATGGTTGAAATTATCAGAGGTTGGTTACCAAGATGTTTAGGAAATTGATCAACTAGACCATGGAGGTGTATATTATTTATACACTCGTTAAGATCAGGCATTCAATCATTCTTCTTAGAGACCTTGCAAAGACCTTCGATATTCTCAGAGAGTACATAATGAAACTCAACTCTTCAAAATGTGTATTCGGTGTGAGCTCTGGAAATTTTTTGGAATACATAGTTACTTAGAGGGGCATTGAGGAAAATTCAAATCAGATCAAATCTCTACAAGACTTCAGAAAGAAGACTGCCATAAGAGAAATTTGAGTCATTACTAGGATGTTAGCTAACCCTAATCATTTTATTTCAAGATGTTCTGACAAATATCGGGCTTTTTCCAAACCCTGAAGAAATCAAGCCCTAAAATTTAGATAGAAGAATGTGATCAAGCTCTAGAATGGATTCGGCAGTACCTGGGATCGCCTCGATTATTAAAAACTTATAAAGAAGGGGAACATCTATACATATATTTAGCTATTTTAAGTCATACGACCAGTGCGACATTGATATGTCTACATGATGGAGAACAAAGAACGATATACTACGTAATCCACACCCTTCTCAAAGAAAAAACCAGGTGCAAGCCCATTTAAAAGGTGATTTTGGAACTGGTGAGTGCCATAAGGAAGTTAAGGCACTACTTTGATGCTCATAGAATAGTCATCTTGATAACTTACCCCTTGAAGGATTCTCTCAAAAAGTTTAATCTATCTAACAAGATGACCAAGTGGTCTCTTGAACTAGCCCAATTCGACATCAAGTATGAACCCAGAACAGAGATCGAAGGTTAAGTCTTAGAAAACTTTATCGTAGAGCTTTCAATGTTGCTAAAACAAAGAAAAGAGAAATTATAAGCCATCATACATTCACTGGTAGTCGGTGAGGACGAGCAATAGTGGAAGCTTTTTGTTGATGGCTCATAAAATAAGAAAGACACGGATTTGGGATAGTCTTTTTAACACCACAAGGTAGACTTATCGAGAAATCCATTAGGCTAGGATTCAGAGGAAAAAATAACAAGGAAGAATAAGAAGCCATGGTACACAGTCTCCATAGGGGATTAGTTTATATTCTCGCCACATCGTTGTATTTTGTAATGCGAGGCTGACAAGAAACCATCTCTATAGGGAATATAAAGCAAAGGATCCCAGCCTAAAGATACAATGGTAGGGGACTTCTTTAACAGTTCAAGTCTGCCTTAGTTTAGTAACTTCAAAGGAATGACAATAGCTATGTAGATGCCTTAGCCATTTTGTCCTTTACCATAAATACTAGCCGAAAAGAACAATTAAGGCGGAGTACATAGACCGTCCAAGCATTGAAGATATAGAACGAGATTTGATCACTCTCCAAATACATTAGGGATCATCATGGATGGACCCATCATCTCCTACTTAAAAAGCGATGAGTTACCTTCTGACGACAAGGCAACTCACAAGCTGAAGATCAGAATACCAAGATTCTACCTCAAATCAGATGGAAAGCTCTTTCGAAGGTCATTTACTGAACCACTGATGAAACGTGTTGACCCAGACCAAGTAAAAGAGATTTCGAGAGATATGCATGATGGTAGTTATGGATTACACATGGGTGAAAGATCTATCTCTTACAGAGAAATATCTCAAGGATAATGGTGTCCATTTACACATAAATATTCAATGATGTTCCCCAGTAAGTGAACAAAGTGCCAAATGTTCTTATAGATAATCAAACATCCTATGAGAGATCTGAACCCCCTCATAAGTCTGTGGTCGTTCGCCCAATGGGGCATGGATATTGTGTGACCACTATAAGCTGCACCCAAAAATTAAAGGTATCTAATAACGGTGATCGATTACTTCACTAAATAGGTTAATGTCGAACCTATAACCCATATCAGAGAGCCAAATGCCACAAGATGCATCTGGTGGAATCTTATCACAAGATTTTCAATCCTAAGATCACTAGTAACAGAAAATGAAACTTAATTTAATAATGATTTCTTTCAGGACTTTTGCACCGAATACGAAGTCAGGATACACTATGCATCAATGGTATTCCCTTAGTTCAATGGGAGAGCGAAGATCACCAATAAAACTCTTCTATCGGGCATCAAGCATAGATGAGAAAATGTTAAAGGATCGTGGATAGATGAGCTTCTATCCATTATGTGGGAATAAAAGAAGTCGATGAAAGAAACACCATAACCCCTTGCCTATGGCATGAAGGCAATAATCTCGTTATCTATCAGACTGCCAACACGTAGATCAGAGATATTTGAAGATGAACTCACGAGTTGGGACCTAGTCGAGGAAAGAAAGGAGCAAGCATTAATAAATTTAGCCTCCTATCAGGAAGAACTGGCAAAGAAGCATGATAATATGGTCAAGATTAGATAATTCCAAGTCGGCGAACTAGTATTAAAAAATTTGTTGCCCGTCGCAAAGAAGTCATCAGATGAAAAGATAGCACCGAACTGGTAGGGACCTTACTGCATAACTTCAAAAAAGGGTAAGGGTCATATCACTTAGAAGAAATAGACGGGAAGGTGGTCCCAAGTTCATGGAATGCCACCCTTAGTAAATTTTATCAGTAGATAACAAGGCATATATATACTTCTTTTCATTTGCACAATAAAAAAAATATGCACATACTTACCTAAAATTTTGTAAAATGACCTTTAATTTGTTAGTCATAAAATCAATTGGCTTAAGTGGTGCGGTCTGAGGCATATCGATTAAAATCCACTCATGGAGTTGTATAATCTAAAGTTCATCATTTTAGAGAGGCATAAAACCCACTTGTTTATGTGATACGATTTGAGACACATCAATATAAACCCACTCATGGAGTGGTGTGATAATTTAGATTGGTCTATAGAGGCATAAAACTTACTTGAATAAGTGGTACATTCTAAGGCAGATTAATAAAAACCCACTCATGAAGTGGTATGATCTAAAATACATCAGCCTAGAGAGGTATATTACCCACTTGCTTAAGTGTTACAATTTGAGGAAGATCGGTGGAAACCCATTCATGCAGTCTTATGATCTAAAGTAGATTGGGCTGAAAAGGCATAAAACCCACTTGCTTAAGTGATTCAATTTGAGGCAGATCGATAAAAACTCACTCATGTAGTGGTATAATCTAAATTAAATCGGCATAGATAGCCACAAACCCCACTTGAGCAAGCGATATAAGATCGATTAAACATATGTATAAATAATTGAAAAATAGTTGATTGCTCTATTTTCTTAAGATTTTAGAAGTAGTTCAAATGACAAAAAACAAACAAATAAATAATATCTAACAATAATATAACAATAAAAGAAGATAATTAAAGGGGAGAAATAAAAACTTCTTCATTAAAATATAATAATGGGACAGGGCCAAAAAAAGACAAATAACGTTCAAGAAAATGAAAAATACACACTACACCAAAATGACAAAATTGTCACCTTTCAGCCGGCCACCCTTGTCAAGGTCATTGACCGTGACAAAAAACACGCGTTTTATGTCACGGTCATTTACCTTGACACGACCGTGACAAAGAATTGTCACGGTCAATGACCGTGACAAGGCCGTGATAAATTTACTTGTCACGGACTTGTCACGGTCAATGACCTTGACACGACCGTGACAATGGTTCCAGCAAAAACTCTTTCCCCCTTCTTTTTCCCCTCCCGCCGTTCCCTCCCTCTCTCTCTCTCTCTCTCTACTTTCAGGTTTAATTCTCTCTCTCTCTCTCTCTCTCTCTCTCTCTCTTTCATTTATATATATGTTTGTGTGTATATATATGTGTGTATGTGTGTATATATGTGCGTGTGTGTGTGTGCGTGTGTGGGGGGTGGGGCAGGGTGGGGGTAGGGTGGGGGCAGGGTGGGGGGTAGGGGGTGGGGCAGGGTGGGGGTAGGGGGTAGGGGTTAAAAATGTAAATAAATAAGTAATTTTCTATAAATTTCCAAAAATAATATCCAAAAATGTAAATGTAAATAATATTCAAAAATAATATCCAAAAATGTAAATGTAAATAATATCCAAAAATATTGGATAACAATTTATTTTCATTCAAAATAAATAAGTAATTTTCTACAAATTTCATAAAAAAATGAAGGTCGATTTAATATGTGATTTAAGTGTGAAATAATGGCTATATACTTATACTAATGGAGAAAAAAACCATATATGGCATTTTTTGTTGACTTTATATGGTGAAATAATCACATGACTTTATATCCATCAAATAAAAGCATGAAAACTAAAAAACTACAATAAGGGTTAAAATGGCATCCGAAGTTGCTAAAAGCATGAAAAATAAAATATTTTTTAAGATTTGTGGTGAATAACTAAAGTTAAAAAAAGTATTACTTTAGTCATTAAATTACTTTTTGAATTCGGGCGATGCGCATAAATTTGTAGTAATTGTCTTATAATAAAGATCAATTAGTCTATGTTGTTGAAAAATTTGATCAAATTGGTGAGCCCTTCATATTTTAAAAATGTTGTTTTTATTCCTATTTAACTTTTCTTTCTATACACCCCTAATTATATTTAAAGTTTAATAAAATAGGAGTTATAGAAAGAAAAGTGGGGTTTCCATAATCTTACTTTGTCACAATTAATTTATATGCCTCAAAGTTATTTTATCACTCTTAGTTTATATTTGTGATAATACTTTATTAAAGATTTTTATGGGAACTTGTTATACTAGAACTTAGATGAACACTAAGTGATGAAAATAGTCCTTAAAATTGAAAATTAAATAAAGTTTATAAAAGTAAAGATGCTGGTAATACATCAAAGATAAATTAATAAGGACTAAATAACAAAACGTGTTCAAGTGTATAACAAGAAAGAAAATGTGGTATTTAGATTGGGTATAATTCTTAAAGTAATGTTAAGGGACTCAAAGACCCAAGACAACTGGCTAGTAAGTCACGGACCGAAAAATTTATGACGGGTGATGAAAGCCCGTAAACATGTTGGGGTGGGGGTGGGGTATGATTTATAAAAAGCACAAAACAATAGTAGAAATTCAATACCTGGAATTAACATTGAGATTATTTTAAATAGACAGTCACTACTGTGTGTGTGTTTAAATTGAAAGAAGATATGAGAATTTTATTAAAGATTTTTATGGTAACTTGTTATACTAGAACTTAGATGAACACTAAGTGATGAAAATAGTACTTAAAATTGAAAATATTATATCTATACTAATAACATTTTTTTACAGCAAATGTCTCCTTCAGATATTAAGGCGAAGATGATGATGCTGTTTATGATGATGTCGTCTGGGGTTGGTGGTAGTGGAGGCGACGAGGGCTCTTCCGCCCCTAGGCTCCCCAAATATGGGAAACATGGGATTACCGTCGAGAACAAATCGGAGATATTAGCGAGATCCCTCGTTCTGCTAAAGACGGTCATCGTCCCGGGGTTTATGAGTTGGAAGGAGGTGCCATATGAGCTCAAGTTAGTTGTTTGGGCGGCACACAGGTAATATATTTATATTTATATTTATATTTATATGAATATTTCAATTTCAATTTCAATTTCAATTTCAATTTCAATTTCAATTTCAATTTCAATTTCAATTTCAATTTCAATTTCGATTTCGATTTCATATTTATATTTATATTTATACTTATTCGCAACTAACATTGTATTTGTTGGACAGGAACAATTCAACTTGGATCCAAAGCTACGCGATCCCGTGTTGGAGCAGATTAGGGAGCAACTCAAGTCGTGGAAAAAAAATATGCGGGCACGGTACTTTGGGAAAACACGAGAGTCGATTATCCAATGGCGTGAATCTGTCCCCCCAAGGAGCCGATCTCATTGGCACAATGGAAGAAGTTCATTGACAATGAGATCGAGGATCGACAATTGGCATCTCGCCAATCGGGGAGGGAAAATCGGGCAAAAAATACGGACGTGCATTACTCCGGCCGGACCTCTTTCGCCGAGGTGGAGCATAGGATGCAGGTAAGATTTAATTTTTCTATAACTACAGAAATATATTATTCTTCATTATTTTACTTTGCGGGGCCGATACTAATTTTACTTTACTTTATTTTATTTCAGGGGTAGGGAGTGGGCCAGGGGGTAAGCCATATAGGCTCGATACTTACGTGTCTCTTCGGACGAAGAAGGGGAAGGACAAGGAGGTGTCCCCGAGCTTCGCGGCCACGATTGTAAGTAATCCTACAGTTTAATTTTTGTTAATTACGTTATAATTTTTTAGTTTACTTATTTTACTAATCATGTGCTTTTTGTCGTTTCAGGCAAAGCTTAAGGAAGTGCATGAGTCGTAGTCTGATGCCGACAAGGCATCTTTGTCCACAGATGCACTCAGCCAAGTGCTTAGCTCTGATCACAAGGGGAGTATAAGGGGGGTGAGCTCGTGGGTGGCCAAATCTAGGATCATCGGATTGGATACGAGCGACACCGGGTTTGCTCGAACGGTGGATTCACACGACGCGAAGCTGTGCCGTTTGGAGGCGACAGTCCAAGATATGTACGCATTCATGAAGCGTACGTTGGGCGAAGACCGTAAAGGGAAAGGGAAAAGGAAGGAGAAGGCGGTGGAGGAGGAGGTGCGGGAGGACGAGGCGCAGGATGACGAGGATGTGGACCTCGCTGCTTCATCACCGACACGTTCGTACTTCGATGATCCACTTCCCTATTTGGTGCCCTTCAACAGACCAATGTCGACACTTGATTGGCCGAGCGTGTTCATATTGGACGTATTTGATGGCCAGCGGATAGGGCGGGGGTTGAGGGACCCGAATATCGTTCAGGGTGGAATAGTTCATGGACGTGCGCTTCAAGAGATGGAGTCCAGGGTGCTCGTCACGCATGTCATACCCGGGAAGGAGAACTCCCTATTGTGGTTACGCGAACAATGCGGCACGACGTATAATAGTGGCTGCGTCAATTTGTATGTCGTGTGGCCTACTCACCTCCTCAGTTTTAACAATACACCAGACATGTAGTGACATTGTTTTAAGTTTGAATTGAATTATTTTAAGTTTGAATTGAATTGTTTTAAGTTGTTACATTTGAATTATATCGTGATGCATATTGTCTCTATTTGAATATATATTTGCATTATCTTTAGTTTGTTTGGATATATGTTGTTTGGATACTGCTGGGCAGTGGCAGTGGCCATACTGCCCAGCAGAGTTTTTTAAATTCTGACCAGAATTATCACGGTTATTAACCGTGACAAAAGTTATCACGGACGTGTCATGGTTAATGACCGTGACAATTTTTTTAAAAGGGTCACAGCTTTGTCACGGTCATTGACCGCGACACGACCGTGACACAAAATGCGAGTTTTATGTCAAGGTCAATGACCGTGACACGACTGTGACAAAAAAATTTGTCTCGCCTCGAAATGTCACAGTCATTGACCTTGACAAGTTGGATTTGTCAAGGTCAATGACCTTGACAATTCGGCAGATTTAGTGTAGTGACATCAAATGAAATAAAAGACACAAGATTTTCCAATCGCCACATTAGCTGGGAGCCAACGCATCTCCAAGGAGATCTGTTTAGAGGATTAGCTATGGGGGATGTTTAGCATAGATAGAGTCACCTTCATTGATGTTACCCCGTTGCAGACCTACCACATAGACTTATTAAAAGTAACGGACTAATAATAGTCCAACTAGGCAACGAGCTCCCAGACGGCTTCCTCATAGCCATCATCATACGAATTTTGCAGATCGGCCTCTCGAGTGGTCTCCATCTAACTCCTCATCCTTTGAAGAATGATCTTCTCCAGGATGGTACGTTGATGAGAAGTCTTCAGCTTGGACAGATCAACATCCACCCGACTGAACTTGTTTTGAGTTCATCTAGCCTTTCGACATCCTTCATTTTGTGGCAACCCGATCCTTCATTTTCTTACCCAAATCCTCAATCTCCTTCCACTAGTTTCCAACTTGGGTTTTTATGGCAATATTTCCTTGGAAGAGGTATCCAATGCCTTTGAATAGCTGGAAGCTCATCTGGCAATCTCCTGTTAAACTTATATGCTCCTCACCAAAAAATATTTAAGAGTCAAGTACTCCCTATAAAAAATAATGAATAAAAAAGGCACACAAACTTACCAAACGTTGTAGCATAAGCCCTTTTGTGAAGCCTTTCCTGGGTAAAGCCCCTAAAATCCATCATATCAAATGGTAGCATGATAGCATGGGAACTATATAAGGCCACCTCAAGGTATTAGTGGGATGAATCGGCCTCCGTCACCTAATCCGTCCTCTTGCGAAAGGAGATCTCCCACCTCCGATTGCCACTCCTTGAGGGGGTTGGGTCTTTGATCGGAGCCCTTGCCTATGCTCTATCCCATTGATTATAAGTGGTTAGTTGGACTGAGGGGTTGGTGTTTTGGATCCACCACTGATTGGTGTCCTGTTTATCCTTTTTTTCTTGGCATGTTTGGCCTCTGATCGTTGGCGCTCCAAATCTAGGGATTCTTTCTCCCCAAGAGAAATCAACTTCCTCTTTAATTACTTGTAGGCGGAAGAAATTTGACCGGCCAGTATAGAAGTGATCTATTGTTACTTTAATTTGTCCCTAGGAGCTTTCAGGTCTACCGACTTCCTTGATCGTCTATTCATTTTATAAAGTTATGATGGATAAAGGAACAAAAAATCCTGAAAGTCGAAAACCTCTTTAGGTCCTTCCCCTTCCCAAGGATGGCATGACACTCTGGCTTTGTAAGAGAATAGTGGATCAAGAATGTTGAAAAATGTATTAAGATCTTTATCTCCCCTTTTATCCTCATCCTCATCCTCCGCCTCCTCCTCATCTTCATCTCTTTCTTCTCTATGATAAAAGCTAAGAATCCATTGAGATCATATAAGGGGTGGTTGGAACAAAACTATCACTAACCATGTCATAATCGGTAACCTAAACTTCAGGAATGTCTATGAAGTTGGTGAAGGATTCATAGGTGACATCATAGCCAAGAAAAATATGAGCCTCCTTCCAGTGGGGATGGACTTTGGGGGGTTAGCATCCTCTAAACTTTCTCTAAGTATTTAAGGTTGATATGGTACTCTGATGGTTTGGTGTTAAAAAAGTGATCTGCAAATGAAAAATTGGATTGGTCAGCAATAATCAAAACCCAACATTAAAGCAAACTGCTTATGGGCGACCAATCAGGTGCATTCCTTATGCTAGAAAACCCAAGTCCATCATAAATCTCACTATATGTTATTTGAGAGACGATAAGGACATTTTTTCAGTATCCTTTTGGGATTTGGGTAAATAGTTAACCAAGTTATGGGCCTTATCCCTAGCTTGGAAGTGGTATAACCTAATGCTCAGGGAAGACCTCAAGTCATAGTTATACTTTATCTCCTCAAGACCTAGGTGGGTCCTACAAATTTACTTTATTGCAACTGTCCCCATTATAATTTGATAGAAACTACCATTTTCTTAGGCAATGAGTATTCCGTAGCAATGGAGTACCCTTAACAATAATGGGTGAAAGTAAAAGCAAACCCCCTCCAATATGGCTACCGTAAAAAAGGCAACTTCCCTTGAGGGAAGATCAAGAATGTATTCCTCCTCTGGGTAAACCCTCAGTTTGACGCTATCAAAAATCCCATATTGATTACGAAACTCCTTAAAGTCATCAGCGACTAAGATCTCATATTTTCTGGTACGCATAGTCAGGGTGGAGAAATAAAGAAGATAAAGAGAACATAAATAAAATCGTGGGAAGCTAGAGAGAGAAAATGCAAATACCTTAGAAAATGGAAAGAGTGCCAAGCTATATGACATGGGAGTCCTTATACCTTCTGATTTTCCCATCCATTAAATCGCCATCACAACGCTTGGGAAAATGAATTATGTGTCCATGCACTATCATTTCTCTGAGCAATGACATTGGGCACATAACCTAAGAGTAGGAACACATGCAAAGTAAATGTGCTAGGCATGATTTCCCTGTAAATTCCCAGGAATGACTGCGTGTAAAACACAATGTCAGTTTAAATAAGCACATGGCAGGTAAATAGAAGGTGGTTTTTAACCAACTCGCATGAATGGTTGATCAAACGTAATGGACCACACAAGGTACGATCGATCGATATGTTTTACCAATTACCCCCACCTTGGGGGCAAATGAAGGTAATAAGATCTAACAACCACCATGTTGCCTAATATGTGGCATATCACGTGAGAAATGCACGTGAGACGATTGGCTCAGATAATTCTGGACTCTGAATGATAAGATCAAATCTTGAAGATCGTATTGCTAAGATGATCCAATCGAGTAACTGTTATCAATAGGAGTCCTGAGCCTAATAAAGATAAGTATAAAGAGGCCCAAAAATATATGATACTTAAGTCAGTAAATATGGGAGATCTAGCTCAGGTAAAAGGTAATTGTAAATCGCACGTAATAACTTGGAATCTCAGCTAACATCCTTTGCACTCCAGTTATTACCCTTACCCTTCTAATAAAAAATCTTAACCCTTTTTCCCATAGACATAGGTAAACCTGAGGGTCGAACCACGCACATAGTTTCTTGTCATTATCTCTGCATTCATAATATTCTTGGTGCAATAATGAAAATATAGCATTCATTGTAGGAAGATCTACTATAATGTTATACCCCAAAATGGATTATAAGTTGTGCCCACCAATGTTCCCAAGGATTATGCCCAAAAGGGGTTATAGGTTATGTCATTCATCGTTTCCAAAGATTGTGATCGAAAGATATTATGGGTTCATTTCCAAATATTATGCTCGACAAATGTTATAAGTTAAACCATTCAACATTTCCAAGGTTTATTACCAACAAAGGTTATAGGTTACGCTATTTAACATCTCCAAATGTTAAGCACAACACGCTATAGGTTTTGGCTTTCAATCATTTCCAAAGACTATACCCGAAAGACGTTATAGGTTATCTCATTCAATAATTTCCAAAGACTATTCCCAAAGAGGTTATAGGTTATAGGTTATACTATTCAACATTTCAAAAGGTTATTCCTAACAGAGGTTACAAGTTATGTCATCCAATCGTTTCTAAAGACTATGACCAAAATAGGTTATAGGTTATACCATTCAATATTTCCAAAGGTTATTCTTAATAGAGGCTATAGATTATGCCATTCAATATTTCCAAATATTACTCCCAATAGAAGTTGAAGATTATGCAATTCAAAATTTCCAAAGATTATGGCCGACAGAGGTTGTAGGTTATGCCATGCAACATTTCTAAAGACTGGATGACAAAGGCCATAGGTTATGATGTAGACCTTGTCAGTTATAAACTATAATGATACATTTTTCCATTTTAGGAATATCAATATCTATTATGAAAATGTTAATATTAATTGTGGAACAGTCGCTCGTGATTATGATTATGATTTTGAGACAGTTGGCACGAATTATGAATATATTATTACAGCTTGTGAATAATGTCGATACTAAGTGGCATTTTTACCTAAACGTTAAAATCAATATTGATTGCAATTTAGCCATTTCGAAAATGTCATTTCTTATTGTGAAAATAACAAATTTAAATTTGAAAAATTATCACCATAGATTATGATTTTGCCATTTCAAAAATGTCAATATCGATTGTGATTGTGCTCGTATATATTATGAAGTAAATTATGCATGGTATATATTTGGAAATCAACAAGTAGGAAATTAGAGTATGGTTGCATTTCATTAATAACAAAAGGGGATATAATAATGCCTTACAACCAATTAAGTTAATAACATAAAGGAAAAAAAAAGGGAGATCAAAATTAAACGCATGAATTATTTCCTAAGCATAATATTACTTCAACCACTTGTAATTGATGAAAGTTTCATAATTTTACAATAAAAAATCCTTTGAGGTGTCTTTAACGATGTAGGGGACTTCACAATTTGGCATGAATTTTCCTGCTGAACATCCTTGCATGACGTGTTTTGTTATTTTGAGAACTAATCCCACCTTGAACTCTCATGGCTTTACTATGACATCATAAGCTATTGACAATTTCTTGGAATAGGTTTGGAATTTCCTTTGTGCTTTATCTCTTCCTTCATCTAACATCTCAAGTTTCATCATTCATAGTTCGAGGATAAGTTGATGGTGAAGGCCATTCTAGTCGATCGGACCGTCAATTCAACATGGAGTATTTTATTGATGACATAAACGAGTGAGAAGGAGGAGAATTCAGTAGGTTTGATAATCCTAAAGTACCATATCAATCTTGTCATCCAATGCTCGAGGGAAATATTCCCATATTTTTATGAGGATTTTGATGAGGGTCTTATTAGTATCTTCCACTTGGCCCTTTCCTTTTGAATATGAGATTGAGGAATTTCAGTATTTGATGTTTTATCTCACGATCAAGGCTTTTATATCATCGTTTGTGAAGGTCGTGCCATTATCAGTTATAGTGACTTTCAAGATTTCGAAATGGTAAATGATGTTTTCCCGAATAAAATTTACCGCAGCATTCTTAGTGGCATTTCTCAATGCTATAACTTCAGCCCATTTTGTGAAAAGTTTTGTTTCCACTATGATTCAAATTTTTTCTAGAGAGTGGGGGATAATTTTCCCTACTAGGTATAATGCCCTTGTATGAAATGGATATAGAGAGAATAGGGCATTTGATGGAATATTTGGTGCATGGATGAGATTGTCATGAATTTAACATGACTTTCAATTCTTGATTAGCAAATTGCAATTAGCCTTCATTGATGGATAATAATAGTTTAGGTGATTTAGTTCCTCATATAGTTTGTTACAGCCGATATGTGTTAGTTCGTGAGACCTTTTCATCACTTCTTCTGTGTCTGACCCGCCTATGCATCTCCTTAGATGTTGGTTGTATCCTTTTTAAAAATCTTTCCATCGACTATCAAGTATCGTCTAGCCCTTCATCGGAGTGTGCTCATTGTTTATCTCTCGATGGGGATTGTGTCATTTGTGAATTATTCAACATAAACATCTCACTAGTTGGTTAAATTGCTAAGAAATGGATTTCTTCTTCCATTGGCATTTCTTGGCATTGTTCACGTTGCTCTTGGAAATTTATTACCTCTTTCCTCATCGATGTCCAGTAATACCCTGTTCGTTGGATCATTCGGGCTATGTCTTTTGCACCACAATGTTTGTTATCCATGTCTTTTAGCTGTCTCTCTACTTTTTGATCCTACATACCATGCCAATATGCTACGAGTGAATTGATGGTATAAAATCCCTTTAAGGTTGTGGAAATATTTTTGGGTTTCTCGGGGTATCAGTGTTTCTACCAGAAGTTAGGTGTTTGACAGTTATCAGTATGATGATTCTTTTGAGATAATAATTTCGAGTACCGAGATGGGTATGGTCCACTTAAAGATGGTGAGTGTGGTGGAGGGTTCATCGTCGGGAATTTTGATTCGTGTTACCAAGTTGGCAAGAGCATTAAGATACATGTTCAATACTCTATGATGTTGGACAATATCGACTGAGATAAATTGGTCTAACAGGATTTGGACTACAATTCGATAAGGGACCAATGATATTTGTCTAAGGGAAAATTCATTATTCATGTGTTTGATCACTATATTTGAGTCACACTTAATGGTGATTAATTTAATGCCTCTTTGCAGTGCTTCGAGGAGGCCGAAAGTCAACGTCTCGTATTCAGCTTCATTATTAAAGCACTAGAATCCCAGTAGAAAAGGGATATGTATCCTTTCTTCGCCTCTAATGAGGATTATTTCGACTCCCCCACGGGTTGTTATCGATGTGTTGTCGAATTCCCTGCTCCATTCCACTAACTTATCTTCACATGTTAGGTCATGGAGATCGCCTCTTGGGATTTCCTCACATCGTGGTTCGTGTTCGGTGCTTGGAAATTATACCAACATATATACGAGGATTTCACTTTTAATTATTTTAGGATTGATACACCTGATACATATTGGGAGAGTATTAAAAACCATCGGGCCAATTATCCCGTTAAGATAATATTATAGATAAAATATTTAATAGATCAAAGCAAGTAACTAATTGTATAAAAATGTAAGAATGTAATGCATCAACATTTGGGCCACGAATAAAAGTGGCAGACAATGCCTTTCTACTACTTTGTATCGAGTCTTCGTTTTGTCAAGAATTCAACTAAGGTAGTAGATTGGATTTTCATTTCCATCGAATTTTTTAGCTAAAAGAGCTCCTGCCAATTTGGCCATGTAGGTGAGGTATGGAAGCAATGGTTGTCCCTTTGTTGGCGTAGTCATTGTTAATGGGCTAGTGAGTGTCTGCTTGATCTTGTCGAATGATTATTTTTGGCTCTCTTCCGTTCAAACTCTGCTCTCCTCTTCAAGAGTAGTTTGAGTGGGTAGGTGAGTTTCAATAGAGCTGGGATGAACCTCAAATGTAAGAAACTTTGCCTAAGAAGATTTTCAATTCCTACTATGTTTTAGGGGTGGAATTTCAATAATCGCCTTCTACTTTGCTTCATGTACTTATATTTCATGACAGTCTACAACAAACCCCAAGAACATTCCTCGTGTGCCTCCACATGCGCATTTGAGGGGGTTCATTTTCAACTCGAAGTTTCTTCAACATTCCAATACCTTACGAAGATCAACGGTATGTGAATTCCCTTTTGATTTAACAACCAAGTCATTCACATAAAATTCCACCAAGTTTTGAAGCACATCAAAATAAATGCAGATAACATTATTATAATTTTTATTATATGATAACCATCTAAATAAAGAATTTTACCCCTATTTCTAATACTTGGAGTGTAGTTGAAATCTAATATATGTTATTCAAGAAAATAAAAACCTTCGTTTGCTTGGGCATTTGAGCTAAAAGATGGTTCTCTATTTATTTCTAATTATACATTAGAAGTATGGACATAATATTGGAAAAAAAATTATTACCCTTCTAAACACACCACAATGATTATGTTCTTAATTTATTTTCTTTAAAACTTGGTATTGAGAATAGTGTTATAAACCAGTATTTTGTGTTTTTAGATATGGTAATTTTGATTTAAAAACAGTTTTATTAAAAAGAAAATGATTGTAATACATTTGTTATTTAATGTATAAAATGTATTAAAAATGCAGAAGATAAGTATGCTAATGCTATGTAATAAACAAGTATACATACATACATATGTATACATATATTTATATATATGCGCACACACACACACACACACACACACATATATATATATATATATATATATATATATATATATATAATAAGGATGAGAGGAGCACAACCGCAGGTGGTGGCGCAAAAGATGAGAGAAGGAGGAGACTGAGTAAAGAATGGGGCAACAATAGAGTTCGCACAGAGTTCGCACAGAGTTTATCTCTCTAAGGAATGCGAGAAATTGAAGAAGATGAAGGAAAAAGAAGGGTTTTGAAATAAAAGAGACGTTTGAAGGTTTGTAAACCTGACGTTTGAGTTTCCCACCATCGCACGTGTAAGGGTCGCCTATAATCATTTCAAATGAACACGTGGCACATCGGGAAGGGTCTCGACAGTTGAAAAGACAGTGCCACGTCATTAATGAAGTGACACTTGGGGAAAAGAAGGGGGTTGCCTTCTCTATCAAGTTTGAGTTTTGGCGCCAAAATTTTTGTCAGACATATCCAATGACTCCCAATGAAGCCAATCCCCCAACGATTTAAAAAAGCTACGATGTCCCCTCACCACAAGTCCAAACATTGTTTAAATGGTGACTCAGTTACAACGGGGAGAATTTCTACTTTTTCGAACGTAGCGAAGTATTACAAGGGAGAATTTCACTTACCAAGAATTAAACTGAGTATTGGTGAAGGATAGTAGGCCTTTCGGGAGAATTTCAAATAGTAAAGCTAGAACGGTTGAGGCTCAGCATAAGGAAAAAGTAGCAATATCCCTTCACCCAAGCACCAGTAAGTTGTAGTGCTTCGGCCCAGGTACATCGGGGAGAATTTTACTTTTTCCTGGAGATTATAATGCTCGGGTTCTAACGAAGAAAAAGGGGACAGAATTTTTTCACATAGAGAAGGTTCATCGGATTGAGAAGTTTCGTGCAAACATTTTTTGTTCCAATAAATCTCTCCACGTAGGGGAAAGTGTAGAGGGGGATTAAAGTTAATCCTGAGATTAGGGATAATTCCTCAATTAGAAATAATATGTGGGATTAATAAACCAAGGCAGCTTAAGCGTGGCAACTCACCAAGGCGGCTCAAGCATGGCAACTCAGTGAGGCAGCTTAGCGTGGCAACTCATACTTTAGCTTGTTGTGTTAGTCATATTGTATCTTTGATTATATTAACTATAAGCTATAACAGTTGTAATGATGTAACGAGAATAATAATGAGTTTTAGTGTGAGGTCAAACGGTACTCGCGAGAGACCAGGGTTGGCAGGGTCTGGGAGAGCTTTCATGCTCTATCGAATGACCTCATCGTGGGAACTTTAGAGGGACTTGGTTTGGAGGATTGAGAAGTGAGGCACCGTTGGGGCTTGTCCTGACCATCTTAGATAGACCTGGTAAAACATCGAGGGACCCTGACCGTGGAACCTCGGGCGGAGCAGCTTGGAGTTCCATCGGGCATTGAGTTGTGAACCAAACAACCCTCTACTTAATGTCACATCTACTGTAGGTGATGTCACTAGCCAGCTAAACAATGTCAGACCTGCACTTGAGTAAACCACCGTGGTATTTGGGCTGTCAGGCAGTTGGTGAGACACCTCTGCGACAACAGCCCCCTGACACACAGTGGTTAGGCAAAAGGCATGTGTTGGCATTTATTGTTTATGACGTGGAGACAACTGGTGCATCAGGTATTTAATGTTGTGACATAAAGTATGAGGGATGTCTTTCATAGTCTTTTATGACTGAGTTGCCTCGAGAATGGTGTGGGGGGCTATTTAAGGACCCCAACCACCCCTGAGGAGGGAGGATCTTTTTAAGAGCTCAGGAGTTATTTCTAGAGAGAATACACATCAGAGAGAGTTATTGCAAACTAGAGGGTTTTACTCACCCACTATTGTTATTTATTACGAAGCTTTTAATACTTGACAGAGATTCTTGAGGGTGTTGGGTGTGTGTCTGCCTGCCTACCAAGGTGTATCTAGGGTGCTTACTTCTCTCTCCCTCTAGATAAGTTACTTCTAAGTTTCATTATTACTTCCTGAGTTATACACGAGATATTTGCGAGTTTAAACTGAGTCTTATCTTCATTAAGTTTGTGTTTGCATGTCCTATCATTAATCTAAAGTTTTGTCCAATTAGCTTATCATTACCATACTCAAAAAGGGGTTACGCCTCCATCTTAACTAAACTACCCTCTTATAATATGAATTATACATATTATTTACATGTGTATATGTATTACACAGATCACATGTATATATTAATTATGTGTTATATGTGTACAGTATATAATGTAATCATCTCTCTCTCTTATATATATATATATATATATATATATATATATATATATATATATATATATATAATAAAGTAGGAAACTTATGTATGTAATAAGTTTGATCGATGATGTCATCTATATGACTTTTTCCTGCAATTCCTGTTTTTCCCCTGAAATTTTTTATTTCCCCCTGTTTTTTACTTACCAAATTTAGAATTGAATTCAAAATTGGGGTTACTTTGTTCAAGATCACTTATTTAATTTTTTCCCATCGTCTCATTTCTCACTCAAACCTCTCATTCTCCCACATCTCATCAGCAATCCCCAAAAAAACCCTACCTCAAAACCCTTCTCCCCACCATCTCCTCATTACTTCAGCCACCGCGCACCTGACCCCTTGATGCTGCTCCTCTCTACGTCAGCTACTGCACACTTGACCCCTTGATGTTGCATTGTAACATTTAGGTTTTTGTTTTGTTTTAAGTCTGATGTTAGTTTTATTTCTTATATGTTGAATTGGTTGTGTGGTATGGCAATTTAGGTATTAGTTCTGATATTAGTTATATCTCTATTTCTTGGATGAGCTGTATTTATAGTTTCAACCCTTATTTATCTGTGTTTGAAGCTCCCACATGATGGTTCATCTTTTTTTTTCAGAGATTTGAAGATGAACATTGATATGCTTACTCATTTTCTTTAATTTATCTTACAGATGTTAAGTTGAAGCTCAAGTTGTGAAGGAATAAAGTAAGGAAAACTTTGCATTACCTTCTTGATCTGATCTAACGTTAAGATGTTTATATTTATGCACTAATTTATGTCATTTGTTTATGTGCGTGCCTTAATTATTTTGTCGGTGTCGTAGGTACAAGAACATCAATATAAAAAGTATATAAATCAGTAATTTTTTGAAATAGTGTACTTATATAGAAATATGCATTGAGTTCATGAGAACAAATGTATAGGCACATGCGTCCCGAACTGAAATTAATTTGTTGTTGTCGAATGAGATCGTAATTGCCTATTTTGTTAATCTAATATATTTTGTTTTCATATTAACTGAGCTTTATAATTTCTTATGCTTGATGTGTTGTCTATTGAATTATGTTAGTAATGCTGATTTTTATAAGTTCAACATGGACTATACAGTGACTATAATGTTGATTTTATTAGTGACATCTTAGGTGCTTGACAAAATGCCAAAGAAAACATTGAAGTTATGTTATCCATCTTCATCACCACCTTTGTGTGTTTTCTTCATACACCAAGGAGTCTTCATGAAGCCCGTGTAACGTAATAAGTATAGTAGATGGATATGTATTGGAGTCTCATTGTACTTTCATGAGAATTTGTCAAATTCGAGGTGCGTTTAGAGTCCCATTTTTCAACTTTTCTTAGTTTAATTTTGATCAAACTCCACCATTCCAAGGCACTATTGTGTATTAATTTGGTGTACGACACTACTTGCATTTTCAATTAATTTATTTTATTGTTTGTGTGTGTTGGGATTTGCACAATGAGTATATCCAAGGCAATGTTTGTATTTGTTGGGGTTTTCTCCGAGCTAAGATGGGTATGCATATATCCACGACAGAGTAAATATAGATTGGTACTGCGGTTATTCTACGATGATGCATACGCTACTCAATAAGATACAGGATGCCCACAAGGAATCAAGATTAGTGGAATCAAGGATAATGCATATCAATTTTACATACAAATTAGTGGTTTGAGGTTGTGATTTAAAATAACTAGATTCACTTTTAATATTAGAGTATGGTTATGCGACACAACATGCGAGGTTCGTGTTGCTTGACGAAGTCCCACATTATGTTTTCTCTTTATAGGTGATCACATTACGTTTACTCTGTAGAGATATCCATTGTGAAATAGAGTTGTGTCTATTGGAGTCAATTTTGGCATAGTTATTTATCCAATTCTTATATCTTGGCGCCCTTTTTTATATATTAGATTTGTAGCGAAGTTTTTAATTATCTGAATATTCCTCCCAGTCATGGCTGCAATACATCAATTAGTGCTTAGTATGAGTGAAGCTACGTGCTTAAGATAATTAATTCTTTATAAGATAATTAATTAGAGTCTTATCTTAAGAACATAGCCTTAAATTAATTATCTTAAGCACATAGTCTCTACGAGGACACTTTTTGGTTGTAAATAGGGTTATGCAGAAATCATGGTTAAAAGTAGAAATATGGACGCATGATAAATGATCTTTTACAATACAATTTAGTTGTTGTTTTGAATTCCAAACCACATTCCAAATGTATTAAGAGAATAAATGGCCCTTTGTAACATAAAGGATGCGACTTTGTTGGAGTACCAATACCATATGAGTGATGTATTATATCTTTCCTCTCCGCATTCATTAAACTGATGAGTCATCCCTCGGAATGATGCTAAGAAAGCATTGCCATGCAACATTTCTTTTTGACTTGGAACTGATTTGATATTGAATTTCATTTGCATCGTTTTCTTCAAGCAGTAGTTTTATTATTACGTCTTGTGAAATTGTGAGAGTTCATGATATAGGTACCACATTTATCTACAGCACAGAACTTTTAATTTCATTTATCAGAAAACTGTTTGTGCTTGTCATTACTTTGTGTTAACCTCTATTAAGTAAGCAAGTTCCTTGCCTTTTTCTTCAGGTATCTTCACAGTAGCGGGAATAGTAGATTCATTTATCTACCATCGTCAAAGGGTTCTAAAGAAAAAAGTGCAAATCGGTAAATTTAGCTAATGTGTGTGTCCATTCAGCATGTTTTGCTTAACAAGGATAATGCGAAAGAGTGGATTATTTTTTTCGCTCCAAGAGGCACTGGATTCTATTCACTTTTGAGTACGTAGTTCCAGTTTGGTTAGTCCTGCGAAAACCATGCTAATTTCAATATGATAATTGACATTTGCAAATTAATTATTATATAAAGAATTTGATGTGATTTGACTGTATAAATTGAATTAGAGTCTATGTGCTTAAGATAATTAATTAGAGGCTTATCACCATGTTTCTCAAAAAAATGTATAGATTGAATAAAGTTAATATACTTGAAACAAAAACCAAAACAGGGGATGACAGGGAGTAGTCTGCTCATCATTTGACTGTTGGTCCGAGGGTAAGATTTTGTCTGGCCGGGGTGAGCAATTGTCTAATTGAAGTGGGGTTTCAATCTCTCCCATTATCATTCTCATCCATTAAATATCAAGGTGCTTACAAAAGGAGTCTATACATGATATTATTGACTTATACATTAAAGTCTATGGTTGCCTTAATAATATTAAAGGACTGAATAACCTTTAAATTGTTAGTTCATAATCTAAATGGATAATCATTATTCTAATAATATGACACTACCACTGTACGCGTCGTCAATATAACATATGACATCACATCATTATGTTTAGTAATTTACAATTGAAGACGTGTTCCACGCCCATATTTTGAAATTGAATCATTTTTTTCTATGGTTGGTTACACTTTTTGCCTAACAAATTCACTTTCTTCATATATATTTTGTTTTGGATGTATCTGAAGGGACAAAATAAAAACACAGGAATGAATTTGGATTCTTGGGCGATATGTTGAGCATAATTAGAAACCATATATACTCATATCTGAAGGGTCAAAGCTCTCTTATATGAGTATAGTAAGTAGAGACATATATAAGCTTAAATGGCAATATGTTGAGCGTAATTAGAAACCATAATAGGAGAAAATTGTCCTATAAGAATGGAAAAGTCCCATCAGTAGAGACATCTATTAGGATGATGTTTGTTTCATACAAGGTGTTTCTTTATCATGTCCTACTCCAATGGATGAATGATCTCTTATCAGTGATGTCGATCCATCTAACATCATCTTTTATGCTAGGATGATACAGAAGCATATGAAAAAGAAGCAGATATTGAAGATGAGAATGACAAGATATGTCTAGTCGCTCTTGACAATGAGTGCCTTCAGGTATGACATTCAAGTATGACCTTCCTCAACATCACATTAGTGAAGGAGCTATAAGTTTTAGTTCATTAATTTTGAGGACATCCATCTAAGGGTTGGCAGTGGCACAAATCTCACATCATATATTAATATGATAGTTATATTCGTAAATAAGTATACATTACATTTATTTATTTAATATTTCAAATTTCATTATATTAAATAGATTTCTGTAGATTATTAACTGCAATGAGCAACATTGAATGACTACAACGTTATATATACTATATTATTTGGTTAATACAAGTGAAAATGCATCTAACACTATTCCTAAATAGGTTTATCTAGAAATGCTAAGTGCCTAAGATATTTGGTAATTTCTATGGACTAGCTTATTCAATCATTTAGGTGGTTCCAATCTTGGATAAGACTGAGTTCAAATCCAGATTTCATGTCACCTTATATCTTTCAAAAAAAGTATGATTGGTTGGCTTGAGAGTTTTTATGTTACCATAGAAAAATGTATTTTATCAAAATCATCATTGTTGTCACTTCATCACTGACAAAAAACTGTATTATTTCTTATAGATCCCATAAGTAGACAATGGAAAGAGTATTGAGTTTTGCAAATAATCTTGAAAACCCTGTTTTGTAAAATACAACAAGTATAAGAGTTTTGTAGACAATCTAGAACTGTAAAATGGAACAAGCACTCAACGTCAGTTGTAGAACAAGTATATGAATTAAACATAAGTTTGTTTTAGACACATTTCAAATAGATCTCGAGTTAGTAGTAGAACAAGCACATAGATGTAAATAATCTAAACATACTAAAAAATATTGACTCACACTTACCACACTAACGCTGAAAGATCTAAACGTACTGGAGTCTTTTGTAGCAATAGTTTATCTCATATGTTAGCAGAAGTCATTGCATTTATATACTAGTGAAAACTGTCATAGTGAATTATGTCTCGAACCTCAGTTTTTATATCAACGTTTCTCTATCTATGCAGTAACCAACCCGTACAGTAACCAAACCGTGCAGTAAGGAATATTCATTAATAATATTCTCCAATTAATTTAGGATGTTTTGGGGTACTTAAGTATATTATCTTATTAGGTATCTTGACCCTATAAATATGATTGTAATCCCTCATTTGAGGATAGTGAGGAGTGGTGACATGATTTTTGGGAGGAAATCGGTTTATTTTGAGATATTGGAGTAAAATAAGGTCAGTGACTGTGTTGTTCATGTGATCAGGCCATACAATCACATTTGATTTAATTAGTTTCTAATTATTTAAGCCATAATCTCCTACTTGCCTACTATTACTACAACTACTATATTTTTGCATTTTTATTAGCTTTAAAATTCAGATTGAGTATTTTCTGATTTCAGTTTTTATTAATATCTTTTATGCAGAATATGAAACAAGATTTGTCTGGTGATAAGGACATAGTTTCTCAGCACTTCGGTTTTCTACCTCTTTACTATAAGATGGTTCTAACAAATTATTGGCATTGTGAGTTAGCTGCGCTTTTTTAGGTTCAACTATGTCATACATATGTGAGTAATTTTAGTATTGTATTGAACCAGAATTATAAAGGATTTTCGGTAGCTGGTACATGTTCATTAACTGCATCACCTTTAACATGTCTCAACTGTATTTACATATTTTACTACTTCTGCAGGGTGTCCAACACTTCCTATGTCCAGTACCCACATCTCTTCATTCACAGAGGCAACCTCAACAACATCAGCTAAAAAAATTTCTTCCTCATTTTCCTTTTGCTCAAACAACTTCGAAGGTATCAAATAAGAC